>CM071933.1:69987511-70501408 GCA_016081115.2 Rehmannia glutinosa
AGGGAAGGAACTTAACCATTTGATGTTTACTATACACACATGATTCACGAGAAAGACAAAGCATCAAGTTTGTTTTTACCAAAACAACCTTATTCTCAGAATATCAAGCCCTTTAGAGATAATATGCCCAAGCCTTTTATGCCATAGATCATTCACATCATTTGAATCATTCACGGGATTAGCAACAACATTCACAGAATCGAGGCACATAAGAATCATGTTTAGCATGTAAAACATAAAGATTTGTTCTTTTCAGCTTTAGCAATTATCATAGAACCCTCATGAGTTTCATAACACCCTTCCCCCATCTTCCTCATAGCCATCATGTTCAAGCATAGCACGGGGAAAACAGGTTATTGGATAAATCGGAACATGCCTTACATCATTGAGAGTCAAAACATAACCAATATCAAGTTTTAAACACACAGTACCAACGCCAAGGACTGTTTGATAAATGGTTTTATCTTGATTTTGATGATTTTATTTTTACACCAAAACAATATTTTTAAATGTTGTCCAAATACTCCTAAATGATTTAAATTGTTTTTGAAAAAGGAGACCTTGTATGATGCTTATACTTAATTGTTTTATCATCTCTTATGGATTTTTATGGCATGAGCTTACTTGTGATATCTTTTATTGTTTTAGCCTACACTTGTATCATATTCGTTTTGTGCTATACTTGTTTAAGATATGTGTAGGATATATATTTCCTGATCTTCTTCAAGAGATGCTTAAACTATCGAGGTATGCTCATCATTGGTATTCATCTTATAGACTCGATATATTTTTGTCATATGCCTTTGTGCTTGTCTTTCAAGTTATTTCAAAGTATTCCATATAAGTGCCATTAAGAGGATTTTTTCGATTTTTGAAAGGCACTATTCTATAAAGTTTGTTTTATCCGAGACTTGTAAAGGATCATATTTTTTTGATAAAACATTTGATTTTTTATCCTCTTCTCAAAATTATGCATTTGATTGCTCATATTCATTCTTGTCAAAACTCTTGTTCAAATGCTTCTTTTAAATGAGGTCTCAATTATATGCTCTCGGATTTTCAAATTTCAAAAGAGACCTTATATAGCTTTCTATAAGCTTATTTGAATTTACATGTCTTATTGAACTCTTGATGATTTGTTTGAAAGCATAGTATGTGTTACTTGTTATAATGTCTCTATTATTCGATATTACTATGCTCTTGTGCAAAGATATCTTGCTAAGATTTTGCAGAAATTTTTGGTATTTTGAACAAGCTTGATGACCAAGGGAAGGTTAGTAGCTCATAGGTAATGCCAAGAAGAAGGTATTGATTTTGATGATACATTTGCACCTGTAGCATGTTTTTGAAACTATTCGCATTCTACTTGCCCATTCTTATTTTAAGAAAATTTCAAGTTTTACCTAATGGATGTTAAATACGCTTTCTTAAATGGTTTCATTCAAGAAGAAGTCTATGTAAAACAACCTCAGGGGTTTGAAAGTTTTTTAGGTCTAATGATGTTTATAAACTTAAAAGGCCTTGTATAGTTTAAAACAAGCACCGTGCATGGTATCGGGGCATATCCTCCTTGTGATTGGGGGCTTTAGCCCCCCAAAATTTTTGAAATTTTAATTTTTATAGGTATATTTTATTTTTAAATATTAATTTTTAGTACTAAATATTTATTTTTTATTGATTTAGCCCCAAAATTTTATTTCCAATATTTCGAGTCTAGCTCGCGTGCATGGTATGATAGACTTAGCTCTTTTCTTTTGCAAAATGGTTTTACAAGAGGTAAAGTTGATACTGTTCTCTTTGTTTTTGAAAAAGGGCAAGATTGTTTACTTGTGCAAATTTATGTTGATGATATTATCTTTGGTGCTACTAATGAATCTTTGTGCAAGAAATTTTCTAAGTTGATGCAAGGTGAATTTGAGATGAGTATGATGGGGGAGCTCAACTTTTTCCTTGGACTTCAAATTAAACAATGCCAAAAAGGAATTTATATTTCACAATCAAAGTATACAATAGAACCTTTGAAGAAGTTAGGCATTGAAGAAGGAAGAACCATCTCAACCTCTATGGCTACCAATGTAAAATTGACAAAAGTTGAGGAATGCATATTGACAAACATATTCGAGGTATGTTCATTAACTTTTCTTATTCCCATAGACTCGACATTTTTTATGCCTTTTGTCTATATGCTCGACTTCCAAAACAATCCCAACGAATCTCATTAAAGTGCCGTTAAAAGAAATTTTTAGATATTTGAAAAGGCACTTCTTCTTATGGCTTGTATATCCAAAATTTTAAAACGTTCATATTTTTCGGGATAACAAGTCCGGTGATTACAATTTTTCAAAATATGGTTCGTCATAATAGAACTAAATATATTGAGATTCGATATCTTTTTATAAGGGATTGCGTTTCTAAAAACGAAAATTTGAGATGTGTTTAATTCCGTCACAAGGATAACTCGCGGACATTTGTTTTCAACCATTTACCGCCGAGTATTTTATCTTATTTTGAGCTTGATTGTGACATAATGTATATTGAATGAGGTCTACGTTTGCATTTTGCACGTTTTTAAACTTAGGGGCAAAAAATCGGATTTTTGGTTCAAACTTCGAATTTTTTCAAAATAGAAAGAACTAGTGGGCGGTCTGGGCTGAGGCCAACCGGTCGGCCATGCCCTCGACCGATCGCCCTCAGCTCCGACCGGTCGCCCATGGCTATATTTTGGTTAAATCCGTCTCTGTTCTTATACTTAGCCATTTTGGCCCTTTCAACTCTATTTTCGTCCCCTTTGCAAATTTCACACACATTTCACTTCAAATGAGTTTTATTGCATAAATTACATATTTTGGGGATTATATTGCTCATTTATCATCATTGTTACTCATCCTCACCGATTAAATGGTAAGAATTCTACTCATTTATCTCAATTGGGTGGAACCCTTGAGAAAATGCTTATGTATTGATTTTTGTTGGAATTCTTGCATAGTTATGTTGTGAATGTTGATTGTTGATGAATGATATTTGTAAAATTGCTTTTGGTGATGAAAAACTTGGCTTGATTATATTAACAAGGGCTATATATAATTTCTTCTATTTTTGACGCCCGCCAAGTGTTCGATAAAATATTTCATTGAAAAATTCATCACCTACATGATTCTCTCGATTTCAAAAGTCTTGTATATTTATAAGAGATCATGTTTTGCAAATCAAATGAGTTTTTACAAGCTTCTACAAGTCGTATGATTGACTTTTCCCTCCTATTTGGTCTATAAGCTTCAATGTTCAAATAGCTCGATAAATTGGTTACATTGCGCACTTTGATATGGATATATGATGTTTTTATCGTGCTAACATTCTTTTTGATAATTCCAAAGGGGGAGAAACAGGTTATAAGCTTATTAGCTCAAAGAAGCTAAAATAAGCTCGAGAAAGAAGCTATAAGTTGTGGCTATTAAAAGCCATAAGTTGTAGATTATACTTAGTCAATTTGATGTATTATGGACTCATATTCATGTAAATGATATTTTGTTGACAGGGGGAGCTTATAAGCTCTTGTTACTTAAGCTCAATATGTAAAAGCTGAGCTTTTAGCTTTCGGTTAATTGCTTCTACTTTACTCTTGTTGTGCATGTTGATAGGAGGAGCTTTTGCAAAAATGTTTTTTGAAAATCTTTACTCCCATCCTTGTGTTTATGTTGCGTGGAATGTTGTCGCTCACAACGGATAGTTCTTTTTTAACCGGTAAAATTGTTTTGTTTTCAAAATCGACTTTGGTAAATTGTTTTGGTTTGTAATCATCGAAAAGGGGGAGATTGTTTGATAAATGGTTTTATCTTGATTTTAATGATTTTTTTTTACACCAAAACAATATTTTTAAATGTTGTCCAAATACTCCTAAATGATTTAAATTGTTTTTTACTAATTTTCCGGAGTATTTTTTCAAGTTTATTTTAAACAAAAATATTGGACAACACTTTTAATGATTTTATGTTAATGTATTTTTACACCAAAACAATGTTTCTAAATGTTATCCTAATACTCCCGATCGGTCTAAAATGTTTTTAATATTTTTCGGAGTATTTCTTGAATTTTATTTTCGATATAAAATTGGACAACACTTTTATTTTGAGGCCAACCGGTCGCCCTATAGGGCATCCCGTACCTGAAAGTTGTGAAAAACAGTGAATAAGCTATTTCTTTGAAAAAAGGGTGGTAAGGCCGGACCAGCGAGGGTGGTAGACCGGTATAGTCGACGATCGACCAGTGTCGACGATTGGCGTCGTAAGGCGTCGGCCGGTGTCTGGGAGCAATTTAAAAGAACTTCTGGACTCGTTTTTGTTTTGCTTTCGCCCGGTGGGCATGGGGTCGACGGTCGAACCCCGTCGACCAAGTCGCCTGTGTAAATGTATGTTCTTATTTTCAAACGTCTATTTTTTGTGCGCGACCGGCCGCCCCTAAGGTTTTGACAACAAAATTCTAACCGTTGTGCGGTGTGACTTATCCTAAATTGTGGAATTGATTTCTAACAGCTATAATCTTGATTTTAATTGCAATTTTTTGTAGATATCGATTCTAAGAGGAGCTTATCAATGATCAATCATCTCCTATAAATAGAGGAAGATTTGAAGCACAACAATAAGAGAGAACAATACAACACAACAAGAAATACTCAAGCAAACACTTGGTCTTATATTGTCATTATTCTTGTTATAATTTGTCTAGCTTATCACTTTCACATTCTTGAGGTCTAGGCTATTCTTGATTACACTTGCACTCAATTGTATTATTCATTATCGAGTTGTAATCTTGAATTTTTGGGTTATCATTCAACACAATATATCCTTGTGAGTGTTCTTGTGGTAAGAACACACTTGGGTGATCAAGGTGTTAGGTGTAAGAAGATTGTGGTAATCTTCTTGTTGAGGTGTTGAAGAATTTGGTATTCTTCAAGGTTGAAGATTGTGGTAATCTTCACAAGGTGTTGTTGGAGATTGTGGTAATCTTCAAGAGAGATTGTGGTAATCTCAAATGTGGTGTTGAAGAAGAGTGTGGTGCTCTTCAAGGTGTTGTTGTAAGTTGAATTTGTATTAATTGTGATAATTAATAAAATTCTTTTTCTTTTTCAAAACCCATCCCGGATATACTGGGATGGTAGAGCACGTAGTCCCTAGGTGGGGTGAAGCTCTATAAATCGACGTGTGTTGTTTATTTTCCGCACCTTTAATAGTCTTGGCTTGTTTGATTCGAAAAAGAGGGCTCAATCGAGAAAATGGAGATAATCTATTCACCCCCCTCTAGATTATCGTAGCCACTTGGACTTACAAGGACTTGACACTTTTTATCATTGGCCATGGAAACAGATCCACTTTGCACTGAAGCATAAATATTAAACAAATGTTTAAAATATGTCATATGGAATGTGCATGCGAGTCAATTAGCCATTCATAATCTTTGAAAGCTTTTGAAGGCACATAATTCACAAAATTAGGCAATGCATGCACCATAAACACATCACCCATATGATCATTAGAAGTAGTCAAGTTCACATAATCATTGGCTTGGTTTTGTTGTTCGGTTATTGTTTTGATTGTTGTTCGGTTATTCCTGGGTTTAGTACACTCTTTGATGTAATGACCATGCTCACCACAGTTATAGCATTTCCTGTTATTCCTAGGTCTAGAATTAGACCTATCTCTGCTTTTACTTCTCTTTTTACATGACTTATTATTATTGTTATTCTCATTCCTTTTGTTTTGATTTCTACCCCTAACATGCATCACTTTCTCTGACCCCTGTTCATTCCCCTTGGATATTTTCAGATCTAATTCCTTACTCTTAAGGCCATTAATCACAGTATCAAGGGTAGTAGAATCTCTACCATACTTAATGGCATATTTCACATCAGCATAGGTATTAGGAATAGCATTCAACAAGACAATAAGAGTATAATCATCAATGTTTTTATCACCAGTCAACTTGATATCTTGTATCAATTTTGTAAAAACATCCAAGTTTTCATCCATATCCTTTGTTAAGTCAAGTTTAAATCTGAAAAACTTTTCAAGTAGAAAGAGTTTGGAAGGAAGTGAAGTTTCATAAAGAGTTCTTCCAATTAGTTCCACAAATCCTTAGCACTTGATAACTTTCCAACTTTTCTTAAAACAGAATCACAAATATTTAGGATAATGGATGTGTTGGTCCCAAGGGGTGTGAGTGTAAGGTTTAGAAGGGAAGGGGGTTGAATAAACCTTACCAACTTTACGATTTAGTCCTTTTAAATGTTCAGTGTTAATACTTCACATTTTGTGTCCTTGGTGGACAACTAATTTAGTTAATCGATTAGAGTTAGTCACTCAACGGACTCGATTGTTTGTTGATAGAATAACTCATTTGTTAAGACTAAAGACTTAGCTCAAGTTGTGGTTTGTTTTATTGGAAGACTTAACACCCTTAAATTTGGTTTAGTTTTGATTTAATACTTGGTTTTAGCACTTAGAGATTATCAAGTGGATAGCAAATTTATCAGCAGAGTTAAACAAATAAGATGCGAGGAATTAAAGTCTTTGAAATGTAAATGACATGATAAGTTTTTATAGAGGTTCGAAGATGGGGTAATTCTTCTACTCCTCTCTTCTCCAACTCTGGAGGAATCCACTAAGTATTGATCGATATCTGCAGTGGTAACAGTCCAGGATACAAGTCTTGATCACACACGGTGACTTGATCCTTTGGGACTCGATCTGGAGATGCCTTGGTCACTTGACTGGCTTCTCATACGACTCGGACTTCTTCTTGGGGGCAATTTTGCTTTGCTACTACACCCACTTGCTCAAGCTCATTGGATTTGATCACGAAGCCCTCCAAAAACTTGAGACTGGTTCGACCTTGAACCTTCCTACAATCCTCCGTGGAATGTAGACCCTTGATTCTTCAAAAATTTCCTCTTCAGGCGATTGAAGCTATCTTTCCTTCACGGTGAGTGTTGGATTGATTTTCTTCGTAATGTAGGCTTGAGGATTGATCTTGAATGATTTGAGAATATCTTAGGTTACAGTTCAAAATGTTTGCTTGAATGTTCGTGGTTCAGGTGACCTTCTCTCGAGTCATTCCTCGGCCTTTTATAGTGATCTTTCAAAAATCTTCCGTTGAAGAGATAGGCTTATTTTTGAAAGTCACTTGTGGTCGTTGGTTTGTCTTGTTGCAGTCCTTGGAATTTCCATTTCCTCGTATGAATGATTCTTCAGCTTTTCAGAGTTCTGACATGGTGCAGTGCTTCCCATTGGTTTATTCCTCTTGCACGCTCTTGGAACTGAGCACTTCAAGAAAAGCGTATGGAGGTATTACTTGTTTAAGTAATTCTCTTGATTTACGTGCTGCGGGTCTCTTTCGATTGTCTTGACTTGATCGCATTTTCTTCACATTCCCAGGTGACTTGAGTCGACTTCCAATCATTTGATGACTCTCTGTCATTTCGATCTTGAGACTTGGTCATTGTCTTGAGTTGACTTGTGATACTTCACTCACTTTGCATCTCAATTTTGCACCTTTAGTCGAGTTCCGTCTTTTTTTTTTGCCATACTCATTTGTCTTTGCACGGCGAGTCTTCCTTCTAGTCTCCGGTTGTCTTCTTGCATGTTTAGGCATAGGTGACTTAACTCGGCTTGACCAGCCCTATCTATTACAATGCGAGTTTACAACAAAAATGGGGTGCCAACTTCCTATTCTAAGTTTTACATGGCATTCATCAAAATCTACAAAATGATTTCCCAACAATTTCCCCCTTTTTGATGATGCCAAAACTTAAAACATACATCAATAATTTAAAAACGGCAAAGATACATACATGCATATGTAGAATCACGAGAATGTGTGTTAGAATCGATCTTTTATTGATCATAACATTCTTGTTCTTTACATAGTGTTTACAAGATGTATCGAGCTTAAACCAACAAAAATGTATCGAGTTTAACCAGGGCTTAAGCTAACCATCTTTGTTCTATATTTACACAAGTATAGAAATTGCATAATTTTATTCAATGTCTGAGAAGACTTACATTAAGTGTATTTACATAGTAAAATACATGAAGGGGTGGACAACAACACTTCATCTCCTTTGCACGCCTCATTCTTTCATCTTCTTGACTCTGTCATCTTGATCTTCTTCTCTTTTCTCATCTTGCTTTCTTCTTCTTCTTTTCATACGCTTCCGAAGGGAACTTCATCTCTTCTTAGTCTCTCTTGTCTCTCCCCCATAGCTGAGTTTGTCTTTTATTTTCTTCTTCAATTCTTTTCACATACTCGGCATTGTTCTTAGCCACTTGCAGTTGGTTACTTCATCAAAACCATTGATAGATCCCTCCTTTCTTGCACGGATCTATGTACTCAATGTTTTGGACGAGAGATCTAGGTCGAAACCTCTTCCTCCACCACTTGCTTCTTCCTATACCTCTGGGCGTGTATTGTCTTTGGGGTCTTCTTTTTCCTAGTGAGTGACTAGCGGAGTGACTAGAGTGATTCGCCGGTAGTCTTTGCTGTCGGCTTTTTCACATAGTGTGAGACCCTTTTTCAAGACAAGTCCAGGCTTGAGCCATGGACATGTTTGCGAAGTATCCTTGGATGCGGCGTTTTAAATTCATCAAGCGATCTTGGCTCGATTCGGCATACGAGATGGCATAAGTGTCTGTCTCTTTGGAATGCCTCCATGTTGTTTGAGAATATCCATAACTCGGGCATTCATCCTTCCTTCCACTTCCTCCATCCCCGCTTCAATTGTCTTTCTCTTTTGGCCATAGGTGCAGTGTTGGAGTGGCGAGTCACTTGGAGTTTTTGATAATATCATTTGTGTGACAAGACCTTGTTGGGGGTTTGTGCAATCATTAAGGTCATATCTCTCGATTCTTCCCCCTCAACGGACTTTCCTTTCTTTTTCCTTGTAACTTCCTCATTTGTCTTTTTCCCTTCACATTGCTCCCTCCTTCTCAAATTCGAGATCCCTTGGTGACTTTTAGGTATTCCTCTTCCCCCTTTTTGGCATCATCAAGGAGAGAGAACCCCGGAAACAAACTAGCGGCGGGAAGTCGAGTCTGCGATAAGCCGAGTTTTGCTTCGAGTCTGCTGCGGAGTATGCTGCACGAAACTCAGAACGAGTAGCGTTGGATTCAGCTTTAATCAACTTCATCTCAGCCATGAGAAGACTGAATTTGCGATCCATGTTTTCTTCCATACGCAGGAGCTCATTCTTATTTTGCTCACGCAGTGACTTTATCTCGGAGTGTGAGATTCATGCATTTGCTCAATGTGTTCTTTCAATTTTGTCTTTGCATCGGCATTCTCATTTCGCGGACCAACGACTTGTTGAACAATGTTCGAAATATCTAGCTTGTTCCACACGCATTGTTTCTTCTTTGTTGCCACCACTCCCGGATTCTGACTATTATGTATCTCAAGTCAGTAGTGAGGTTGGCATCCCTGTTATCCAGTCTCATGTCCATCGAGGCCTGGTGCCTCTCCATCCGTTCAATTTCAGCAAATAATGCTTTGAACACCTCCCGAACTTCAGTTGTTCCCTCTATTTCAGCTGACGGCCAAGCATCGTCAAAATCATAGTCAGCTGGAACGATGGTGTCTGATGGAATGATAGGATCTGGTCTGTGGAAGCGTTCGAGATTTCTTTCTGATTCTTCATGGAGGTCGGGTACTTCCAAAGAGAAGGGAAATGATTCTACAAAGGGATCATCATGGGTAACTGGGATTTGTTCAATGATGAGTGGTGCTCGTGAGGTTCCTTGTGGAGTCGAACCTGCTGCAGCTTGGGGAGCCTGCGCAGTGGACTCTGTATCAGTTGGGGTCTGTTGTGAAGTTGACCCGACTTTTTGAGCCTCATTTGTTTCAACGACTTCGTCGGTCTCGACTAGTTTTTCCAAGTGAGTTGGACTGGTCCTCGGCCTTTATCGAGCGTCATCGGACGATGATGAGATTTCCATGGGTGGCTCATCATCAAAGTTGAAAGTTTGGCGAGTAGTCTTGAGGTCGGACTTACTCGTGGTTGGAACATCCTCGGTGAGTCTTTTGGATCGACCCAGGGGGATGACTTCGACTTCATCGTCTCCTTCCGATCCCGGAAAGGTTACATCGGGATTATCCGGGAATCGTGAAGTGCACTTATCTCCTTTTTTACGATGGATCAATGATAGCGGGAGGGATGTTACGTACTTGACTTCTTTACCCAGGGAAGTCTCAACCTCCCGTGGGCCTTCATTACCTCTGCGAGTCTCAACTACAGGCGAGGCCTTGGACATCCCTTTCGACGATTAGTGTCAACTGTCTTAGG
Organism: Rehmannia glutinosa; assembly: GCA_016081115.2. NCBI lineage: Eukaryota > Viridiplantae > Streptophyta > Magnoliopsida > Lamiales > Orobanchaceae > Rehmannia > Rehmannia glutinosa. The sequence continues at coordinate 69,997,842 of CM071933.1, forward strand.
GTCTCTGCGGTGGCATCCATTAGAGTCTCAACTCCATGGATTGCACTTTCGTCGCCCAGTGTTAACTCCGGCTGTTCCTTCTGTGCCTCGACCGCATTAGCGGCGTCATTAGCCTTCGCCCGAGGAGAGCGGTGGGCACCTCGGTGAGACAGTCTCAAGCCCCGAGCCTCGTTGATGACAACTTCTTTGTGTACTTTGTGTTTGTTCCTTCTCCACTTCGTCTCCTAGATTCATTGTGGAGTCACTGCGGCATCCTCCGACCTTCTGCAGTGGCGGGAGTTTCCCCCTCGGTGGCATACCCGGTGAGTGACTTGGAATGGGGTCACTCGTCTCGGACTCCGGTTGTTCACATTGAGTATTCAGTAGTTGGGGCGGTGGTAAGACACCTTTATTAAGGGTTGGCTCAACCGGGGTCCCCACTATCCCGGTTTCATCGCCCGATTCCTTAATTCCTTCTTCCGAGTGAGTTGGGGAAGTGGTGGCGGCAACCACAATGGCAATATCTTGCCGCACCACTCCCATTGGGTCTATCTCATTTGTGTTTTGGAGGACTCTCTGGTCCCTCCATCATTCTTTGCTCATGAAGGATCCTGGATTCTTCCATTGTTTCTTTGCATTTGCAACTCTTACGTGGCGGCAAGAGGGTCAGATCCTCATCACTTTACGATAGGGCGTCAAGGTGAGGATGTGTATGTTGTGTAGTCTTGGTTATAGGGCGGAGATCTTTGGCCTTCTCACGTCCTCTGCGTCTCTGTTTGCTTTAGCCCGTTCATTTTCTTTTGAATCTCGTATATTGATGCAATTATCCTCGTCAAGGGCTTTGCCTTTGTGTCCAACTCAAGAAATCCCGAAGAGTTCTTCTTCCTCAACAATGAACTCGGATTTTCAAAGCGCACTCTGGATAGGCTCGAACTTCCATTTTCTCCCCTCTCATGAGCGATTTCGGATGTCGGATACAATGGAGAGTGCATGATTACATCGTCTTCATCATTCTCTTGTTGGCCCTCATTTCCAGGTATTAAGGGTAGCAGACTTTTTGCTCGACACCTTCGGCCTACATTCAATGGTGGAGAGACAACCTTGGCAATTGGTGATTTGGTTATCTCGGATGTGTCTTGTTCTCGGTGCATGCACATCTCTGATTGGGTCTTGAGTTGCCTCTGGCGATCGGCCTCGCCAGACTTGGCGTTTCATCAATCACGCCGGAGACTCTACTTCTCCGGTCTCGGGTATCTTTTCGGTGAGTGGGCGACTCGGCCCGGCTTCTCAAGCTCGGGAACGCTTGAAAATTCTTCTCCTTCTTCTTGTTTGAACCGGAGGGATTTCTAGTTCGACAAAGTTTCTTACGAGTCTTAGGCGGCGGGGCAGTCTTTGTTGTTTTCTCGGTGGCCGTCTTGGCTTATCGGTTCTCCTCTTCTTGATGACCGGAGAAGGTATTTGAGATTCCTTCTCGCCTTGTCGGCTGCGGGGGGAGACACATATTGCGGGGGCAAGTGACTGACTCGGCTGCGGGCGGGAAGCGATTTCTTTTTCTTTCTTTGCGGGAGCGTGATCTTTATACTTGTTGTAAGGAGCTTGACCATTTTCTTTGGTGGAGAGGGGACATTTGTATCTTGGTCGGTGATTCCCCCTCACTTGTATCGGCTCGCTTAGCGTAGGCTCTCTTATGTGCGCTGAGAGGTTTGATCGGAACATTCTCTTGTTTACATGGAAAGCCTTTCCATGTCGAAGAGGACTTTCTTCACTTCCATTATTCGGCCAATTACCAGGCCGTATCGAGAGATCCTCCAAATGTTCCATCCTCCTTGAAGGATTTGTTCCTACATTCGGCAGTCATTGTAGACAAACTCGGCCGATTCACTTTCTTTTCTTCATTGATCGCGGCCATTACGATCAATTTTGCTTTAGACGAGTTTGGTCAAAGCGCCAAATTTGATGTCTATGCATTTGGCAACGATGTCCAACAATTTGTGGTAGTCCTCCTTGGCCAATCTCTTGTTAGTTTGTGTATACTATCTTTCAAAGCCACGATCGGTCTTGGCTACTTCCTTCCAAGCGGCTGACCAAGTCAACATCACTTCATTGATTTCGGTGCTCCTTCCGCCGTGTAAGGCGGTGTTACGCCAAATCCTTGGCGTAATGATGAACTCCTTCCCGTGAAGCAGAGGATTTGATCCCCTCATCGTGAATCTCGGTGTTCACGTAGAAGCGTGCGACCTCTTCCACATAAGTCATCGGAAACTCCATCGTCAGAAATGGTTTTAGCCCAGACATTTCGAGTTTTTCAGCGATCTTCTTTACGAGGGCGTCATCGGACCCCTGTTTGACCATACCCTCGAAATCCACAGTAGACCCGGTGTGGATTTGCTTTCCTAGCTTGACAAAATCATGAGTAGATGCCATTTTTCAGTATTTCACCGAATGAAACTTAGAAGGTGATTTGAAGATTGATAGGGTTTTGAGAGAGAGTTTTTGCCTTTGCTTACGAGAGAGAGAAACTAACGAGTTTTTGGTAATGTGTGAGAGAAAGCGGACAAAAGAGTTTAAATATGGTTCATGAAAGGGCGTGCGGGTGGTTTTGAAATGTGATCGAAATCAACGGCTTAGATTTTGCACTCCAATTAGCATTTAATGTCTCGTATTTAATGCGACAAACATTTATATCCAATCATAAGCTTGGTGTGCGGCTTTTTCTGTACACATCATTATTATCTTGACGTCATTCTTAAAAACCTTCCCGCTTAGTAAAAACATTTGTGTTTTTGTCACTTTGCTCATAAATGACTTAGCTTGTCCCTCAGCTATTTTTAACTCTTTTCTTCTCATATGTAAATACTCAGCTGTCAGCTTACTCGGTACAGCTGTCTTTCCGATACGGCTGATTTACTCAGTTGATTTAAGAGTTCAACTCTTTTTCTCTCTTCGTACTTTATTTCTTTTCTTTGAGTTTTCGAGTGTTAACTCAGCTCAATTAATCTAACTCATGCTTGAGTTCTTCAAATCTTGACTCACATAATGGTTTTGTGAATATGTCACCAACCGCTTTGTCGGTTGAAATATATTCAAGATGATGTCCTTCTTTTCAACATGATCTCTTATGAAGTGATATCGACATCAATATGTTTTGTTCTTGAGTGCAACACAGATTTTGAGTGATTGCAATTGCGCTTGTGTTGTCACACATGATTGGAATTTCCTTTTCTTCAACTTCATAGTCTCTCATTTCTTTGTCTCATCCATAGGACTTGGGCACAACAAGCGCCATGACTATGTATTCGCTTGTTTGTAGAGGTGGCTTTTGAATTTTGCTTTTTGCTAAACTAGGAAATTAGCCTATTTCAAGCATTTGACATGTGCACGAGGTGCTCTTCTGTCAACTCTACATCCGGCATAGTCGAGTCGAATAGCCAACTAGTTTGAATCCACCTTCCTTTGGATACCATAAGCCAACTTCTTGGCTTCCTTTCAAATATCTCAAGATCCTCTTGGTTGCGGTCATATGGCTTTCTTTTGGAGCGATTGAAATCTTGCACATACACCTACATCAAAGGTGATGTCCGGCCCGCTTCTTTGTGAGATAAAGCAATGATTGATAAGTGCTCTATATCTTGTTTGATCTACGAGGCTTGCCATCTGCATCCATGTCCATTTTGGTGATGTTTCATTGGTATTTTCACGAAGAGAAGACTTCTCTTCCATACCAAATTTCTTCATTAAATCTCTGGTGTATTTTGTTTGACTTATGAAGGTTCCATCCTTCATTGTTTCACTTGGAGTCAAGGAAGAATGTCGACTCTCCCATCATGCTCATTTCGAATTTGCTTTGCATGAGGTTTGAAAATTTATCACACAACTCTTTGTTTGTGGATCCAAAAATGATGTCATCCACATATATTTGAACAAGCAGTATGCTCTTCCTGTCTTGAATTCTAAAGAGTGTTCTATCCACTTTTCCTTTTGTGAATACGTTCCCAGTCAAGAATTGTGACAATGTGTCATACCATGCTCTGGGTGCCTGTTTCAATCCATATAGAGCTTTCTTGAGTTTGTATACATTATCTCCAAGAATCTTCTGCTCAAATCCTGGAGGTTGTTCAACATATACTTCTTCTTCCAATAAACCATTAAGGAATGCACTCTTTATATCCATTTGATATGCAATAAAATTCTTGTGAGCTGCATAGGCAAGAAACATCCTTATAGCTTCCAATCTTGCTACAGGGGCAAATGTTTCATCAAAATCTATCCCTTCTTCTTGGCAATATCCTTTGGCCACTAATCTTGCTTTGTTTCTTACCACAGAACCTTCCTCGTTCATCTTGTTTCTGAACACCCATTTAGTGCCAATAACATTTTGATGGGTGGGTCTTTGAACCAATTCCCATACTTTATTTCTTTCAAACCTGATTCACTCTTCTTGCATGGCTTGAATCCAATGTGTGTCATCCAATGCTTGTGACACATCTTTAGGCTCTATTTGTGAGATAAAGCATGTGAACATAGCTTCTTGTTGAGTTCTGGATCTTGTTTTGACACCTTCTCTTATATCTCCAATGACTAGTTCGGTGGATGGTCTCTCGGCCATCTTACATAAGGTTGGAGTAAGTTAGTTGGATTGATCGTCTTGCGACTCTGTTGCTTTGATCGCTCTCTCGTCATCACTTAGTTGCAGATTTTCCACTGCTATTTTTGAGACTCGGCTATCTCATCTTCATCCGAGTTTATAATTCGACTTGACTTCAACATATGGACTCTTACGCATGGTTGGTTGATTGACTTATCGGTGATTCTTCAATGTCTTCTCCATTTACATTCGGCTCATCAAACACCACATGAATGGATTCTTCTATAACCATAGTCCTCTTGTTGAGTACTTTCTGTAGGCTTTGCTTTGGTGAGTATCCCAAGAAGATACCTTCATCGACTTTAGCATCAAAAGCCTTCAAATTATCTTTGCCATTGTTATGGATGAAGCATTTACATCCAAATATTCTAAAATATGCAACATTTGGTTTTCTCTCTGTCCAAATCTCATAGGGAGTCTTTGTCGGTTTGTCTGTTTATCATGCATCTATTTTGAGTGTAGCATCTTTGTGTTTATTGCTTGACCCAAAATCTTTTAGGTAGCCCGCTTCGCTAACATGGTCTTTCTTTGCTTCTTTGAGAGTTCTATTCTTCTTTCTCGCAACTCCATTCTCTTTGTGGAGTCCTTCTGCTGAGATAATTCATGACCAATACCATTTTCAATACAATGCGAGTTATTATACCATTTACAAACTCGGTTCCTCTCATCGATCTTATTTTGATAATGGTTTGACTCTTCTCATTTTGAATCCTCTTCATCATTTGTGGTAGTTTCGTAGAGTTTCTTTCTTCTTACACATGAATATTGTCCATGTATATCTTGAGTAGTCATCTACTACCACCAAGGTGTATTTCTTCCCACTTATGCTTATTTGGTTCAATTTGGACCAAATAGATCCATATGTAGTAGATGCAATATTCTTGTTGAAGATGGACATGTATTTTCTTTGAATGATGATTTGATTTGTTTTCCCATCGACATGCATCACATACACTTTCCTTCTTGTATATTGAGTCGGAAGTCCTTCCACAAGATTACTTCGGCAAGCTTGTTAATTGTCTTGAAATTCGGGTGACTCAAACTTCTTGTGCCACAACGAACTTGATTTTTGTGCTCTTTGCTAGTAGACAAGTGCTTGGTATTGCGATTGACCAATCTACTACATATATGTTCTTTTGTCGCATCCTTGCAACACAACCTCATTGGATTGATGTCCTTGATTTGGCATATTCCCATGTTGAATCCAACATTATAGCCTTTGTCACGAGTTGGCTAATACTCACAGATTGAATTTGAGTCTTTCAACATATGCAACATCCGTGATTTCTAATCCATTTTTCTTGATGGATCAATGCCTCTTATTTCTCCTGGAGCTTCATTTCCTCCAAATATGACTTTTGCTCCTTTGACTTCCTTGAATTTTGTGATTTTTCTTGTTTCTGTCATATGTCCGGAGCGACCACTATCCATGTACCAGGTTCCTTGGCACTCATTTCATTCCTTGAACCCGCAAACAAGGAAATTAAGTTTTAGGTACCCATATTTTATGCAGGTCTGAGGGATTAGTATTGTAAGATGATCCAACCAACCTATAGCCAAATGATTTGACTCAAGGGGTTGCCATCTATCGATTGCCATAATCATAATTAATTTTGGCAAATTGCTTAGGGATTCTAGGTTCATACAAATTTGTCTCTTTTGTCTGTATGCTGTATATGTGTTTTAGCAATTGCCTTCTTTGGGTAGTTGTGATATCTCGAGTGTAGTGCCTAGGTTCATATGTGTCTTTGATGAAAGCTCTTATACCTTTGGAATGGTCTTTTTGAGTTTAGGCCTTTGCCATTTGGGCTTATATTCCATAGGTCTTTGCTAATAGTTCACGTTATTCCAATCAGCTTGGCTTGGGTACATTCTACCATTCCTTTCATATATATTTCTTTTATAGAACTTAAGGGGTTTTTGGTAGCTCTGTTTCTTCTTTAAGTATTTTCATTTGAAGTTTCTTTGAGGAAATCGATTGGATTTTCTTCTCGGTGTCCTCTCAAAGATACTCAATGGTTGTTTTCCTTTTCCCTTATATCCAAGGCCAGTTTGCTTGTGATTGTGCTTTGGAATAAATGTGTGTGCACTATTTGGAGTTTTGGATTTTTGAGATACTTCATTACTTGAAGATCCTTTTTCCAAAATCACTTTTGGAGCTTGACATAGCACAAGAGGAATTAAATCCTAAGCTGTCTTGTCTCCACATTCGCTTTGACTCATAATAAGATCATCCAATGATTTAGATGCATTAGTGAATGAGGCAATCACATTTTTGAGGTCATTCTCCCTCTTTTCTATTGCGATTACCTCTGCTATTAGCTTCGCATTTTCGGATAATTTCATTTTCATCGACTATTTGACTTAGGGTACTCGGCTCCTTAGTCATTTTGTGAGTTTGGCATTTAAGTAGGTGTTTTCCTCATTTAGAAGTGTGTGTGAGGATTTAATGTGTTCAAAGTCTTTCATCATTTTGCCTAATGAATCATAAAGATCGAGTGGGTGATGAAGTGTGAGTGTCACGATCACTATCACTAGAATCACGAGTTTGATGAGTCGAGTGTACCTCATCTTCTTGGTCGGAGTTGGTCTTGTTCTTTGGCCATCAAACGGATCAAGGCTTCTTCTTGAGTCACTTGAGTAGTCGGCTTCAATACTTTCGAATCAGTTGTGTCTCTTGACTTGGTTTGTCTCGGTGATCTCTGCACCAACATTGCCTTTTTCTTTTCTTGTCTTCTTTTCTCTGAAGACCTTTCTTTCTTCTTCATTTTGTATTTGTTGACTACGGGATATCGGCAATCAATGGCATAGTGACCTGGTTGCAGTCTGTAGTTCAACATAGATTTTCAACCTTTTGATCGACTCTTTCCATTCTTGGATTGTCCCCTTTGATATTGACTTTTTGATGCTTTGTTCTCTTGGTTGGCCTATCTTCCTTGACTTGGAGGAGGTGAGTGTCTTCTGGAGGATTCGCCCTTGCCTCTTTTGTAGTTCTTATTGAAGAACTTGTTAAACCTTTTAACCATCGGGGCTATTTCCTCGGGTCAATGACTTCTTTGACCTCAACTCTCTTGCCATCCTTAACAATTAGAGCATTTGTTTTGGGTACAATTTGTCTCTTCCTGGTCTTTTCTTCTCGGCTCAAATTCGTAGGCTTTGAGATCCGAGAATAGCTCATGGTTGGATGTCTTGGATAGGTCCATGGAATGTCTCGGTGCCATGACCTTCATTTCCCATTCAATTTGGGAGACTTTTAGAATCTTCATACACATCTCTTCTGTGTATATTCTTTTCCAAGTGCGAGATAGCTCGTTGGTAATTTACGTGAACCGAGCATCCGGTTGATCCAAGGTCTCTCTGCGATCATTTTGAAATTCTCAAATTTCAGACAAAGAATCGATAATTTATTTTCCTTGATTTGCTCGAGCCTTCACAAATCAATGTTAGCTTGTCCTGATTTCTTTAGCCGTTTTGCATGATTTGACTTTGTTTAACATAGCTTTGTCAAGGTTTTATAAAGAATGTCTTTGGCCACATTGTCCAGGTTATATCTTTTTTGTCATCATTTGTCCATTCGACTCTTGGTTTTTCAACCATAGTTGGTCTAGGAGCAACATCCTTTTCACCCTTCACTTGACTCTCCTTACAATTTGTGTTCACTTTTAAAATTTGCAGTGGCCCATCCTCTATCACTATCCACATTTCATCATGTAATCTTTGATAGATGAGCACATCACGAATTTTCCAATCATCAAATTCTTCAATTGTGAACATAGGGATGCGTGTTAAATTTGCTTCCATGATAATAACTTTTGATGGTAAAAGGAGTATAGAAAACTTAAGTGCTAAAACAGGACTTTGAAAAATTTGGAGATCTAGTTCGATAACGGTGCGGAAGGCTCAATGAACCAACCGCTCGATACCACTTGTTGGTCCCAAGGGGTGTGAGTGTAAGGTTTAGAAGGGGGTTGAATAAACCTTACCAACTTTTCGATTTAGTCCTTTTAAATGTTCGAGTTAATACTTCTGTTTGTGTCCTTGGTGGACAGACTAATTTAGTTAATCGGTAGAGTTAGTCACTCAACAGACTGATTCGAAATTTGTTGATAGAATAACTCATTTGTTAAGACTAAAGACTTAGCTCATTTGTGGTTTGTTTTATTGGAAGACTTAACACCCTTAAATTTGGTTTAGTTTTGATTTAATACTTGGTTTTAGCACTTAGAGATTATCAAGTAGATAGCAAATTTATCGAGATTAAACAAATAAGATGCGGGAATTAAAGTCTTTGAAATGTAAATGACATGATAAGTTTTTATAGAGGTTCGAAGATGGGGTAATTCTTCTACTCCTCTCTTCTCCAACTCCTGGAGGAATCCACTAAGTATTGATCAAGATACGAGTGGTAGCAGTCCGGATACAAGTCTTGATCACACGGTGACTTGATCCTTTGGGACTCGATCTGGAGATGCCTTGGTCACGCGGTGGCTTCTCGTGCGACTCGAGAACTTCTTCACAGGCGGTTTGCCTTTGCTACTACTGACCCACTTGCTCAAGCTCATTGGATTTGATCACGAAGCCCTCCAAAAACTTGAGACTGGTTCGACCTTGAACCTTCCTACAATCCTCCGTGGAATGTAGACCCCTTGATTCTTCAAAAATTTCCTCTTCAACTGATTGAAGCTATCTTTCCTTCACGGTGAGTGTTGGATTGATTTTCTTCGTAATGTAGGCTTGAGGATTGATCTTGAATGATTTGAGAATATCTTAGGTTACTGATTCAAAATGTTTGCTTGAATGTTCGTGGTTGGGTGACCTTCTCTCGAGTCATTCCTCGGCCTTTTATAGTGATCTTTCAAAAATGCGCCGGTTGAAGAGATAGGCTTATTTTTGAAAGTCACTTGTGGTCGTTGGTTTGTCTTGTTGCGATCCTTGGAATTTCCATTTCCTCGTATGAATGATTCTTGATTTTTGAGTTCGACATGGTGCGAGTGCTTCCCATTGGTTTATTCCTCTTGCACGCTTCTCGAACCGAGCACTTCAAGAAAAAGCGTATGGAGGTATTACTTGTTTAAGTAATTCTCTTGATTTACGTGCAATGGATCTCTTTCGATTGTCTTGACTTGTTGCATTTTCTTCACATTCCCATGTGACTTGAGTCGACTTCCAATCATTTGATGACTCCTCTGTCATTTCGATCTTGAGACTTGGCATTTGTCTTGAGTTGACTTGAGCGATACTTCACTCATTTGCACCTTGATCGAGTTCCGTCTTTTCTTTTTTGCCATACTCATTTTGTCTTGCGGTGAGTCTTCCTTCTAGTCTCCGGTTGTCTTCTTGCATGTTTAGGCATAGTGACTTAACTCGGCTTGACCAGCCCTATCTATTACAATGCGATTTACAACAAAAATGGGGTGCCAACTTCCTATTCTAAGTTTTACATGGCATTCATCAAAATCTACAAAATGATTTCCCAACGGGATGAATAAGCAAACTCATCAAGCTCGACTTTAATTTCAGAATATCTTTATCATTATACTTTTGTTCAATGACTTTAAAACATTTTTGTTGAATCAAAATACCCTTCATTTTGTTGCCAAATAGAAAAATCAGTTTTTTCATTGAAGGGTTCCATGTGATAGCCAGAAACACCAGTCATTATCATAGATATAATCAAGAATATATCACAAAGATAAGACACAGGTAGATCACAAAGTACACAAGAAGTACACCAAGATCACATGGAACAGATCAACCGAAGCAACACAAGTGGACCACACAGAGTCTAAGAGAAGCAACAATTAAATGAAATTGTATGCAAGTAAGGACCATACAGAGTCCAGACAAGAAGCAGCAATGGACCACATAGAGTCCAATAATAACCAAGATATCAACCGAAATGAATTAAATGCACTAGGATTGATTCCCCTCGTATCTCAGGATTCCATTGCACTCGTGCACGGGTCAAGAGGCTTGATGCTTAGGGTTTCCTTAAAACACTACTACTAACTGAAAATAAAAGAGAGAGAGGGAAGAGAATAGCCCTTACAACCAAGAGCAAGTCCTGGGTATCAAACTAGTCACAAAGATCACCAAGAGCCAAGAAACACCAAGATCCGGACGAACCGAAGCACCAACCCACCACGGCGGATAGGTGCTCGATACCCTTTATTGGGTATCTATCGCCTCTAATAGATCGATATCACGGAGTCGAATCAAAATACGGACTCGATAGCCTATTATACAAACCAACTCTAGACACGATTGCAATGAAGTAAAATACAATTGAATCAAAAAATACAAGTAAAACTTAACACAACAAATATGAGGATAAAACCCAAAAAACCGAATATAGAATAGATTCGACTCAGGACCGATTTTTCCTAAAACCACCAAGATGTCACCAAAGATCCGACTAGAGAACTAATAAATGGCACCCACACGGCCCAAGCCAACAATAGCCCTCAAGATCCCAGTGGAGAAACCCTCTAAACCCAGAAAACCCTAGCAAAGCCCTCGAAACCACCAAACCCTAATCTCACATAGAAAGTGGGAAATCAGTCCACAAAGTAGGTGAACTAGTTAGAAATCACTCAGATCTAACACAGAAATCCAACAAGGTGGTGAGATTTCTAGAGAGAGAGAGATCGAAGATATCATAGAAGAATCGAGAGAAGAGAGAGAAAATTACTGAGATTATGAAACAAGGGTTTGGGGTTGGGGCCTTATAAAGGGCAAACGAACCAGATCAAACCTTGAAAACGGACGGCCAGGATTAGAAACAAAGGATCCGCGGATGAGAGATTCGGTCCCGCAATCCGATTCCAAGACCGAGTTCACGCAGGACGGGTTGAACACTTGGGCTTGTTGCATATTGGGCTGATGTAATGGGCCTAGGATTATTTAATTAATAGATCAAAGAATGGGCCAATTAATACAACAAGAACTACCTTGGGAATTGCAAAAAGTTAAATTCCATCTAGCTTCCAGATCATTACTGTTATTCCCCAAGAGTAGAAAATAAGTAAATCAACAAATAAATTCTATTATGTGAAAACACTATTTTGGCATAGTAACAAGATTCTCCCTATTTTTAAAAATACTTGAATAAATGTGATATTTTCATATGAAATTGAAATTTTGTATATATGAAATCTCGTATATATGTTTCATAAATAATAATCTAACAAAATCTCGTGAACTTTTCCGTTAACATGAAGTTCTATTCGTACAGTGTTTCATCTCGCCTTTCAATTCACCAATTGAATGATGTATGTATAAGATGTTAATTAAGATCATGAAGTCATGACATTGGTTTTCATTTAGTATATTGAAATATTTATACTTTTTTATTTTTAATTAATAATAATCTTTCTTTTCTTTTATCTTTTAATTTAATTTAAATTAATTTAATTTTAATTAATCTTAAAAGTGTGAAATTTTTTATTGGACAAACATATCTTTTTGACATAGTAAATTTCAAGGGTAACTAAGTAATTTGATATTTATTTTTTACTTTTTCAATTATAAGATAAGTGACTTTTTATATTTTACACTTCAAAAGTATTGATTCTTTCATTTGCAACTCTTCAAATATTTTTTGAATTTCAAATAATATTAGTTTCATATTAAACTAGATTTCGAGAGCTTTCTAACAATATGTGATGAGCATATGTAAGGGCTTCACATAAGAAAATTTTAACCATTGTAACACTATGTAAAAAAATAAGAATTTACGTTTAATTTTTATAATTTTGATAGTTGATTATATAAAAGGGGAAAGAAAGAAACATCATTTGAAAGTAAAAATATAAAGAGAAAATAATTTTTAAAAAATTAGGTGTTTTGATGTTAAAAAGTTGCACGTAAAAATACATAGTTCCCTTTTATTTTATTTACGTTGTCAAATACCTCATTAAACTAATAAATGTATCATTTATCCCTCGAAACCAAATACTTGGATAACATTTATATTTCCATTTATATCCTATATTTATTTAAATATATATATATATATATATATATATATATATATTAATATAATTTATACCATTGATAAAAGTGAATGCATGGTTTATTAAAACTTTTGGTTTTGCAAAAGTATCATTTGACATTGTTATTTGAAGGACAATTAAGTATTATGTTATTAACCTATTATTTAATCTTTGTTTGTTTAATTATAGTATAAATGTTCATTTATATCCAAATTCTTTTTCAAAACTGAAAATATATTTTTATAATCAACACTTAGAATACTTTAAATTTCTTATAAAATCAACTTCAAATTAAACTAGATTTGTTTCAATATCTCCAACCATATGTACGTTATAAATATATGCACAAGTCCTTGTAGGAAGAAAATTTAATTGTTTAAAGTTGAGTATGATACAAAATTATATATCTCTGATATTTTTTCGGATTTTCTCAATAATTAAATATGTCTACTATAATTTAAGGAAAAAGATCAAGTTGCAACATGTATGAAAAATATTTTGGTGGTTTTGATGCTAAATAAAAAGTAAAAAAATTACATAATTCACTCATAGTTTTAAAACATTTCCCTCCATTAATAATATGTAATTTTAAAATTAATTTTATTGATGGTTGTTAAAGAAATAATATAAAAAAAATGAGAGTTTTTTTATTTTATTTTTACTGCAATTTCATGCATGTTTTATTTTAATTAGCCTTATCAACAAAATAAAAAGTATATAATAAAATCAATAAGATTAACATGAAAAAAGTACAAGAGAGAAAACGAGTCAAATCAAGTTTGTTGAAAAAAAAAGACCATTTAAATTATAACTATATGTGTTAAATATGACTTTACTTAATTTTCTATATCTTACATTGTAAGTTTCAGTTTTTAATTTATTATTATTTTTTTTTTTGAATATATTATGATTTCAATCTCTCAATTATTTTGTTTCCTATATATTGCGAGTTATCTTAAATCAATGTAATTAATAAATAGAATTTGATTTAACCAAAGAACACACACATTTCTATTTATGTTTTTCCGCCTAAAAGCACCTTCTAAAAATAATTTTCAATGTATTTATAAAAAAATAAAATTTGTCCGGCAACTTTCTAAAAATTATAATAACTATAATAAAATTTTAGATTTTATTTCCGTCAACTTTGATAAGATATCAATAGAGTTTAGAAAATTCTATTTCGTAATAAATATTGTATCAATAAGAATCATACAATTAATAACAAATTTCACTAAGATTTGAAAACACAATTGACTTTCTATCTTAAAGTCAATCAATATAATTTGTCTACCTTATATTGATAATCTATAAAAAAAAATCGATTTTAATTGTTGGCCAAGTAATGTATGTGTATGTGTGTGTGTGTGTATATATATATATATAATTGGTATTAGTTTTATAAACAATTAAAAAAATCAACTTACTGTGATATATCAGAAAATAAGACTTCCGTTTAATTCGATTCAATAATATTATAAATATTTGTGTATTGCAAAACTGATGGTCGAATTTACAATTGAAAAAAAAACATGCAATGCAATAAAAATAATTATGACCAAAGTAATTACTAACATAACTTGTTTTATTAACATTGGTATACTCATATTAAAAGGTAGAGTTGAATAAATATTTCGAATTTATCGAAAAATTAATGAAACCTACTCATAATAAATATGATTTTGATATAAAATTATATTTTGGATTGCCTATATATATGTAAAATAAGTTCATTAGTACTTACACATTCAAACGAAAATACAAAAATAAAGATTGATCTATCATACAGAAAATTAATATATCAATGACATCTATGATTACATTAATATGTGGTCCAAATATGAGAAAGACCCAATGGGTCGTAAAACTTCGACTTGCGAGAATGCATGAAAAACCTGCGTATAACGATAAAAATCAAATACGAAGATGATTTAGATTTCTTTAATTGTTGTTTTTAATATTTCTATATTGTGTTGATATAATTTATTTTACAGAGAGATCGAATCCACAAAAGTGTTATTGGAGAAGAAGGCTTGGATCAACATCATCTATCAAGGAAGAAGTCATTGAGATTTTGAGAAAGATAAGTACACCATGTCTACAACACTTAAATCTTTTTGTGTAATTTATTCTTTTGTCAAAATCATGAGTAGCTAAACTACTAGTGTTTGAATGTAATGAACTCTAGAATGGATTTGTGATTAAGGTTTGTATGTTTTTAATAAAATTCTCATGTCTTGTGTGATTCACTTATATCATGTTTAATTCATTCAAGTTACTATTTCCGGTATATTAATTTGATATCTATTCCTCATCGGATAATCGAGAGATTTATGGTGGGAAAGAACCTATATAAGTGAAAAGAGTTGCATGCAATCCTAGATATAGAACGACATAAATCTTCTGAATTAGGGTCAAACCTAATATGGGAATTCATAAATCGTTATAATGCAATTTTGGGGTTTTAACTAGAAAGAGATTTCAGTTAATCAACTTGAGATTATGAGTTTTTCGCCTTGAGAAAGGGTTTAACTTAAATCGGGAATTTCTACGGTCCACATAACATGAGATTTTATTAAAAGAGGTTGGTTTTTGCTTAAGGGCTTATGGTTGTATTTTTATCTTGATTGAATCACAAAAACATTCTAGAGGTATTTACATTCAACACATTTCTATCTCTTGATTTCTCATTCTATAATCTATGTTTATTTGATTTCTTTTGTAAGTTGCAATTATCTTAAATTCTCTATTTTCCATTTTTCATTTAAACAAACAAAACTCTGAAAATTACTAGATTAGATAACAAAAAGACGGTAATTATTAGTACTTACAATCTTCGTGGGAATGACACTCGGTACTCAATAATCTATACTACAAAACGATAGGTGCACTTGCCTAAGGTTTTCTAGAGTAGCTTTTGAGCCATCAAGTTTTTGGCGCCGTTGCCGGGGATTGTAATATTAAGAACACCTTATTTTTGTTAATTTAATCATTTTTTTTTATTATTTCATCATTTGTCTTTCTAGGTATCTATCTTTGTAAATCTTGGATTATACTTATCCTCCTTATTTACATGTGCATACTGCCTCGTCGCCCGAATTTGGAAGCGCGACCGCAGGTAGCAACACAGAGGAAAGTATTAGTACAGACCACGAGGAGGATACTAACGAAAGCAAGGATCCCGATATGGCGGATGAGCAACAAAGAACCATGTACGACTACGCCAAGCCATCTATGGACGGTACATCGTCTAGTATCGTAAGGCCCGCTGTTGCAGCCAATAATTTCGAAATCAAACCGAATGTCATTCAAATGGTGCAACAATTTGTTCAATTTGACGGCCTACCGGACGAAGACCCAAATAATCATATCGCGAATTTCCTCGAAATTTGCGATACTTTCAAAATAAATGGAGTCTCCGGCGATGCCATCCGTTACGCTTGTTCCCATTTACTCTTCGGGGACGGGCTAAACAATGGCTAAACACTTTACCGAAGGGAACAATCACAACATGGAGCATTATGGCGGAAAAATTCCTTCTAAAGTATTTTCCACCCGCTAAAACCGCACGATTGAGGAATGAGATCTCTTTATTCACTCAAGAGGACGATGAAACCTTGTACGACACTTGGGAGAGATTCAAAGAATTGCTGCGAAAATGCCCACACCATGGTCTTCCCATTTGGATGCAAGTCCAAACATTTTACAATGGGTTGCTCTCATCGACAAGGCAGATGATTGATGCGGCGGCGGGGGGGACATTGAACAATAAAACACCCGAAGCCGCCCAAGATCTCATAGAAGGAATGGCCATGAATGGCTATCAATGACAATCCGTACGAGGAAAAACCAATAGGTCAGTGGGAGTATATAATGCGGACGCGGTAGTTACACTAGCCGCACAGGTCGAAGCTCTGACTCAGAAAATCGATGGGTTGGCAGCTCCAAAACCACCACCACAACAAGCCTTCTCATGCGAGACTTGTGGAGGATCGCACAACCACCAAGATTGCCCTCACGCGATACCGCCGCATGAACAAGTGGATTATCTAGGTAATCAATATCGACCCTTTCAAAATAATCCTTTCAGTAACACTTATAATCCAGGTTGGCGTCAACATCCGAACTTTAGTTGGGGAAATCAAGGTCAACAGAAGCCTAATCCAAACGCACTCCCCAATTCGTCGCACCTCCGGTTTCCAACGCGAAAACCAAGTTTGGAGGACTTCTTGTCCAAATTCGCCCAAACAACGGAAACTCGTTTCACGGCCACCGAAACATCCTTAAGGAACCAAGAAGCATCCATTCGCAACTTGGAAAATCAAATTGGTCAAATTGCCAAAATGATCTCCGAAAGGCCACAAGGGAGCTTACCTAGCAACACCGAGCCAAATCCAAGAGAGAAGGTAAAAGCAATTACTCTAAGGAGTGGAACAAAGCTAGGCGAATACGGATGCGGAGGGACGAACGCACGCCCATACAACAAAAAAGGCGACGAACAGGTATCCAAGGAAACAAAGAAAATGGTACCGGAATTCCAACCACCTATTCCGTATCCAAGTCGATTGCGTAAGGACAAACATGACGACCAATTTGGTAAGTTCTTGGATTTATTTAAACAATTGCACATCAATATTCCTTTTGTTGAAGCCCTTTCACGGATGCCAAAATATGTCAAGTTCTAAAAGATCTTCTTTCAAATAAGAAGAAGCTTGAAGAAATATCCATGGTGCAATTAAATGAGGAATGCTCGGCAATTTTGCAAAACAAGTTACCTCAAAAAATCAAAGATCCAGGGAGTTTCACTATTCCTTGTCATGTCGGTAATTTGACTGTTGATCGGGCATTGGCCGATCTAGGGGCTAGCATTAATTTGATGCCTTATGATTTATTCAAACAAATGGGTCTGCAGGGAGCCAAAACCAACTAGGATGAGCCACGCAATTAGCCGACGGATCTATTAAGTATCCTAGAGGCATTGTTGAAGATGTTTTGGTCAAAGTCGATAAGTTTATATTTCTGTCGATTTTGTAATTCTTGATATGCATACTGAGATGTCGAAGTTCCCTTGATCCTAGGGCGTCCATTTTTAGCTCTTGCTAAGGCAATCATTGACGTGCATGATGGCAAACTAATTTTAAGAGTCGAAGATGAACAGGTCATTTTTAAAATCGCTACATCAATGAAAAATACGATAGATAAAGATGACTCCTGTTTTGCTATTGATCTTATCGATATGGAGATAACCAATTCTCTACCAAGCATGATTTCTAACGAATTCTTGGAGACTTGTATTGTTCAAAGTGCAGGTATCTCGGATGAAAACCCCTTTCTTAGGGAATCTGTGACTCGCATTGGAGGAAAACGCACCAATGAGCAGCGAAAGAGTTCGAAAAAATTGAAAACTCACGGATGGGGCATATCAAACCATCCATTGAGGATCCACCACTGTTGAGTGAAAGAGTTACCGAACACTTGGAATATGCATTTCTAGTTGAGAACGCCAAACTTCCGTAATTATTTCCTCCGATTTATCGTCTCATCAAAAGGATAGATTGTTGGCAATATTACGGGGAACATAAAAGGCCATCGCTTGGAAAATCTCCGATATTCAAGGGATCAATCCTTCCTTTTGCACTCACAAAATTCGATGGAGGAAAATTTCAAGCCGGTTGTTCTACCACAGCGTCGTTTAAATCCAAACATGAAAGAGGTAGTCAAGGCGGAGGTAATTAAATTACTTCTTTGGGCTCATCTATCCAATTTCGACAAGAATGGTGGGTAAGTCGATTCAAGTGGTTCCAAAAAGGTGGGATGACGGTGGTACCAAATGAAAAGAATGAACTTATTCCAATGCGGGGATAAAAGGTTGGCGAGTTTGCATCGACACGACGACTCAATGATGCTACTCGAAAGGACCATTTTCCTTTACCTTTTATTGATCAAATGCTTGAAAGATTATCCGGTCACTTGTATTATTGCTTTCTTGATGGCATGTCGAGGTTATTTTGATTCCGATAGCAGGAGGACCAAGAAAAGACCACTTTCACTTGTCCCCCTACGGTACTTTTGCCTATCGCGGCATGCCTTTCGGATTGTGCAATGCACGGCAACTTTTCAAGGTGCATGCTTGCTATCTTCGACGAACTTGTAGAAGATATCATGGAAGTCTTCATGGATGACTTCTCGGTTTTTGGGGACTCATTTGATCTTTGTCTTGCAAATCTTAAAAAAGTCCTCATTCGTTGTGAAGAGACTAACCTGGTTCGTAACCTGGAAAAATGTCATTTCATGGTACAAGAAGGTATTGTTTTGGGACATAAAATTTCTTGCAGGGGCATTGAAGTTGACAAGGCGAAGGTTGAGACAATTTCCAAATTGCCTCCACCCACCACGGTGAAGGCAATCCGAAGCTTTTTGGGGCATGCCGGGTTCTATAGGCGATTCATTAAAGATTTTTCAAAAATTGCCCGGCCACTCACTCGCCTCTTGGAGAAGGATGCGGTCTTTCATATCAATGATGAATGCCTTCAAGCATTCAATACTTTGAAAGAAAAACTCACCACTTCTCCTATCATGGTAGCTCGGATTGGTCTCAACCATTCGAACTCATGTATGATGCAGCGATTATGCGGTAGGTGCGGACTTGGGCAACGAAAAGATAAGCATTTCCGACCAATTTACTACGCAAGTAAAACTCTAAATCCGCTCGGTCAATTATACAACTACGAAAAGGAGTTACTTGCGGTAGTTTTCGCTTTGACAAATTTCGCTCATATTTGATCCTATCAAAAGTCATTGTCTATACGGATCACTCGCCTTTACGTTATTTGCTTGATAAAAATGATGCAAAACCACGACTAATTCGATGGGTACTCTTACTCCAAGAATTCGATGTGGAAATCAAAGATAAAGCGGTCCGAAAATCTTGCCGCCGATCACTGTCAAGGCTTGAGCACTCGACACCAACAAGCAACACAAAGGACATATCAAAGATTCTTTCCGGATGAGCAACTCTTTTCCTTGAACTCAATTTCAATTGATAATCCTTGGTTTGCGATTTTGCTAATTATCTTGCGGGAAAAGTTCTACAGAAGGGTGACCCATCAACAAAAGAAGAAATTCTTTTCGGACCTCAAATCATACGAATTTGTGCGGATCCCCACCTCTTAATTTTTGCGGATCAAATCATACGAAGATGTGTCACACTTCTGAAACGATCTCCATTTTGAATCATTGTCACAAAGGACCCACCGGTGGGCACTATCAGCGAATACCACGGCACGAAAGGTTCTTGAGACGGGCTTTTATTGGCCTACACTTTTCCAAGACGCAAAAACAAGTATGTTGAAACTTGTGATAATTGTCAACGAGCGGGAAATATTTCTCGAAAAAATGAAATGCCCCAAAACGGTATTCTTGTATGCGAAATTTTTATGTTTGGGGTATTGATTTTATGGGACCATTTCTGCGTCTTTTGGCAATAAATACATTTTGGTAGCCGTTGACTACGTGTCTAAATGGGTAGAAGCTCAAGCCTTGCCTAAAAATGATGCTCGAGTGGTGGTACATTTTCTCAAAAAACTTTTTACCCGATTTGGTACTCCACGAGCCATCATTAGTGATAGAGGCACTCACTTTTGTAATAGTCAATTTGACAAAGTGTTAAAACGTTATGGTGTCACACACCGAGTCGCCACCGCCTATCATCCTCAAACTAGTGGTCAAGTCGAAGTGTCCAACCGCGAATTAAAAAGAATTTTGGAAAAAACGGTTGGACACTCTCGAAAGGATTGGTCCCTCAAACTCGATGATGCCCTTTGGGCTTATAGAACGGCTTTCAAAACGCCAATATGGACTACTCCATACCGACTCGTTTATGGTAAGGCGTGTCATTTACCGGTTGAGCTTGAACACAAGACCTTTTGGGCTATTAAAATGCTTAATTATGATTTGTCAAGTGCAGGAGATAACCGTTTATTGCATATTAACGAACTCGAAGAATGGCGAAATTCGGCATACGAGAACTCGAGAATTTACAAAGAACGAACAAAGCAATGGCATGACAAATGCATTAAGCAAACAAGAGAATTTCAACCTGGTGATCAAGTGTTACTCTTCAATTCCCGACTCCGACTATTCCCAGGAAGTTAAAATCCCGGTGGTCCGGACCATTCACTGTTACTCAAGTGTTCCCTTACGGGACTATTGAAATCACGCACAAGGAAATGGGAACATTCAAGGTAAACGGACATCGTCTAAAACTTTATTTTGGGGGCACCATCGATGATAGTTATCGAGATTCCATCCGTCTTGACGACCCCCAAAATACACCACACGAGTAGAGGTAAAACAGGTCCAGCTATACGACGTTAACGAAGCTCTATCCGGGAGGCAACCCGGCATTTTGTGTGTAAAAAAAAATTGAAAATAATAAAAACACGGCCTGGTCGTGTTTCTCCACCACGGCCGTGTTCGTCAATCAATTGACGAACACACCTTGGCCGTGTTCTTCAATTCAGGCCATGTTGGCAGTTCACGCAGAAAACACGGCCTGGGCGTGTTTTTAAACATGCCCGTGTTTTAATTCATTAAAAAAAATTAGGTAAAAATTAAATGCTGAGAACACGGCATGGGCGTGTTAAATAACACACCCGTGTTTTAATTCATTAAAAAAATGGGTGAAAACTCATCTGAGAACACGGCGGGCGTGTTAAATAACACGCCCGTGTTTTAAATCGAAAAAAAAAAAAAATGAAGAATCTTTGAAACACGCACCGAACACGGCCTGGCCGTGCTTTGAAAGCACTGCCGCCGTGTTGATGCTGGAAAAACAGAGGGGGCCGATTTTTAGCCCTATTTTCTTCCCCAAACCCCCTTCTTCTTCTTCCTTTCTCCCCCTTTTCTCAAACCCTACCCCAAAATCACCAAATTCTTTCTCTTTTCTTCCAAAATCTTCACCCACACCACACACTTTCACATCACAAGGCTCTCATCTCTTCCTCCCCACAATGTCTTCAAGGTATGTGTTGTTCTTCTCTTCTCTTCTTTTCCTTTCAATTTCGAATTTTGATTTGTTTAAATTGGTATATTTGTGTGTTGTTGTGAAGATTATCCTATGTTGTAGTTAGCAAATTCATGAATTTGTATTGCCAATTTTTCATGCCCTAAAAATTGAATGGTAGGGTAATTAAAATTTGGATAGTTGATATTAATGGTAAAATCATGAATTTCTTTTTATGACATATTTCTTGAGAATTTTTGTGAGTTTAATTGAGTTTGTTTGTGGTAATTTCTTGGTTCTTGTGGTAATGATGAGAAATTATTCTTGTGATGTTTTTATCTTGCTAAATTGAGGAATTGGTCATTTGTTCTTGATATTCATGAACTTAAAGAGTTAGACTTGGAGTCATATGATTAATGTTCCTAAATTGTTGTTGAGATATCTTTGTTTTAGTTGAATTGCTATTTTGAGATGTTGTTGAAAAAGGGATGTTGTTGAATCATTGTTGCAAATGGAGTGTATAGCTTGTGAAGATGGATTCTTGTTGAATAAAGGTGTTGATATGGTGGAATTTTAAAATTGATGCTTTTTCATGCTTGGGATATTGTTTATGTCTCTTAGAATGGTTTTTCACGTTGTTATAAATTTATATTGACATAGGAATCCCAAGTCGAAACGAGGACGTACCGGTGATGCTTCATCCTCCGCGGCCCCCACACACGGCGGTCGCCGAGCCATTAAATCTTGACCCACCGGTCCCTACCAACCCGTTTGGTATATCTTTCCGAGATAATGATCATGAAGCTCAATATCATCGTCTGGCCCAACGTCACATCATTAACACACGATTCTCAGATAACCCTACCTTGGATGGGCTCAGACTGCGTACAGATGTGGATTGGATGTTCAATCAACTTGGGTGGGGCTATTTTATGAAGCTAGCCACACCCACCTACATCCGTCTCACATTAGAATTTCTGAGTTCCTATGACGCGGAGATCACATCAGGCCAACACGCTGAAGAAGGACGTATCACATTTCGGCTCTTCAACAATGATCACCAACTCACATTGGCAGAATTTAATTCTATCTATGATTTACCCACAAATGGGTTGCGTATAAAGTCATTGGGGTTCCGTGATCGATAATTTTGGCAAGCAATTACGCATGAGCTGGAATATAATCCTTCTTCATCAAAATCCTCATGCATTGTCAATCCTTGCTTCTGTTATATCCATGAGGATTTTGGAACAATGGTGACACGGGTTCTTATCTCGCCAAGCATTTTCTATGGTCAATGGTCAATGGTGAATTCTTCTTTGGCTGACACGGGTTGATGAGCTGTATTTTCTATGGTCAATGGTGAATTCCGACTTGGCTGACACGGGTTCTTATCTCGCCAAGCATTTTCTCAAAGTGAGCAAGAAAAATCGAGGTAAAATCGTCATTGGTGGCCTTATTACTCCTATCGCCATCCATTATGGTTATAACCTCGCAGGACTTGAGCAAGCTCGGGGACCAACCCGGATCGACTTTGAATCTTGTATTGCTATGGGAATGATTCAACGGAGCGGGATGGGTTATGCTTTAAGGTTCAAAAATACAGACTACACACATCCATTGCCGGATCCTTCTCGCACTTCGGTTCGGGACCCGGACAATTGGAAGATGATGTACCCGCAAGGTGATAACCCGGATGCATTTAGATTACCCGCGCGCCGCCTCCGACACAGATGCCTATCAAAGTGAGGAACCAGATATTGATGCTCCCTCGGCATCACAACCACCAAGGCAACCACCAACCCCCATGGATGAAACTAGATCTCTTCTCCACGCCATTCGCTTGGAGCAAATGGAGCAGCGAGCTATATTGGATCGCCAAGGGGAAATGATGACGCAACATTACGCTCGAATTGAAGAACGACAACAACAATTCTTCATGAATCTTCAACAACAGCAACAACAACAATACGACCAACAACAGTCCTATTTTGCCATGATGGATCGTATCCAACAATGGCATATTTCGCAAGGACATTTCCCACCACCACAATGAAGGTCGTATTTTTCTTGTTTCTTGATTTTTTTTTTTACGCTTTTTAATCTGGACTGTATCACATCTCCTTCTTCACATTGGGGACAATGTGACCCTTGAAGTTGGAGGTGGTGAGATTTATCAGCATATTTGGATAATCTTTACTGTTTTTTTTTAGTTTTGTGTGGGATTGCGTTTTTAATTAATTTGTGTGGATGTTTTTTTTTATGCACTTTTAAATCTCTTGCAAATAAACATGAGATATTTCTTTTTACAATTCGATAAGTTGTTTGTGAATTTGTTTTAACCAATTTTTCTCCCGAAAAAGTCATCTTTTTGAACTCAAATCGCCAAAATGTTTTAAAAACCGTGTGACTCTAGTAAAAGGATGAATTCGGCCAAAAGAGTTTAATGTCATGAAAATAGTTTGGACTTTGCTTAAATTTAGATACTTTGTGTCATGATCATTGGAGAAATCATTATTCGGGTTAAAAAAAATAAAAAAAAATCGAAAATATATATATATATATATATTTTTATAAAAAAGGACAAATCGAGGTTATACTCCTCTGTTTGTTGCTGCTTAGTAACTAGGAGCATTCATGAGCCCCATGTTTGTCTTTTACGTAAAACGGCAGCACAAATATGAGTATGGGAAACCACCCTAGGAGTTTTTGGAAAACATTCAAAATTTAAACCTAGTGGAAGTTTACCTCAAAAAAATGTCCTAATTTATAATTATATGCACAAAAAAAAACCCGAGTTTTTGAACATCTCCTTTTATCATTACATTCTTGTATTTGGTCTAAGCGAATGATTAACAATTCCTGTGATATGACAACTGTGATGATTAAACGATTCCATTTACTGAATTCACCCTCTTTTTAACAAATTGGTTGACTTGGAAGAACGAATCGATTGGCTCAATTGGGAATAAAAAGGTTAGCGATTTACTTCAAACATGTCAAAATTGTGAAAATAGATACCTCATTTTTGTTTTCAACTCCACTCTTTGTTTTAAAAATTGCTTGAGGACAAGCAAAATTTCCAAGTTGGAGGCGGTTTGATAAGTGCATTTTTGTTCACATTTTTTTAAACTTTTTTAGATAATTTCTTTAACTTTTTAGTTCATTAATCAATAAAATCAAGAAAAATCACATTGGCTTGTTTTGAATGATGAAGGTAAAGACTTGAAGCAAATTCGTATGATTTCGTATGAAAATACGAACAAAAACAAAGTCTAAAAGAAGGCAAGAAGACTCAATCTCGTGCAGAACACACCCCTAGTGTGTTGGGAAACATGGCCATGCTTCAAAGGGAAGAAAAACAAGAAAAATAGAAAAACACGCCCGGCCGTGCTTACAAAGCACGGCCGTGTTTCACACGTAAAACATCAAAACACGCCCAAACCGTGTTTAAAAGCACACCCTGCCAGAAAATCCCATTTTGCGAAGAAAACACGGCCAGGCCGTGTTTATAAACACGGCCGTGTTCATCAAATTTGACGAACACGGCCAGGCCGTGCTTTTAAAGCACGGCCGTGTTTTATCTCCAGCTCAACAATTTTTCTTCTTTTGGCGGAAATAATGGAGACTTTTGCTTTTTGACAACCTTTGAGCAACTTTCACACTCATCTTCTTGCTGCACCAAAACTCAATTATCTCCTCAATTGTCATGTGGACACAATGATTCAACCAACTCAACCAATGGAAGTGAAGTATTGTCATGTGTATACAATGATTCAACCAACTCAACCATGAATGTGCACACAATGATTCAACTAACAAGCATGGAAATGGAGCATTTGTTAATATGGTATTTCACAAAGATGGTGCTTATAAAAGCCAAGAGTTTGAGTTGGAAAATCATTCATGTAATATTCATTCATATAGAGATTCATTGTGTATTCATCATAGATACTTAGAAAATATTCATTGTGTCCAATATTTTGAGTGGAATTGGGATCAAGAGGTCTTGGAGGAGTAAGCTTGTAGCAACATTGGAGAAGAAGGCTTGGATCAACATCATCTATCAAGGAAGAAGTCATTGAGATTTTGAGAAAGATAAGTACACCATGTCTACAACACTTAAATCTTTTTGTGTAATTTATTCTTTTGTCAAAATCATGAGTAGCTAAACTACTAGTGTTTGAATGTAATGAACTCTAGAATGGATTTGTGATTAAGGTTTGTATGTTTTTAATAAAATTCTCATGTCTTGTGTGATTCACTTATATCATGTTTAATTCATTCATGTTACTATTTCAGGTATATTAATTTGATATCTATTCCTCATCGGATAATCGAGAGATTTATGGTGGGAAAGAACCTATATAAGTGAAAAGAGTTGCATACAATCCTAGATATAGGACGACATAAATCTTCTGAATTAGGGTCAAACCTAATATGGGAATTCATAAATCGTTATAATGCAATTTTGGGGGTTTTAACTAGAAAGAGATTTCAGTTAATCAACTTGAGATTAGGAGATTTTTGCCTTGAGAAAGGGTTTAACTTAAATCGGGAATTTCTACGGTCCACATAACATGAGATTTTATTAAAAGAGGTTGGTTTTTGCTTAAGGGCTTATGATTGTATTTTTATCTTGATTGAATCACAAAAACATTCTAGAGGGATTTACATTCAACACATTTCTATCTCTTGATTTCTCATTCTATAATCTATTTTTATTTGATTTCTTTTTGTAAGTTGCAATTATCTTAAATTCTCTATTTTCCATTTTTCATTTTAACAAACAAAACTCTGAAAATTACTAGATTAGATAACAAAAAGACGGTAATTATTAGTACTTACAATCTTCGTGGGAATGACACTCGGTACTCAATAATCTATACTACAAAACAATAGGTGCACTTGCCTAAAGTTTTCTAGAGTGGCTGTTGAGCCATCAAGGGCATGTGAATCGGGACATATTTGAAGGAATTGATGATGAATTAGGCTTGAGCTTTGAGTAGTAGGGCTTTTAAATGATGATTATCTATATTTGCACTATTAGTTGATTGCGTGAAGTACAATTGATTGGTTGAATTGACATATGATAACCATCATGCCCTATGTGACTTGTTTGCCTACTTTCATCTTACTTGTGATTGTATTTGGTTGTCTTGGGTTGCTAATACATGTTATTCCAGGTACTCATTCACAAGTGATGGCAAACCGACAAAACCCTCAAGGTAGGAGACGAGCGACCGGGAGGAACCACCACAGAAATACAAACGATAGCCGTGCGGCCTTTGGCATAGTATTGCCGAATGCGGATGCTTTGGAGTGTTGGAATAAGCTCATCGTTCGACAGATGAGTCCCTCAAAATACGCCGATGATGACTGCACCCAATTTCTTGGGATACACGAGGATGTGTGGCGATTATTTGAGAGAGTTGGATGGACAACGTTTATGAGGAGAAGATGGCCAAGTTACAAGAAATTCACGCTCGAATTTTTGAGCACAGTAAAGATGATCAAAAATATAGGCGGCGAGGTCATTGGGGTAGAATTTCAGTTGGGGAACAGGATGAAACAATTATCCACAGATGAGTTAAATGCCATATTTGAAGTTCCCACAGGCACACCTTTCCGACCTGTACACGGATATGACCAATACGACTTTTGGCGCCTTCTTGTCCAAATGCCAGAAACGGGTCCCATGCTCTATGAGGCTCGCACTGCAAAATCTTCTTGGATCCGGAATCTGGTGTTCTGGTATATACAGCGGGTTACGTTGGCTTCGGTCTTCGCGAGGGAAAATATTGGGGGTATGACAGTCCGCGAGTTATATTTATTATGGTGTATGCTGACGAGTACACCTTACAACACAGCTGCGTACTTCATAGAGCAAGTGGACAATCTAGCTAAGCGGGGAGGTGGTGCTATTTCCATAGGGGGTCTGATTACCCCTATTGCCCGACATTTCAACGTCGAGTTTAGAGGCCTAGAGCCTATAACAGGCAGTACTCGGGTTAATTTGGCATCTTTGCACCACATACGCTTTCTCGCCAATGAAGATAATACGCTAGTTCTTCTACAGAAGAAAGGTGTCTCATTTCCATTGCCCAACCCGACATACACCACTGTCGATACCCTGGCGGACACAACGAACTTCCTAATGAACTCGGAAGCGCATAATAGAATTACGAGCGCCATAGATGCGAGAAAGAGGCGCCGAGTTCACGGCTTCCTGGATGTGGAGGATATGGTAGCAGAGGAAGAGGAGCTACATAGAAGCGAAATGGGGGTGGAACCTCATCTTCCCCAACTCGGATATGACATTCCCGAGGCCTCACACAGAGGAGATTACCCCCGACGCTCACATAGCGGAGATCGTCCCGGTACCTCTTATGGTGGCGAGCCCCAACGCGGCAATGACTTTCAAGATATGCTATATGCGTTTGGGGAGGATTTGCGTCGTCAAGGCGACGAGTTGAGGCAACAAGGGGAGGATTTGAGGCAGCATCGGGCTGATTTTCTCGCATTCCGTGAGAACTATGACAAGAGGGCCGAGGAGACGTGGCAAGTGCTCCAAAGGTTGCAAATGTGGCATATCTCACAAGGCCACTTTCCACCGCCACCTCCGCAGTGATTCAGGTATATCTCCACTTTTCACTATTGAAATTCTATTTTTCCCCTCTCGAAAACAAAAATATAATTTCATTCAAGTTTGGGGGAGAGGTAGTATTTCGATAAATGAAAAGTGTAGATGCAAAAAAAAAAAAAAATATTTGCATTGTGTGTTTTTGTTTGTTTTCATATAGTTGCATATAGAGCATTCTAGGTTGCACTGCATTAGAGCACGTTTATTGCTTTCATAGAGGTTAGAGAGTGCGTTGACCGGGCTTGTTGCAACTTGATGTTTGTGTGTTGATTGAAAAGTTTGTATTGTTGAGATTGGATGTTAGTTATGAGTTGATTGAGCCTTGAGTAGATAACATTGAGCATGTTGATATGGAAAACTTGGTTTAATGCTTTGAATTACGTATCTGCAAGCTTGTGAGCTTTTGAGCCTTTACTGCTTATATCTTTTGCAGACTTGTTGTGATTTGAGCGTATCATTCATGTTGTTAGAATTCTAGAACTTGCTCGGGCATCTCTGTCAAGGCCACATGTTGTATGCAAATTGTGAAGGTGATTAAAGGCCATCTTTGCTAGCCTTTCAAGCCTTTTGCTTACCTAAAGATGTTGAAATTCCTAGTTAGCCAAGTTGGGCCTATTACCTATTTCTTTGATAACCACAAAATTTAAACCTTGAACTTGATATATCCATCACCCTAAACTCGAGTGTATAGCGTTGAGAAAAGGGAATGAATAAGGTTGAATGGGTGGGAATTGTAAAGTAGGATAATTGGGCATATTTGGTCAATTGGAACAAAAAGAGGAAGAAAAGGAGTTGAACAGAAGTGTGAAAATTCACAAAAGAATCAAAAAAAAAATCGACGTACAATATGAATTTTCATCTAAAAGAACTTGGGGGGCTAAGGATTGAAATTTGAGGCAATTCTCAATAGAAAGGAAGGAGATGGAGATGAGTTAAGTGATGAAAATAAGGGTTGATTGGAGTAGCATATGGGATTATAATGTCAAATGATTGATATGCTCATCGGTCTATATACTCGAGTTTGAGTCACTTGATCTAAAATTTCCTTCCCAAACCAAAGAGCCTTCATTACAACCAAATGAGAAAGCCCTTTTTGATTCACAAATTGCATACATTCGAGTGGCGGAGATATGAGACGAATTGCAAGCCTATGGTAATTCTGCAACATCGAATTGATTTGAGCGTAAACACGTCCTATATCCTCGTGAGATGAGAGTATACACTTAATTTTGAGGGTTGTAATTCAGGGCATTTCACCAGGTTTTGTTTGATGCATGCTCTTTGAGTAGATATTTGAGGCTTGATTGGTTTGTTGCTTGACATTCATGATGAACAATATGAATTTCTGTTTTTTTGGTCTCTTTGTGTGCACTATCATTCTTATCTCCCTGTTGTGTTTTACCTTGTTCTAAAAATTGTTGATCGGGACGGTCAACAGTTTAAGTTTGGGGGATTTTGATAGGTGTGAGTTTTGCATGTATTTTGGGGCATATTTTTGGCTAAAATGGCGATTTAGCGTGCATAAACTCATGTGAAATGGTTCATATTCGCTCTTTGTGGAAAAAATATTATGCTTTGCGAGTTTTGCAGGAATTTAATGATATTTGAAGTAATTTGGAGACAAATACAAGCATTGTGGAGGAAAAAAATACCACAAATGGTGAAAAATAGAAGACGCACGGGTAGGGTGTGCGCCTGAGCACCACCCGTGTGTCCCTGGCAAAGAAGAACTGAAGGTACGGCAATGCGCACGGGTAGCCCGTGCGTATACGCACCACCCGTGCGCCACTGAAGGATTGAAAATCTCCTTACGGCAATGCGCACGGGTGACCCGTGCGTACCACGCACGACCCGTGCGCTGGTTGGTGAACAGAGGAATTGCCTACGGAATGACGCACGGGTAACCCGTGCGTCCACGCACGGCCCGTGCGTCCCTGCTGTACTGCAATATTTTGACAGCAACATGACCTAGACTTGGAGGGGGTATATAAGCACTTTTGGGGGCGCACACTAGGGGGATTCTGACATTTTTTGGGATCTACAACACAAGACAAGGGTATATTCTTGGAAGAAGACATCAAGGAGACAATCGGGTTGCCTCGGAGCTCAAGGAACGGAGATACATCGAGAGATTGTCGACTTTCCTAAGTTTTTCTTGCTTCTCTTGTAGTTTTCATCTTTCATTTTTAGTTGTCATGGCTATGAACAATTTGTATATGAGTTGTTTAGAAATCATGTGTAGCTAAACTCTTAAGATTTCCGGGTTTTGGAAGTAGATTAATGAACTCTTGTTGGATGTTTTAATCTTAGTTGAAGTTATTATCTTGAAGCTTATTTGAGTACTTTGAGCTTATACTTGTTTTATCACTTGATCAATGATTTAACTTGTTTGATATATTGATTCATAATTCGAGAGATAAGTTTCAATATTAGATCTTGAGTACTCGACACAAATATTTGCATGAATCGAGAGGTTTGTAAATATTTGTGAGGACATTGATCTTGTGCACTTTTGGGAGTTGAGTACTTCATGTTGAGTAGAGATGCTAGCATAAGTATTTCAATCTACGTTTTATATGCATCTCAAGAGGGAGGATAAAATATCTTTGTGATCGTCTTATAGGAATATTGATAATAACTTGGCTTGGATTAAATCGGACAACAAGAGGGTTATTAATCGAAACCTTAACTCGGAAATCCGTTTCAACTTCTTGATACTTCTATCAATTGTGTTATCTTAATTTTGTGTTTTAGTAGTCCAACTTGTCTTAATCTCACAACAACAATCATTAAATTATGATCGTCTAAATAAAAATAAAGCTATCTTAATTCAATACTTAGTACATAAATTTATTAGTCTCCGTGGATACGACCTTGCTACCCTTTTCTATAACGTACACCGTACACTTGCGGTGAGCTAAAAATAAAGGCGAACAAGTTTTTGGGGATGCGAGAATGTGGTGGCAGACCACTTGTCTCGAATTGAAAATCAAGAGGGAGCGCAAGGAAGCATGGGATTAATAAAAGAGGAATCCCCCGATGAACGATTACTCATGCTTGAGGCAAAATTCCCATGGTATGCAGACTTTGTCAACTATTTGGCTGTGGGAGTTTTACCTCCGGATTTATCGCCATATCAAACTCTTGCAATAGTAAGATCCACCGAGCAAAACTTTGCAGCTCAAAAGCGAGATTACTCAATTCCGACAGTTCGATCCGGAGCCTTTGTATGAGGCTTGGGAAAGATTTCGGGATTTGTTACGAAGATGTCCACAACATGGGTTCCCGGAGGATCAACAGTTATGTTTCTTCTACAATGGTTTAATGGGGCAAACGAGGGCCTTTGTTGATGCCGCAGCGGGAGGAGCATTGTTGGCAAGGTTTCCACAAGATACCTTGAACCTTCTTGAAGAAATGGCTATGAACAGTTACCGGTGGCCGTCTGAAAGATCCAATGTACAATGAGTAGCCGAAATTTCGGATGCAGACCCGATTAAAGCGCTAACGGCACAAGTGGCGGCTTTGACAACTCAATTGAGTGTTTTAACAAAAGGGCCAGAAACAAGCACGAGCACGGGTAGTGAAGCTCTTCTATATCCAATGGAGGAGGTCAATTATGTGAATAAGGAATTTCAACAATTTAGGAACAATTCAAACCCAACACACTACCATCCGGGGTTGAGAAACCATGAAAATTTTTCCTCTGCCAATACAAAGAATGTGTTGCAACCTCCGCCGGGATTTAAAGCTTCAAATGGAAGTGGAAATGTGGAAGGCAAATCATCGTTGGAGGATGCACTCACCTCCTTCATAAATCAATCGAATGCATTCATGAGTGACACGAGGAGTCGCTTCGCTAGGCAAGATTCTAGGATGGATAAGATGGAACTACAAATGACCCAAGTGACAAGCTCAATAAAGAATCTTGAAACTCAAGTGGGTCAATTAGCTACGATTGTGGGTGGTCAACATCAAAAGGGTCAATTTCCGAGTAATATGGAGATGAATCCTAATGAACAATACAAGGCTATTCGCTTACGAAGCGGTACGGAATATGAGGGGCCTAAAGAAAAATCTGGAAATCTGAAAATTTCAGAGGAAGCATCTAAGCCGGGAGAGGATGAATCGGTGATGAAAGATGTGTTAGATAAATGTTTTTATCATGATTTTGATGATTATGTTCGACTTTGTTCAAATATGTTTTCAAACCAAAACTATGTCCCTAAATGTTGTCTAAATATTTCCGATCAACTTAAAATGTTTTTACTATTTTTCGGAGTATTTCTTGAAGTTTATTTTCAATAAAACATTGGACAACACATTTGTTTCAAGCTCGGCCGGTCGCCCCTATAGGGCAACCCGCACTGAGTTGAGCTAAGAAACAGAAAATGGGACGTAAGAAAAACAGGCGGGCGGCCGGTCGACCAGGTGGGCGGCCGGTGTGGTCGGCCGTCGGCCGTGCCGCGACACTGCACACTGCAAGTTGGATTTTTGTTCCGACTTCTCTGTTTCGTAAAAACGTCAAGGGCGGCGGTCACTGACTAAAGCGACCGGTCGCACCCCCTTCGACCGGTCCCCCCTGTGTAAAAATTCGCAGAATTCAATTTCAATCTTATCTCTGCGCGACCGGTCGAACCCCATGTTTGACAAAGAAACTATCCGTTGCATTTTGAATGACTTTTCCCTATTTTGTGGGATTGATTTCTAACAGACTATATTGATGATTTTAAATGGTTTCTTTTGCAGCAAATCACTCCCCAAGGAGGAGCCAATGTCGGAAATCAAAGCCAAGACCTCTCCTATAAATAGAGGCTTCATTCAAGCAACAAGATACAACACTCTATACAAGCAAAGAGCAAACAAAGCAAACACTTTCATATATCTTGTTGTATTAGCCTTAGCACTTTCACTTGCACAAATTTGAGGTCTAGGCTTTCAATTCTTGATTACACTTGTACTCATATTGTTTCAATCATTATTGAGTTGTAATCTTGATTTTGGTCATCATTCAACACAAGACATCCTTGTGAGTATTCTTGTGGTAAGAATACACTTGGATGATCTAGGTGATAGGTGTTTGAAGGTTGTGGTAATCTTCAAAGGTGTTGTAAAGGGTTGTGGTAATCCTCAAGGTGGTGTAAGAGGATTGTGGTAATCCTCAAAGTGGTGAAAGAGGGTTGTGGTAATCCTCAAGGTGTTGTATTAATTTTTGGTAAATTAATAAAATCTTTTTCTTTTTGAAATCCATCCAGGAGATCTTTGGGGTGGTAGAGGATTAGGCCCTAGGTGGGTTGAACCTCTTTAAATCAACGATTGTTGTTTCTTTTCCGCTTTTACATTTTAGTTATTCACTCGTTGTTTCGAAAAAAGAGGGTGATTTGCGAAAATTCGGCATAATCTATTCACCCCCTCTAGATTATTGTAGCCACTTGGACTTACAAGTGGTATCAAAGCCAAACTCTTTGGCTAGCTCGTTCGAGTAAAGAGGAAAGATCCATGGCTACAAATGATGCTCATCTCACCACCGGCGCTCTCCAATAAGCCACCACTATTCGATGCCAACAACTACGCTTTTTGGAAAGACCGTATGGAGTGCTTCCTACAAGGGGTGCGGGTTCGACATTTGGAATGTGGTCATTGAAGGAGTTGATCAACCAACAAAGAAATCGGAGGATGGCACCTTGGCTCCTAAACCTTTCAAGGAGTTTGATGAAAACGACAAGAAGGCTTTTTCTCTAAACGGTAAGGCCTTAAATATTTTGCATTGTTCTCTTACCGCCACCGAGTACAATCGCATAAGAGGCATAAGGTCGGCACATGAGGTTTGGGAAAAATTGGAGACAATCTATGAAGGGACTAAGAAAGTCAAGCAAGCAAGAAAGACCATGCTTGTTAAAGACTTGAAAACTTTAACATGTATGATGGCGAAAGCATCTCCAAAATGGTGGAAAGGCTTGACAATATTGTCAATCCTCTTGTGGCCCTTGGCAAAGTCATCTCCAAAGAAGACAAGGTGACCAAGGTACTAAATGCACTTCGGCTCATGGTCCGAAAAAGTAACGGCAATCACGGAGGCAC
Source organism: Rehmannia glutinosa (assembly GCA_016081115.2). Classification (NCBI taxonomy): domain Eukaryota; kingdom Viridiplantae; phylum Streptophyta; class Magnoliopsida; order Lamiales; family Orobanchaceae; genus Rehmannia; species Rehmannia glutinosa. The sequence continues at coordinate 70,032,185 of CM071933.1, forward strand.
AAAATCTTGAGACACTCAAGTTTGATGAGCTTATTGAAACCTACTCATCTATGAAGTCTATCTCAAGGAGAGGAAAAATTCCAAACCATCCACAAATCAATCGGGTATGCAAATTATTCCTAAAGGTCTTGCTTCTTCTTCTAATAATGCATACTATGATAATGATGATGATGATGAGGAGACGGTCGCACTTGTTCGAAAATTTGCAAAATTTGTGAATAAAAATAAAGCAAGAAAACCAAGAGATAATGCTTGCTTTAAATGCGGAAAACCGGGCACTTCATTGCCGATTGCCCAAAGCTCGATGAAGAGGAGCAAAAGAAAAGGAAGCCTTTCACAAAAAGAAGGCTCTAAATGCGGAAGTCAAAACATGGGATGAACTACTCGAAACAACCGATGAGGAAGGAGAAACCGAACACGGTCTCATGGCTATAGACGATGAAAACAATGAGGTACACTCAAATTCTTCTACTTCCTCCATAGTTGATGACTTGCAATGTGATTTTGATGAATTGCAAATTGAGTTTCAAAATTTAATCGTTAAATACAAAAATTTGAAAAAGGAGCATAAGGAGATTAAGGTTGAAAAGGAAAAATTATTTACCTCTTATGAATCCTTAGACAAAGCTCATGCTCTTACTCTTACTAGAATTCATTCTCTTGAAACCGAAAAGGAATCGCTCACAAAAGATATTGAATGTTTGAAAAATGACGTGCATCGTTTCAACATAAGTACGGATAAAGTCACAAAAATTTTAGATGCACAAAGAGGTGAGCATTCAAAACAAGGACTTGGTTACAAACCATTTCAAAAAGTCTTTAAGAAAAATAACCAAGGTCCGACTTTCATACGTCTTTAGTAGCTCTCATACTCCTACTTGTTTTTATTGTGGCAAAATTGGACATTATGCTAATAATTGCAAATTGAGAAATAGCTCTAGTTATATTTGGAGACCCAAAGGTCTCAAAACTAACCCCATGGACCCCAAAATTATAGGGTACCTAAAAGAAATGCTTTTGTAGGTAATAGGGGCTATAACAACCATGGAGGATTCGAAATGGCTCGTGGACAGCGGATGTTCACGCCATATGACCGGGAGGAGAGAGCTTTTACCAACATCAAGCTCCAAGAAGAGGGTATGGTCATGTTCGGCAATGGCAAAGGAAAAATTCTTGGAAATGGAGAAATTGGTAACTCTTCTTTCTCTCTTTGTAATGTTCTTTTAGTAGAAGGGCTTAAGTTTAATTTGATAAGTGTTAGCCAACTTTGTGATTCAAATTATGATGTTTCTTTTAATAAAGAAAAATGCCTTATTCTTAAAAATGGTAATATTATTTGTGAAGCAAATAGAAAAGGCAATCTTTACAAAATTTGTACTAGTGATTTGGTTAGTCAAAATGTTTCTTGTCTTGTCGCCAATAATGATTTAACGAGTTTATGGCATAGGCGACTCGGACATGTTGGATACAAGAATTTGAAAAATATTTACAAAAACCAACATGTAAAAGGACTACCCAAATTGAATTTTGAAAATCTTGGCTTATGTGACACTTGTCAAAAGAACAAATTAGTTAAGAGTAGTTTTAAGCCCAAAAATGAAATTTCCACTACCAAACCCCTACAATTGCTTCACCTTGATTTGTATGGGGATATTGGTACGGCTAGTCTAAGTGGAAAACATTACACTTTCGTTATTGTCGATGATTTTTCTAGATACACTTGGGCTCTTTTTCTTGCAAATAAAAGCGATCCGTTAATGAGTTTGTTAAGTTGTGTAGACGCATTGAGAATGAAAAGGAAGATACTATTAAAACTATTCAAGTGATCGAGGCGGAGAATTTGACGGTGAGTTTAGAGTCTTTTGTGAAACCAAGGGATATACACACAATTTTTCGGCTCCAAGGACACCTCAACAAAATGGTGTAGCCGAAAGGAAGAATCGGACGCTACAAGAAATGAGTCGGTCCATGCTCAATGAATTTTCTCTTCCAAAATATTTTTGGGCGAAGCGTAAGTACCGCTTGCTATGTCATTAATCGAGTTTATATTCGTCCTAAAATGAATAAAACTCCATATGAGCTTTGGAAAGGAAGAACTCCAAATATTAGTTATTTCAAAATATTTGGATGTAAGTGCTTTATTTTGAATACTAAGGATCAATTGGACAAACTTGATCCTAAGGCCGATGAAGGAATATTTATGGGGTATTCAACCAAGAGCAAAGCATATCGGGTTTACAACAAGACTAGCATGGTTGTTGAAGAATCTATTCATGTCAAATTTAATGAAGCCTCGGGTGTTGAAAGAATACCCAATGACGATAGTGATGAAGAGGATATTGTTGAACCTATTGTTCAAAGTGATGCTCATAATGATAAACCTTCCATTTCATATGATCAACCTTCAAGTTCAAATGTTCCTCAAGAAGATAGGGGTGATACTTGAATCTTCCCGTAGCATTGAAATTTAAGGAGATCACCCAAAAGATCTTATTATTGGTGATCCCCTTGATAAAGTAATGACTCGAAGGAATTTTGCCGAGAAAGCTCTTATATCTCAAAAAGAGCCTAAAAATGCTAAGGAAGCTATTGAGGATGAAGATTGGTTTTTGGAAATGCAAGAGGAGTTGAATCAATTTGAAAGAAATGATGTATGGGAATTAGTACCTTGTCCTCCATCTCAAACAATTATTGGTACAAAATGGGTATTAGGAACAAACTTGATGATCAAGGCAACATTGTTCGAAATAAGGCAAGGTTAGTAGCTCAAGGGTATTGTCAAGAATAAGGTATTGACTATGATGAAACTTTTGCACCCGTAGCACGTTTAGAAGCTATTCGTATTTTACTTGCCTATTCTTGTTTCAAAAATTTCAAACTTTACCAAATGGATGTTAAATCCGCTTTCTTAAATGGTATTATTCAAGAAGAAGTCTATGTAAAACAACCTCCGGGGTTTGAAAATTTTCTAGGCCTAATGATGTTTATAAACTTAAAAAGGCTTTGTATGGTTTAAAACAAGCACCCGTGCATGGTATGATAGACTTAGCTCTTTTCTTTTGCAAAATGGTTTTACAAGAGGTAAAGTTGATACTACACTCTTTGTTTTTGAAAAAGGGCAAGATTGTTTACTTGTGCAAATTTATGTTGATGATATTATCTTTGGTGCTACTAATGAATCTTTGTGCAAGAAATTCTCCAAGTTAATGCAAGGTGAATTCGAGATGAGTATGATGGGGAGCTAAACTTCTTCCTTGGACTTCAAATTAAGCAATGCCAAGAAGGTATTTATATTTCGCAATCAAAGTATACAAAAGAACTTTTGAAGAAGTTCGGCATTGAAGAAGAAAGAACCGTCTCGACTCTATGGCAACCAATGTCAAAATTGACAAAGATGAAAAAGGCAAGACGGTTGATGAATCCAAGTATCGAGGTATGATTGGTAGTTTACTTTATTTAACCGCTAGTAGACCGGACATTCTTCATGCCGTATGCCTATGTGCTCGTTTTCAAAGCAATCCAAAAGAATCTCATATGAGTGCCGTTAAACGGATTTTTCGATATTTGAAAGGCACTATTCAATATGGTTTATTTTATCCAAAGAATGAAAATTTTTCTCTTAAAGGTTATAGTGATTCGGACTATGCGGGTAATATTGATGATCGGAAAAGTACTTCTTAGGATCATGTCAATTTTTAGCGATTGCCTAGTTTCTTGGTTTTCAAAGAAGCAAAAAGCGTGTTTCTCTTTCAACGGCGGCGAATATATTTCCGCCGCATTTTGTTGTACTCAACTTCTTTGGATGAAACAAACCTTAGCGGATTACAAATGCTCTTTTGAAAACGTACCTATCTTTTGTGATAATATATCCGCTATAAATATTGCTCAAAACCCGGTTCATCATAACCGTACTAAACATATTGAGATTCGACATCATTTTCTAAGGGATTGTGTTTCAAAACGAAAAATTGAGATATCGTTTGTGCCATCTCAAGATCAATTAGCGGACATTTTTACAAAACCGCTAACTTCCGAGACTTTTGCGTCAATACGAGCTCGGTTAGGCATAATGCATATTGAATAAGGTCTACGTTTGCATTTTGCATGTTTTTAAAACTTAGGGCGAAAAATCGGATTTTTGGTTGAAAATTCGGATTTTGAAAAATTTTTAATGCGAGCAGTGGTGAAGAGGTTGAGAGCAACCGTCGCCTAGGCAAATTTTTGGTTTAAGTTTGTTTCGTCTTTACGCATTCGTTATTTTCACTTCTTTTTGCCATTTTTCGTCCCCTTTGACAAATGCACACAATTTTCACTCAAAATTGATTTTCATGCCTTCAATTCATATCTTGGACCTTATATAGCATGTTAATCATCATCATTGCTCATCTTTTCCGATCAAATGGTAAGAATTTTCCTTACTTTGCTCAAATGGGTTGAACCCTTGAGTTTATGGCTTTCGTGTATATTTCTTGATATTTTCTTGCTTATAATCTTGATGAGCTTAATTATATTGTTGTATTGTATGATGTTTGATGTGAATTGGTGATGAAATTTTTGGCTTGGATCATTTACAAGGGCTATATACAACTCTTTTTATTTTTCACGCCCACATTGTGTTCGATGAAATGTCACAATGAAAATTTCAACTTATACATGATTCTCTTGCTTTCAAAAGTTTTCTATACTTAATGGGATCACGTTTTGCCATTCATAACAAGTGTATAACTTAATTATATTACATTTCTCCCATTTTTTTGGATTATGATGCTTTAATTGATCAACGGTTCATAAACCGTCCCTTTGGCGCACTTTGATATTATTGTATGGTGTTTTCACCATTCTAACATTCTTTTGATGATTCCAAAGGGGAGAAACAGGATATTGGCTCGCTAGCTCAAGAGAAGCTAATACAAGCTCGTAATAAGTATTGTGGACTCTAATACCTAGTCCATGGCTTGAACTTGGACTCGCATGACATTGATTATAAGTCTTGTGATAGGGGAGCTTCTTAGCTCATGATGCAATCTATATAAGCTTGTTATAGCTTGTGCTTCTTACTTATAATTATCGTTTGTTGATATGCTCATAAATAGGGGAGCTTTGTATGAAATACTTCTAACGGATAGTTTACTTGTAAAACCGAAAATTTTATTTGGTTTTAAAATCGTCCTCAAGAAAATTGTTTTGGTTTGTAATCATCAAAAGGGGAGTTTGTTAGATAAATGTTTTTATCATGATTTTGATGATTATGTTCGACTTTGTTCAAATATGTTTTCAAACCAAAACTATGTCCCTAAATGTTGTCTAAATATTTCCGATCAACTTAAAATGTTTTTACTATTTTTTGGAGTATTTCTTGAAGTTTATTTTCAATAAAACATTGGACAACACATTTGTTTCAAGCTCGACCGGTCGCCCTATAGGGCAACCCGCACTGAGTTGAGCTAAGAAACGAGAAAAATGGGGACGTAAGAAAAACAGGCGGGCGGCCGGTCGACCAGGTGGGCGACCGGTGTGGTCGGCCGTCGGCCGCGGGCGACATGTACCGCAAGTTGGATTTTTGTTCCAGACTTCTGTTTCATAAAAACGTCAAGGGCAACGGTCACTGACTAAGAAGCGACGGTCGCACCCCCTTCGACCGGTCCCCTGTGTAAAAATTCGCAGAATTCAATTTCAATCTTATCTCTGCTTGCGACGGTCGAACCCCATGTTTGAATGACAAACTATCCGTTGCATTTTGACATGACTTTTCCCTATTTTGTGGGATTGATTTCTAACACTATATTGATGATTTTAAATGGTTTTTTTTAAAGCAAATCACTCCCCAAGGAGGAGCCAATGTCCGGAAATCAAAGCCAAGACCTCTCCTATAAATAGAGGCTTCATTCAAGCAACAAGATACAACACTCTATACAAGCAAAGAGCAAACAAAGCAAACACTTTCATATATCTTGTTGTATTAGCCTTAGCACTTTCACTTGCACAAATTTGAGGTCTAGGCTTTCAATTCTTGATTACACTTGTACTCATATTGTTTCAATCATTATTGAGTTGTAATCTTGATTTTGGTCATCATTCAACACAAGACATCCTTGTGAGTATTCTTGTGGTAAGAATACACTTGGATGATCTAGGTGATAGGTGTTTGAAGGTTGTGGTAATCTTCAAAGGTGTTGTAAGAGGGTTGTGGTAATCCTCAAGGTGGTGTAAGAGGATTGTGGTAATCCTCAAAGTGGTGAAAGAGGGTTGTGGTAATCCTCAAGGTGTTGTATTAATTTTTGGTAAATTAATAAAATCTTTTTCTTTTTGAAATCCATCCAGGAGATCTTTGGGGTGGTAGAGGATTAGGCCCTAGGTGGGTTGAACCTCTTTAAATCAACGAGTGTTGTTTCTTTTCCGCTTTTACATTTTAGTTATTCACTCGTTGTTTCGAAAAAAGAGGGTGATTTGCGAAAATTCGGCATAATCTATTCACCCCCTCTAGATTATTGTAGCCACTTGGACTTACAAGTGGTATCAAAGCCAAACTCTTTGGCTAGCTCGTTCGAGTAAAGAGGAAAGATCCATGGCTACAAATGATGCTCATCTCACCACCGGCGCCTCTACCAATAAGCCACCACTATTCGACGCCAACAACTACGCTTTTTGGAAAGACCGTATGGAGTGCTTCCTACAAGGGTGCGGGTTCGACATTTGGAATGTGGTCATTGAAGGAGTTGATCAACCAACAAAGAAATCGGAGGATGGCACCTTGGCTCCTAAACCTTTCAAGGAGTTTGATGAAAACGACAAGAAGGCTTTTTCTCTAAACGGTAAGGCCTTAAATATTTTGCATTGTTCTCTTACCGCCACCGAGTACAATCGCATAAGAGGCATAAGGTCGGCACATGAGGTTTGGGAAAAATTGGAGACAATCTATGAAGGGACTAAGAAAGTCAAGCAAGCAAGAAAGACCATGCTTGTTAAAGACTTCGAAAACTTTAACATGTATGATGGCGAAAGCATCTCCAAAATGGTGGAAAGGCTTGACAATATTGTCAATCCTCTTGTGGCCCTTGGCAAAGTCATCTCCGAAGAAGACAAGGTGACCAAGGTACTAAATGCACTTCCGGCTCATGGTCCGAAAAAGTAACGGCAATCACGGAGGCACAAAATCTTGAGACACTCAAGTTTGATGAGCTTATTGGAAACCTACTCATCTATGAAGTCTATCTCAAGGAGAGGAAAAATTCCAAACCATCCACAAATCAATCGGGTATGCAAATTATTCCTAAAGGTCTTGCTTCTTCTTCTAATAATGCATACTATGATAATGATGATGATGATGAGGAGACGGCCGCACTTGTTCGAAAATTTGCAAAATTTGTGAATAAAAATAAAGCAAGAAAACCAAGAGATAATGCTTGCTTTAAATGCGGAAAACCCGGGCACTTCATTGCCGATTGCCCAAAGCTCGATGAAGAGGAGCAAAAGAAAAGGAAGCCTTTCACAAAAAAGAAGGCTCTAAATGCGGAAGTCAAAACATGGGATGAACTACTCGAAACAACCGATGAGGAAGGAGAAACCGAACACGGTCTCATGGCTATAGACGATGAAAACAATGAGGTACACTCAAATTCTTCTACTTCCTCCATAGTTGATGACTTGCAATGTGATTTTGATGAATTGCAAATTGAGTTTCAAAATTTAATCGTTAAATACAAAAATTTGAAAAAGGAGCATAAGGAGATTAAGGTTGAAAAGGAAAAATTATTTACCTCTTATGAATCCTTAGACAAAGCTCATGCTCTTACTCTTACTAGAATTCATTCTCTTGAAACCGAAAAGGAATCGCTCACAAAAGATATTGAATGTTTGAAAAATGACGTGCATCGTTTCAACATAAGTACGGATAAAGTCACAAAAATTTTAGATGCACAAAGAGGTGAGCATTCAAAACAAGGACTTGGTTACAAACCATTTCAAAAGTCTTTAAGAAAAATAACCAAGGTCCGACTTTCATACGTGCTAGTAGCTCTCATACTCCTACTTGTTTTTATTGTGGCAAAATTGGACATTATGCTAATAATTGCAAATTGAGAAATAGCTCTAGTTATATTTGGAGACCCAAAGGTCTCAAAACTAACCCCCATGGACCCCAAAATTATAGGGTACCTAAAAGAAATGCTTTTGTAGGTAATAGGGGCTATAACAACCATGGAGGATTCGAAATGGCTCGTGGACAGCGGATGTTCACGCCATATGACCAGGAGGAGAGAGCTTTTTACCAACATCAAGCTCCAAGAAGAGGGTATGGTCATGTTCGGCAATGGCAAGGAAAAATTCTTGGAAATGGAGAAATTGGTAACTCTTCTTTCTCTCTTTGTAATGTTCTTTTAGTAGAAGGGCTTAAGTTTAATTTGATAAGTGTTAGCCAACTTTGTGATTCAAATTATGATGTTTCTTTTAATAAAGAAAAATGCCTTATTCTTAAAAATGGTAATATTATTTGTGAAGCAAATAGAAAAGGCAATCTTTACAAAATTTGTACTAGTGATTTGGTTAGTCAAAATGTTTCTTGTCTTGTCGCCAATAATGATTTAACGAGTTTATGGCATAGGCGACTCGGACATGTTGGATACAAGAATTTGAAAAATATTTACAAAAACCAACATGTAAAAGGACTACCCAAATTGAATTTTGAAAATCTTGGCTTATGTGACACTTGTCAAAAGAACAAATTAGTTAAGAGTAGTTTTAAGCCCAAAAATGAAATTTCCACTACCAAACCCCTACAATTGCTTCACCTTGATTTGTATGGGGATATTGGTACGGCTAGTCTAAGTGGAAAACATTACACTTTCGTTATTGTCGATGATTTTTCTAGATACACTTGGGCTCTTTTTCTTGCAAATAAAAGCGATGCCGTTAATGAGTTTGTTAAGTTGTGTAGACGCATTGAGAATGAAAAGGAAGATACTATTAAAACTATTCAAGTGATCGAGGCGGAGAATTTGACGGTGAGTTTAGAGTCTTTTGTGAAACCAAGGGATATACACACAATTTTTCGGCTCCAAGGACACCTCAACAAAATGGTGTAGCCGAAAGGAAGAATCGGACGCTACAAGAAATGAGTCGGTCCATGCTCAATGAATTTTCTCTTCCAAAATATTTTTGGGCGAAGCCGTAAGTACCGCTTGCTATGTCATTAATCGAGTTTATATTCGTCCTAAAATGAATAAAACTCCATATGAGCTTTGGAAAGGAAGAACTCCAAATATTAGTTATTTCAAAATATTTGGATGTAAGTGCTTTATTTTGAATACTAAGGATCAATTGGACAAACTTGATCCTAAGGCCGATGAAGGAATATTTATGGGGTATTCAACCAAGAGCAAAGCATATCGGGTTTACAACAAGACTAGCATGGTTGTTGAAGAATCTATTCATGTCAAATTAATGAAGCCTCGGGTGTTGAAAGAATACCCAATGACGATAGTGATGAAGAGGATATTGTTGAACCTATTGTTCAAAGTGATGCTCATAATGATAAACCTTCCATTTCATATGATCAACCTTCAAGTTCAAATGTTCCTCAAGAAGATAGGGGTGATACTTGAATCTTCCCGTAGCATTGAAATTTAAGGAGATCACCCAAAAGATCTTATTATTGGTGATCCCCTTGATAAAGTAATGACTCGAAGGAATTTTGCCGAGAAAGCTCTTATATCTCAAAAAGAGCCTAAAAATGCTAAGGAAGCTATTGAGGATGAAGATTGGTTTTTGGAAATGCAAGAGGAGTTGAATCAATTTGAAAGAAATGATGTATGGGAATTAGTACCTTGTCCTCCATCTCAAACAATTATTGGTACAAAATGGGTATTCCGGAACAAACTTGATGATCAAGGCAACATTGTTCGAAATAAGGCAAGGTTAGTAGCTCAAGGGTATTGTCAAGAATAAGGTATTGACTATGATGAAACTTTTGCACCGTAGAAGCACGTTTAGAAGCTATTCGTATTTTACTTGCCTATTCTTGTTTCAAAAATTTCAAACTTTACCAAATGGATGTTAAATCCGCTTTCTTAAATGGTATTATTCAAGAAGAAGTCTATGTAAAACAACCTCCGGGGTTTGAAAATTTTTCTAGGCCTAATGATGTTTATAAACTTAAAAAGGCTTTGTATGGTTTAAAACAAGCACCCGTGCATGGTATGATAGACTTAGCTCTTTTCTTTTGCAAAATGGTTTTACAAGAGGTAAAGTTGATACTACACTCTTTGTTTTTGAAAAAGGGCAAGATTGTTTACTTGTGCAAATTTATGTTGATGATATTATCTTTGGTGCTACTAATGAATCTTTGTGCAAGAAATTCTCCAAGTTAATGCAAGGTGAATTCGAGATGAGTATGATGGGGGAGCTAAACTTCTTCCTTGGACTTCAAATTAAGCAATGCCAAGAAGGTATTTATATTTCGCAATCAAAGTATACAAAAGAACTTTTGAAGAAGTTCGGCATTGAAGAAGGAAGAACCGTCTCGACTCTATGGCAACCAATGTCAAAATTGACAAAGATGAAAAAGGCAAGACGGTTGATGAATCCAAGTATCGAGGTATGATTGGTAGTTTACTTTATTTAACCGCTAGTAGACCGGACATTCTTCATGCCGTATGCCTATGTGCTCGTTTTCAAAGCAATCCAAAAGAATCTCATATGAGTGTCGTTAAACGGATTTTTCGATATTTGAAAGGCACTATTCAATATGGTTTATTTTATCCAAAGAATGAAAATTTTTCTCTTAAAGGTTATAGTGATTCGGACTATGCGGGTAATATTGATGATCGGAAAAGTACTTCCGGATCATGTCAATTTTTAGGCGATTGCCTAGTTTCTTGGTTTTCAAAGAAGCAAAAGCGTGTTTCTCTTTCAACGGCCGGCCGAATATATTTCCGCCGCATTTTGTTGTACTCAACTTCTTTGGATGAAACAAACCTTAGCGGATTACAAATGCTCTTTTGAAAACGTACCTATCTTTTGTGATAATATATCCGCTATAAATATTGCTCAAAACCCGGTTCATCATAACCGTACTAAACATATTGAGATTCGACATCATTTTCTAAGGGATTGTGTTTCAAAAGGAAAAATTGAGATATCGTTTGTGCCATCTCAAGATCAATTAGCGGACATTTTTACAAAACCGCTAACTTCCGAGACTTTTGCGTCAATACGAGCTCGGTTAGGCATAATGCATATTGAATAAGGTCTACGTTTGCATTTTGCATGTTTTTAAAACTTAGGGGCGAAAAATCGGATTTTTGGTTGAAAATTCGGATTTTGAAAAATTTGACGTAACAAAGTGGGTGAAGAGGTTGAGCAGCGGTCGCCCTCAACGTCGTCGCCGTGTCGCCCTCAACCACGATCGGTCGCCCTAGGCAAATTTTTGGTTTAAGTTTGTTCATGCCTTTACGCATTCGTTATTTTCACTTCTTTTTGCCATTTTTCGTCCCCTTTGACAAATGCACACAATTTTCACTCAAAATTGATTTTCATGCCTTCAATTCATATCTTGGACCTTATATAGCATGTTAATCATCATCATTGCTCATCTTTTCCGATCAAATGGTAAGAATTTTCCTTACTTTGCTCAAATGGGTTGAACCCTTGAGTTTATGGCTTTCGTGTATATTTCTTGATATTTTCTTGCTTATAATCTTGATGAGCTTAATTATATTGTTGTATTGTATGATGTTTGATGTGAATTGGTGATGAAATTTTTGGCTTGGATCATTTACAAGGGCTATATACAACTCTTTTTATTTTTCACGCCCACATTGTGTTCGATGAAATGTCACAATGAAAATTTCAACTTATACATGATTCTCTTGCTTTCAAAAGTTTTCTATACTTAATGGGATCACGTTTTGCCATTCATAACAAGTGTATAACTTAATTATATTACATTTCTCCCATTTTTTTTGGATTATGATGCTTTAATTGATCAACGGTTCATAAACCGTCCCTTTGGCGCACTTTGATATTATTGTATGGTGTTTTCACCATTCTAACATTCTTTTGATGATTCCAAAGGGGAGAAACAGGATATTGGCTCGCTAGCTCAAGAGAAGCTAATACAAGCTCGTAATAAGTATTGTGGACTCTAATACCTAGTCCATGGCTTGAACCTTGGACTCGCATGACATTGATTATAAGTCTTGTGATAGGGGGAGCTTCTTAGCTCATGATGCAATCTATATAAGCTTGTTATAGCTTGTGCTTCTTACTTATAATTATCGTTTGTTGATATGCTCATAAATAGGGGGAGCTTTGTATGAAATACTTCTAACGGATAGTTTACTTGTAAAACCGAAAATTTTATTTGGTTTTAAAATCGTCCTCAAGAAAATTGTTTTGGTTTGTAATCATCAAAAAGGGGGAGTTTGTTAGATAAATGTTTTTATCATGATTTTGATGATTATGTTCGACTTTGTTCAAATATGTTTTCAAACCAAAACTATGTCCCTAAATGTTGTCTAAATATTTCCGATCAACTTAAAATGTTTTTACTATTTTTGGAGTATTTCTTGAAGTTTATTTTCAATAAAACATTGGACAACACATTTGTTTCAAGCTCGACCGGTCGCCCTATAGGGCAACCCGCACTGAGTTGAGCTAAGAAAGCAGAAAATGGGACGTAAGAAAAACAGGCGGCGGCCGGTCGACCAGGTGGGCGGCCGGTGTGGTCGGCCGTCGGCCGGCGGCGACATGTACCTGCAAGTTGGATTTTGTTCCGACTTCTCTGTTTCGTAAAAACGTCAAGGGCAACCGGTCACTAAGGCGGCGACCGGTCGCACCCCCTTCGACCGGTCCCCCTGTGTAAAAATTCGCGAGAATTCAATTTCAATCTTATCTCTGCTGCGACCGGTCGAACCCCATGTTTTGACAAACTATCCGTTGTATTTTGAATGACTTTTCCCTATTTTGTGGGATTGATTTCTAATGACTATATTGATGATTTTAAATGGTTTCTTTTGCAGCAAATCACTCCCCAAGGAGGAGCCAATGTCCGGAAATCAAAGCCAAGACCTCTCCTATAAATAGAGGCTTCATTCAAGCAACAAGATACAACACTCTATACAAGAAAAAAGAGCAAACAAAGCAAACACTTTCATATATCTTGTTGTATTAGCCTTAGCACTTTCACTTGCACAAATTTGAGGTCTAGGCTTTCAATTCTTGATTACACTTGTACTCATATTGTTTCAATCATTATTGAGTTGTAATCTTGATTTTGGTCATCATTCAACACAAGACATCCTTGTGAGTATTCTTGTGGTAAGAATACACTTGGATGATCTAGGTGATAGGTGTTTGAAGGTTGTGGTAATCTTCAAAGGTGTTGTAAGAGGGTTGTGGTAATCCTCAAGGTGGTGTAAGAGGATTGTGGTAATCCTCAAAGTGGTGAAAGAGGGTTGTGGTAATCCTCAAGGTGTTGTATTAATTTTTGGTAAATTAATAAAATCTTTTTTCTTTTTGAAATCCATCCCAGGAGATCTTTGGGGTGGTAGAGGATTAGGCCCTAGGTGGGTTGAACCTCTTTAAATCAACGAGTGTTGTTTCTTTTCCGCTTTTACATTTTAGTTATTCACTCGTTGTTTCGAAAAAGAGGGTGATTTGCGAAAATTCGGCATAATCTATTCACCCCCCCTCTAGATTATTGTAGCCACTTGGACTTACAAGATGGTGTTGAAGAAAATGGGGAAAAAGAGAGACAAGAGGCGGAACAAACAGGGGCTGAGAAGCTAAAATCATCGTCTAACTCTAATATATCTAAGTTGCCTATATCTCTTCCCTTTCCCCAAAGATTTCAAAATAAAAAGCTTGATGATCAATTTGCAAAATTCCTTGATATATTTAAGAAATTGCACATTAATATTCCTTTTGCAGACGCACTAGAGCAAATGCCAAATTATGCGAAATTTCTTAAGGATGTTATGTCGAAGAAAAGGAAGATGACAAGCTTTGAAACGGTGAATTTGACGGAAGAATGTAGCGCAATCATCCAAAGAAAGCTACCACAAAATCTGAAAGATCAGGGAGTTTCACTATCCTTGTGCCATTGGTGGTAACTTCTTTAATAAAGCGTTGTGTGGTTTGGGGGCAAGTATTAATTTGATGCCTTTGTCCATTTTCAGGAAGCTAGGACTAGGCGAAGTGAAGCCAACCACGGTTACATTGCAACTTGCGGACCGGTCACTTACTTATCCAAGGGGAATTATAGAAGACGTACTGGTAAAAGTTGATAAATTTATATTCCCTGTGGATTTCTTGGTTCTTGACATGGAAGAAGATCGTGACGTTCACCGATACTTGGCGTCCATTTCTAGCTACCGGTAAAGCCTTAATAGATGTACAAAAAGGAGAGCTCACTTTACGTGTTAATGATGAGCACGTTTTATTTTCTATATATAAGGCGATGAAATTTCATGATACGGTGGAGCATTGTCATTTTTTAGATATAGTTGGTTCATGCATTGAGGATTATGTTGAGCATACATTGTCTACAGATGATTTAGAATTTGGTCTAACCCACTCGTGCTCAATGTCGAGTGTTGTGCTTGATTTTGATAACCAAGATTTGTACGACTATGTTTGTGCTTTAGATCATATGCAGGAATTACCTAGGAGCGCAAGAGGCAAGAACGTAAAGTCAGAAATATGGGAGCAGAACCTACAGAAACGCACGACCCGTGCGTCCACGCACAGGCAACCCGTGCGTGATGCCGAAACGAAAATTGAGAAACCTGAAGGACGCACGACCCGTGCGTGTTGCCGAAGGAAGGATTGAAATAGGGGAAGGACACACGGGTCGGGTGCCTAAGCACGGGCAACCCGTGTGTGTTGCGGCGGGATTGAAGAAAAGGGTCACACACGACCCGTGTGTCCGAGCGACAGCTGCAGCAGCCCGTGCGTGACCACTGAAACAATGACGCCAACGCCGGAACTCAAGCAATTACCTGAACACCTCAAATATGCATTTCTTGGGGCAAATAATGCAAATCCGGTAATCGTTTCATCTCTTCTCACTCCTATTCAACTTGATAAATTGCTAAGGGTTTTACGAAAACATAAGTCGGCACTCGGATGGTCAATAACTGATTTAAAAGGCATAAGTCCATCCATTGTAATGCATAAAATTCGGATGGAAGATGTTTATAAACCATCGGTGCAAAATCAAAGACGACTAAACCCTATCATGCAAGATGTGGTTAGGAAGGAAGTGTTGAAATGGTTGGATGTTGGGATCATTTATGCTATATCTGATAGTTCATGGGTGAGTTCGGTACAAGTGGTGCCGAAAAAAGGGGGTAACGGTAATGAAAAATGAGAATGAGGAACAAATTGCTACTAGAATTTTTACCGGGTGGCGAATATGCATTGATTATAGAAAACTTAATGATGCCACTCGAAAAGATCACTTCCCCCTCCCCTTTATCGATATGATGCTGGATCGTCTTGCAGGTTATGATTGCGCCGGAAGACCAGGAAAAAACAACATTTACATGTCCTTATGGCACATTTGCATTTCGTCGCATGCCATTTGGTTTATGTAATGCGCCTGCCACTTTCCAACGTTGTGTGATGGCTATATTTCACAATCTGATTGAAAAGGTTATGGAGGTGTTTATGGACGATTTCTCTGTGTTCGGTGATTCTTTTGATAGTTGCCTTCACAATCTTTCCTTAGTCTTACAGCGATGTGAAGAGACCAATCTTGTACTCAATTGGGAAAAGTGCCATTTTATGGTACGCGATGGTATTGTACTTGGTCATCGAGTCTCGTCTGCAGGTCTGGAAGTCGATCGGGCAAAGATTGTAGCAATCGAGAAATTACCACCTCCTACAAACGAAAAAACCATTCGGAGCTTCTTGGGCCACGCCGGATTTTATAGAAGGTTTATCCGTGACTTTTATAAAATTTCTAAACCTTTGAGCCAATTGCTAGAAAAAGATGCTGCTTTTAATTTTTCCAATGATGTTTGCGGGCGTTTGAAACATTGAAGAAGGCATTGGTGACAAGACATATACTTGTCGCCCAGTTGAGTCAACCATTTGAATTGATGTGTGATGCTAGCGATTTTGCGGTAGGGGCTCCTCGGTCAAAAGAGGGAAAAGTTGTTCAGATCCATCTACTATGCTAGTAGAACGTTGGACAGTGCTCAACAGAATTACACCACAACCGAGAAGGAGATTGGCGATTGTTTTCGCATTTGATAAATTCGATCATACTTGATTGGGGACGAAAACGATTGTTCACACCGACCATGCGGCCATCAAATATCTCTTTGACAAGAAGAATGTGAAACCAAGATTGATTCGGTGGATCTTACTATTGCAAGAGTTTGATGTGGAAATCAAGGACCGGAAAGGATGCGAGAATGTGGTGGCAGACCACTTGTCTCGAATTGAAAATCAAGAGGGAGCGCAAGGAAGCATGGGATTAATAAAAGAGGAATTCCCCGATGAACGATTACTCATGCTTGAGGCAAAATTCCCATGGTATGCGGACTTTGTCAACTATTTGACTGTGGGAGTTTTACCTCCGGATTTATTGCCATATCATTAGTCTAAGTTTTTTACTTGCACATCTTGAGTACTAGACTTAATTCTTGATTACACTTGCACTTCAAAATTGTATACTTCATTTGAGTTGTAATCTTGGATTATTTTCAATCATCCAAACAAAGACATCCTTGTTAGTGTTCTTGTGGTAAGAGCACACTTGGGTGATTTTATGTGTTGAAGAGTGCGGCACTCTTCATTGGTGTAAGAAGATTGTGGTAATCTTCATAGATAGTGTTGTAAGAAGAGTGTGGTACTCTTCAAGGTAAATATTGTAATAGTTTGGTATCTATTAATAATTTTTTTCCTTTTCCGAAATCCATTTCGGACATACCGGGGTGGTAGAAGATTAGGCCCTAGGTGGGTTGAACTTCTATAAATCATCGAGTGTTGTTTATATTTCCGCACTTTCATTTTAGTCACCATTCTCATATTCGAAAAAGAGGGCGAAACTCGGAAAATCAGCATAATCTATTACCCCCTCTAGATTTTCGTAGCCACTTGGACTAACATAATTTGACATTTATTGATAAATTTTTGGTTCATTTAAAAAGTAAACTTTTAGAACTTATAAAGATTCAAGCACAAAAATAATAAATTTTATAAGATTGAGTACAAATTATTCTATTTTTTACAAAATGAAGTATTATGAAATAAATTAAACAAGAATCAGAAATCGAAAGTCACTATGTGTATATGAAATTAATAAATAAATAAACAAGAAAATTTAATATGAATAATTTGATATTTATGTACATGTTTAAGTTTTCTTAAATTACATATTAATTCAGATACCCAGATAATATTCAAAGTACTATTTATGTACAAATTTACTGTGTTAAACCAAATTCAATAACAAAGTGGAGTGAAGTGGCCCCATTTAGTGACAACTAATATGAATTATCCAGGGCATAAGGAGGCATACGGATATAGGTAAGTTTTTTTTTAACTTGATAACTAAATCTTTGGCAACTATATTTTCTTATTTTGATAAAAAATTCAGTCAAAAATTTAAATATAGATTAAAGTACTATACAACTTTTTCTTTAAAAGGTATTGAAAATGGATTGATAATTATATTTCATAATAAATAATATGATCTTGTAAACGAGATTAAATGATATCATTTTTAAATTTAATGTCTCTTCAGAAAAATTTAGATTAGTTTTAGTATATTAAGAATATTACAATTTTCATAATTACACTCTATACGGCTCACAAATTATTTACAACTATGTAAATTTTAATATAAACAAAAATAGTCAAATTCAATTGCAAGTATTATCTCTAATAGTATAATGTACAACAACAACAAACTAAACCTTAATCCCACTACGTGGGGTCGGCTATACGGATCATATCGCGCCATCGTTTACGGTCATAAGCCATATTTTCATTTATTTCTAGGTATAAGATGTCTTGTTTAATAGCTTCTTTTCAAGTCTTTTTAGGCCTACATCTGCCTCTTTTGATTTGTGTGAGTGATTCTCTACCTTCTAAACGTCGCACAGGTGCATCTAAAGGTCTCCTATGAACATGTCCAAACCATCTGAGTCGTGTTTCTCTAATTTTCTCATCTATTGGTGCTACCCCCACTTTGTTTCTAATGTGTTCATTCCTTATTCTATCTAATCTAGTGTGTCCGCACATCCATCTTAACATTCTCATCTCTGCTACCCTCATTTTTGTTCGTGTTCATATTTAGTCGCCCAACATTCTGCTCCATAAAGCATTGCGGGCCTTATGGCCGTTTTATAAAATTTTCCTTTCAATTTTAATGGTATTTTTCGGTCACAAAGGATAGAAGATGCACTCCTCAATTTATTCCAACCCGTCTGGATCCTATGTGTGACATCTTTATTGATTTCTCCGTTCTCTTCAATTATAGATCCTAAGTATTTAAAACTCTTTGTTATACTCACTTCATGTCCATCAATTTTAACCTTCGTCTCATTGTTCCTATTGTTTTTACTAAAGTGGCATTCCATGTATTCTGTTTTTGCCCTACTTATAGTAAAACCTTTTGATTCGAGTGCTTCTCTCCAAACTTCCAATTTTGCATTTACTCCTTCCCTTGTTTCATCAATTAAAACTATATCGTCCGCAAATAGCATACATTCAGGGATGGATTTTTGTAAGTGTTTAGTGATTTCATCAATTATTAGGATAAAAAGGTAAGGGCTTTGAGCGGATCCCTGATGCAAACCTATAGTGTTTGGGAATTCACTAGATATTCCTGTTGGTGTCCTGATACATGTTGTTATATCATCATACATATCTTTTATGGCATCTATATAAGCTATTTTTACTCCTCTTTTTTCCAATACGCGCCACATTATATCCCGGTTGACTCTATCGTATGCCTTTTCAAGGTCAATAAAAATCATATGTAAATCTTGTTTTCTCTCGTTATATTGTTCACATAATCGTCTAATTAAGTGTATAGCTTCAATTGTGGACCTTCCTGGCATGAAGCCAAATTGATTATCTAATATACTAGTTTCATTTCTTATTCTTGCTTCTATAACTCTTTCCCATAGTTTCCTTGTATGACTTATTAATTTAATTCCCTTGTAATTTGCACAATTTTGTATATCCCGTTTGTTTTTATATATAGGTATCAATATATTTTTTCTCCATTCATTAGGCATTTTCTTAGTTTTTAGGATAACATTAAATAATTTAGTAAGCCATGCAATTCCAACTCCACCTAGACATTTTCATGCTTCAATTGGTATATCATCTAGGCCAACTGCTTTGCCACTTTACATTTTGTTTAGTGCTTTTTCTGTTTCATGAAGTTGAATCCTACGATAAAAGGTACGGTTTTACATTCGATTGATTGGCCTAGTTCCCCTAATGTGACTTCATTCCTCTTCGGTTCGTTAAAAAGATTATTGAAATACCTCTTCCATCGATCTTTTATGTCCTCGTCTTTCACTAAAATATTATCGTTCTCATCTTTTATGCATTTAATTTGGGTTAGATCTCTTGTTTGTTTTTCTCTAAATTTTGCTATTTTATATATATTTTTCTCTCCTTCCTTAGTATCTAGTTTTTTATAGAAATCTTCATATGCCTTGGTTTTTGCTTCATATATTGCTCTTCTTACTTCTTTTTTGGCATCTTTATATCTTTTAAGATTTTCTTCGTTTTTACAGGAATATAATACTTTATAACTAGTTCGTTTTTCCTTTACCTTCTCTTGGATGTCTTGATTCCACCACCATGCCTCTTTATTCCATTTATTACCATTTGACACCCCTAATGTTTCTTTTGCGATCTTTTTCATTTGAGTAGTTACATAGTTCCATGTATCATCGGCTTTATCTTCCACTTTCCAATCAATGGTTTCTACTAGAGATTGTTTGATACATGTTTTTATCTTAATTTTGATGATTTTATTTTGTCACCAAAACAATGCTTTTAAAGGTTGTCCAAATACTCCTAAATGATTTAAAATGGTTTTTAATATTTTCCGGAGTATTTCCTCAAGTTTATTTTTGATAATAATGGACAACACTTTTAATGATTTTATTTCAATGGATTTTTCACTCCTTAACAAGGTTCCTAAATGTTGTCTAAATACTCTCGATTGGTTTAAAATGTTTTTACTAAATTTTCGGAGTATTTCTTGGGTTTTATTTTTGACAAAAATTGGACAACATTTCATGCCATGATCGGCCGGCTCTATAAGGCAACCCGTACACGAAGATGTTTTTAGAAAGAAAATGAGACGGAAGGAAAAACAAGCGGTCGGTCGTGTCGGCCGCGTCGGCGTCGATCGGTCGGCGGTCGGCCGGCCGCCAATGATCGACCGTACACTGCAAGTTTCGTTTTGAAACAGAACTAAAACCTTGCATTTTTGAAACGAGAGGGACCGGTTGAAAAGGGGTCGACCGGTCGAAAGCCTACGTCGGCCGGTCGCCTGTTGTAATTTTCAAAGTGTTCTCTTTTTCTCTTATCTCTGTGTGACCGGTCGCCTATGTATTGACAACAAAAATATGACCGTTTGACACATGGACACATTTCCTAAAATTGTGGGATTGATTTCTAACATGACTATATTCTTGATCTTAATTGTATTTTTTCGTAGATTTTCAATCCCCAAGAGGAGCTTATGCTTGATCAATCATTTCCTATAAATAGAGGAAGTTTTGGAGCAACCAATACAACAATTGAGATACAACACAACAAGATACACTTCAAGCAAACACTTGGTCTTTCATTGTTTTTATTCTTGTTGTAAAATTGCCTAGCTTATCACTTTCACATCTTTGAGGTCTAGGCTATTCTTGATTACACTTTGCACTCAAATTGTATTATTCATTATTGAGTTGTAATCTTGATTTTTGGTTATCATTCAAAACACAAGATATCCTTGTGAGTGTTCTTGTGGTAAGAGCACACTTGGATGATCTAGGTGATAGGTACAAGAAGATTGTGGTAATCTTCTTATTGAGGTGTTGAAGAATTTGGTATTCTTCAAGGTTGAAGATTGTGGTAATCTTCACAAGGTGCCGTTGAAGGAAGATTGTGGTAATCTTCAAAGGGAGATTGTGGTAATCTCCAAAGGTGGTGTTGAAGAAGAGTGTGGTGCTCTTCAAGGTGTTGTAAGTTGAATTTGTATTAATTTTGGTAATTAATAAAATTCTTTTTTTTCGAAATCCATCCCTGGATATCTTTGGGGTGGTAGAGGATTAGGCCCTAGGTGGGTTGAACCTCTTTAAATCGACGTGTGTTGTTTATATTCCGCACCTTTATTATTGTATTTGAGCATTCGGTTTTAAAAAGAGGGCGAAATCGAAAAGATGGAGATAATCTATTCACCCCCCCCTCTAGATTATCGTAGCCGCTTGGACTTATAGAGATTTGACGAAACTATCTATTTTTTCTTTATTCTTTAAGTTCCACCACTTAATTCTCGGTATGTTAATTTTCTTTCTCTTTAAGTGTATGTTAATAAGTTTGATATCCAAAACTAGTAGTCTATGTTGGGTGGTGAGGCTTTCTCCAGGTATTACTTTGCAATCTTTGCATATTTTTCTATCGCTTTTTCTGGTTAGGAAGTAGTCAATTTGTGATTTGTTAGGACCACTTTTAAATGTAATTAAATGTTCGTCTCTTTTTTTAAAGAATGTATTACCTATAATGAAATCATAAGCAACTGCAAAGTCTATGATGGTTCTACCCTCATTGTTACGCGAGCTAAAGCCATATCCTCCATGGAACCTTTCATAATCTTCATTATCTTTCCCCACATGTCCATTTAAGTCTCCACCTATGATGACTTTCTCATTTTGAGGGATTGATTGCATTAGAGTTTCCAAATCTTCCCAAAATTTAGCCTTAGTAGCATCATCTAATCCTACTTGAGGTGCATATACACTAACAATATTTATAAGTTCGTTACCTACTACAATTTTAAGGGCTATCATTCTATCTCCTTTTCTAGTTACTCCTACAACTTGATCTATGAAGAGAGGATCTACAATGATACTCATCCCATTTCTAGTTCTATCCTTTCCACTATACCAAAGCTTATGACCTGTAGTATCTAGTGTCTTAGCTTTCTCGCCTACCCATTTAGTCTCTTGGATACACATAATATCTATGTTTCGTCTTTTCATAATATCTACTAGCTCTATAGTTTTACCTGTCAAAGTACCTATGTTCCAACTGCCAATTCTATACTTTCTAATTTTCTTGTTATCATTTGTGTTCCTCTTATTAGTGTGTGAGGGCTCTTGTGTATTTTTCACTACACCCAAGCCCTTATGGAGGTGTAGCGGTCCTTGCCAAGACACACATGATCGGACCTGCGGCGCACTCTTACGGGGAGCATCCTAGCCTTATCACGATGTCTTATATGATCCATACCATAAGAAAATGACAAAGAGTTTTACTCTGGCTGTCGACCTAATGCAACCCTCCTCCTTTATCCGGGCTTGGGACCGGCAACATATAGACAGGTTGCCCTGTCTATATGCAGGCGGAGTTATTATAAAATGAGAAAGTTTTATTTTATTATAATTTTTTTAAAAACTTCATGCAATTAAAAAAACTAAATTAGTTTTATTTTATTATAATTTTTTTAAAACTTAAGTTTTGCAAGATAATTTACAAATATAAATGTTAATTAGTATTGTATTCAATTATTGAAGATTGACACATGAAAATTAGCAACTTATTTTTTCTTTCATAAGACAATTTTGGTTTTATTATTTATTAAGTGAAGATGTTTTGTGTTAAATTGAACAGAGTTTAAAAATCCAGATTTTGACTTATCATTTTTTCATAGTTTTATTTAATATATGACTCTCGATGAAATAATGGATTTTTTTTTTATATATTAGGTTAGTTTTATTATTTTTAAGACACTGGAAACTGGAGGATTGCAAATTTTAAGTTTAAGTGTTATGATAAAATATTGACTTTGTTATTAGAATCAAAATAATATAAGAAAAGTTTTTTTACATATAATTTAATATTGTAACTTTTGCTTTTTACATTTTTATAATCGAAGAACTGAGAGAGAAAACGAAGTAAGCACAAGAAGTATAAGAATTTAACAATAATAAATAAAATGATGATAATATGGATTTTGGTATAAAATTTATTTTATCAATAATTTTTTTATTAATGCGATAACTTGTGATTTATTGATGATCATTAGCTTATGAATTATATTCTCTAGCAAAAGAAAAATTTTCAAAACAAAAGCATATTCAATCGCAGCCTCTGTGTTTGTGGCACCAATTTTCCTCTTTGACTTATTACTTTCCCTTTCGACACTTCCGGGGACAAATTTCATGTTTCATTCTCATATATATTTCACTTCATATTCCACAAGTGATCAGATGAATAACACATGTTATTGAAATAAACATGGGTATTTGATTATTTGAGTGTATCTACACATGTCATTGATCCTGATGGTGGAATAAAAAATTGGAACCGGAAGTTTGAATCCATATGGTGAAAAAAACATAATCTTAGAGAATGCTTAAAAATATGAACATTACAGGAATCAACTTTATGCTTAAGTCATAGGAATTTATGATGTAAGGGAGATTGACCTGGATTCGATCTATATGAGTGTGTGAGTTCCCTCCCCTACTATTCCCAGAAAAATATGAACATCACATCCGGGTTTAGGATGTTTAGGATTGCACGCACAAACAAAACTATTTAGTTTTGTGCACCAGGAGATTGCAAGAGAACAAAATTAATTAGAATAAAATATAGAAATAAGCACTATTCTTGGAAAGGGTAACAATTTATGCTCTAAACATGATCTCGGAAATAATTTGGAGTGAATGCGTAATCACAAGACCTAGTTTATTTTAAAATTATGATTGGGATTTTGTGAAAGTTTTGATTTGGGAGTTTTAATTTGGGTTACTACAACGCCAGGAAAGGCCATCGCACGGATGATTGTCACGTGTATAGAAATTATCATATTAATTTTGAAGCATAAATCACGCCTAAATTGTGAAGTTTTAATATGGTAACTTCTATACACGTGGCAATCATCCGTGCGGTAGAATAGGAGATGAAACATCATCTTGGAGTAGAAGATCCCATCCGATTTTGAAGGGGGAAATATCGGAAAGAAAACAATATTACTGCACCAGTGGTACTGCACAAACCTTGCTACTCTTTTTTATTGACAAAAAAAATGTTAGTCTGCGGTTGGATATGGAAGCATTTTCATTTTCGTTTCGTTGGAGAATTTTTTTTAAGCCAACATGCAATTGTTTATGAAAATTTTCAGAAAATATACTATTCTCCAACTTTCACTTTTTCTCTTACCAATCGCATATACACATTTTTCACAAAAAACTAATCATTCTTCACATTTTTCCACAAATTTCACTATTCACTTACTCGCACATTTCTACTACCAATCATATTCATATCCAATCATAATTTTACTATTTTTTTTAAATTAAATTTACTTTCATCATTACTTTTTCATCTCACATCCAATCGCACCCTCATAATTCATTTTTTTTTCCAAATTTTTTTTACCACTATTCTCTAGCAAAAAGGAAAAAATCCAAAATGAAAGTATATCCAATCGCACCCTAAAATTCACAATAAAATCTCATCAGCGCCTGGAAATTTTGACAGCCTTAAACGAGAAAACGCCAATGCTGAAGCATCTACATTTGTTTTCAACGGCTCAATCAAATAAAATCCAACTAATAAAATTGGAATCAGGAGTATAGGACTGATGCCTCTACATTATCATCTTCTGTTTACGTACACTGTACACATGTATCATATAACACTAATCAATTTAACAAATAGAGGTTTCCAGGATGTACCTCAGGGGTTCACGTGATATTTGCCGATGTGCCTCAGGAGTCCAGGTTCTACCGGCCTTCAACAATTGACAAAGTGACGTCGTTTACAGAGAATTTGGTTCGACTTCTTTTAGAGTGTTCTGTTTCTGAAGACCTCTCGTGCACAATAAACGCTGGTCGACTAGGTTGGGGAAGGTCCACAATCTCACTGCTAAGCATCGAGAGAACAGTAGAAATATTTGGCCTATCTTGTGCTATTTCTTGAACACACAATAGACCCACATATGCATATCTCATTATCTCGGGTTCCAATTGTGGATCATATATTAATGCAGGTTCTACTAAATTTATGATATTTTCCTCATTCCACAACTTCCATGCCTGATAAAATTATCCCAACAGGGGAATGTTAAGTCCAGAAGTAGATTTTAGACTTGTCCAAGTAAGACAACAAAATACCAAACTGGACAGAATTTCATTAAAAGTTGGGATAACAAAAAAAATTCCCCTGATGTTTGGGCTAATTACCAAAAAAAAAACCACAAGTTTTTTAAAATTACAAAAACCCATTGAAGTTTGATTCTGTATTATACTTTGCCCTTCAGCAGCAAAAACATTTCAAACACGCCCCTTCATGTGTAACATATTACAATTATTCCCTTACATTTAACACATAATCAAATTTCAAGAGTTTTTTGTAATTAACCCAAACCTCGGGTAGATTTTGAAATTATCCCTTAAAAGTTTCAATCCTAATTATAAAATAACTTACATATGCTATTAGGCTTCGGGCTTGCTCGTCATTATAAAAACTGGTATTGCTCCTTCCACTCACAATTTCTAGCAACAGGACACCAAAGCTATAGACATCTGATTTTTCTGAGAATCTACCTTCTAGTGCATATTCAGGTGCCATATAGCCTCTGCATACACAATTTCAGCATAAGCAATGCAATCAATTTGAATATGAGTCATAAAGAACCTAATATTTTTAATTTTTTTCAATAACATGTGCAATAACATGTGCTTACAACGTCCCAACAACCCTTTTTGTTTTCGCTTGATCTTCTTTTACACCAAAAATCCTAGCCAAGCCAAAGTCTGAAATTTTGGGGTTCATCTCTTCGTCCAACAAAATATTACTGGCCTTTAGATCTCTATGGATAATTCTTAATCTTGAATCCCTATGAAGGTAAAGAAGGCCTCGACAAATCCCCTCAATAATGAACATACGTTTTTGCCAGTCAAGAATCTCTTGTTTACATGAATCTGACAAGTATTATCCCACAATATTGTAAATAGTTCAAACAAGCCTTATGCTTTTTTTGAGAAGTATGCTCTGTAATGAAATTCCTGGTAACATGGAATATATCTGAACTTAGACAAATAAAAACTTGATCATTTTTTACTTACTAAAGAGATAAGTATCCAAGCTTCCATTGGACATGTACTCGTAAACTAGCATTGTTTCTTCAGACTCCACACAGCAACCAAGGAGTCTAACAAGATTGCGGTGCTGGAGCTTACAAATCACCTCAACCTCATTCTTGAACTCCTCTAGTCCTTGACTTGAGGATCTTGCAAGCCTTTTTATTGCAATTTCTTGTCCATTTGGTAGTTTTCCCTGAAAATTACCAACTTAATCAATTTCCGCACATGACAAGAAAACGTTATAACCTAAAGTTTGGAATAGGAGAAATACTTTATAGACTGGACCAAAACCACCCTCTCCAAGCTTAAAAACAGAGTCAAAGTTTCCTGTTGCATTTGCTAGCATCTCAAATTTAAAGAATGTTAGTTCTTCAAGCTCTACTCCATTCACATTATCTTTGAGCAGTCTTTCTTTTGAGTATCCTGAATCTCTGTCCTTAGTTCTTTTCTGCTTACTTCCTGATTCAGAACAACAATGACAAAAAAGGTGTACACACGGTATTAATCGATATTTAACTCATTGCTATGAAAGCAATCCAGTTCGACAAAGTTGAGAAATTCAAATGTACCTCTGTACCACTTCAATAGAAAGTAAGCGCAGACAGTAATGGTTATAAACACCAAAACTACTGCAGTTGCAATAATTGGTTTACTGTCATTCCCGTTATCTGTCAAAATCGAAAATTAGACAAAACATGAACCTTCTTGCTTTGTTTCGACAGAATTCATGGAATTCATGATTGAACTTTAAAAGTAAATATGATGCAGTATTCCATGTCGATCAGAATGGTAATGATGAATTCACACTTACTTTTCGAGAACAACAAGAGAACAATGGAATACATTTTATCATTATTTGTTTTTAAATCTTTCCAAAGTGAGGAGTAAGTATTACCTAGTTCAGTATGTGCCAATCGGATGTATAGGTCCCCACCACCACCGGAGAACTTCTGTACATCAATTAAGCTTTCGGACCAAAACATGCACCCAATGCCGGCATAATATGCATATGCAATACACGAACAATTATTCAAGCACTGGCTACCACAATCTGCTTCAATAGCAGGAAACCAATTAGCATGATCAGGCAATTTCACCGTCTTCAGCCGAAAAAATCCATCTTGTTTTCCCATTTTGCCCTTCTCACACCAAAGGGGAGTCTTTCTTGTGCAGCCACTAGTCCAATTTGCTGCATTCCATTCGTCAGTGTTTTCCGGCTCAAACCCTGGTAAACACGTGCATATTGGCGTGGTCTGACCATTACAGCTTCCAAACGGCCCACACATACCATAAACATCGCATGCATTTCCTATGGACGACCATGTTACCTCCCAATCAGCCTGTCCATCAGACCACACCTTCTGTTGTAAATTCCCTGATACGTTCAAGACTAAGTATAACAGAACAGAAGTATTGAAGTAGGTGAAGGTAAGATATGCTGTTTTAGGATTATCATTCATAACTTGGAATCCATTTCGATATATATAAGTTTCCATACCGGAAATTCCAATGAAAATTTGACCGTTCCATGGACCACTGCGCCAATAAAGATCACTACCATTCCAAACAACTAGTTCTGGAAGCTCTCTTAAGAAAGCTGTGAAATTTCCGAGTGCTGGATCAGAAGGACTTCTCCATGATGTCAATATACTTTTCTCGTTCGTACTTAGATCGGTCGTAAGTCTCATCTCCTGCATGTAAGAATCTGAAGGATGTTGAAAACTTTCCCAAAGAATCGTACCACTCAAGTTATCTTGCAACACCAAATTGCCTGTATCCAAGATACGAGCACTAGAATTTGCCATTGATCTTGAAAGATCAGATGACCATACTATCCCCCTTTGTCCATCCAAAATCACAAGATTGCCATCTTCTGAAATCTCCACTGTTCCAGTAGAATCATTTAGAGGCTTGTCTCTATTAGCTACCCATACAACAGTTAAAACTGGGATATTGTACATTACACCAACATAACGGTAGCTACTGTTTACTGGGCTGAAAAATCCCAGTTTGAAATTTTCCCCATCGGAAACTAAAAATTCCGGGTCCCGGATGGACTGATTTACCCTTAAGGTGTCAATGGCTAAGGCAAATTCTAGACATAAACAAAAAGTTATAAGCGAAAAAACCAGAAGCATTGAGCATGAATTCGGTTTGTGTCTGAAACTCATTAAAATCAATTGTTTTCTTTTATTTGACAGAGCAGTTTCTGAATCTTGTTTCTAAGCAGAGGTACAAAAGAGCTTCTGTCAATGTTTTCATACTTTTCTCCGTTCTTGCAGATTTGATATCAGGATTTTTTTTATTTTTTTTTTGTCAAAGAACGAAAATTCTTGGCCGACGAAGGGGCCATACTTAATCATAATTCTGTCAACAATCATCTCTTTGGTCCAAATAAAAATGTAATAGTTGTTAACATAATAGACTTTCATATTTTTCTTCTTTTACTTTTTTCAATTCAAACTCGTAAATTAGACAATGAGAGGGTTTCAACCCTTGACCTAATTAAAATCAATATAAAATACATAATTTGTGCTTTCTTCTTCTCTAAATTCAGAAATTGATAGCAGCGTAGGTAATGAAAGTTCTTGAAATAGTCAGCAAAAGATGATAATAAAATTACAGTGCTATCCCCGCAGAAATCCCTTATTAAGTTGTTGTAGACACTGTAGCTAGTGGGGGTCTCGGTGGTCGGAGTTGCAGCGGAGGTTGCATTATCTTCTACATGGCGGTGATGAGAAGTGGGGAACCGAGATTTATCTTTTCTGCAAATAGACTTTCCCATTGTCATCCCTACCAACTTCTCAACCTTTCTACAAATCATATATTATCTATGCTTGTATATTCGCAAAGTAAGAGAGTAAATGTAGTTAACGGTTGTGTTATCATTATCATTTTAGTAGTGACGAGTAGGGCTGCAAATTAAATAAAGTCACTCGTAAGTTATTCAGAATTTCTACTCGATAAACACTCATTCATTTGGGTTCATTTAATGAAGCTCGTCAAAGTTAATAAATCAAATTCAAACTTAGATATATTGATTCGTTTATTTCGTGAAGCAAAACTCGTTAGTAAACTCATATAAATTAAAATAATATTTCACTTTAATTTGAATTTATATATTTACTAATGATAAATATTTAAATAAAATTATTTTTTTTGAATAAAATCATAGGTTTTAATAGATATATCATGCGTTTTAGATATATATAATTTTATTTTTTGTAATAACTTGAAGAATAATTCAATTTATAATTGATATTTACTAAGCTCGTTTAGGCTCGATTAAGCTCGAAAAAGATTGTGAGCCATCAATATATTTGACAAATTCAGACTCAAGTTCGACTCGATAATAAACAAGTCAAGCTTAAACTCTCAAAATCTAGGCTCGATTCGATTGCAGCTCTAGTGACGAGTGATATATATCTATCGGAAGCTTGAGGGGGAGTTGAGACTTGAGAGTGCTGTCTTTTATTTTTAATTGAGTGTAAACAAATCGGGTAGAACCAAACATAATAATGTTCAAGTTTATTTGAATTTTTATCAATCCTCAAAATTTGCATTTAAATTTGGTTTGATTATTAATTGGGTTGAGTTTGAATGAATTTTAGTTAAGACGAACACGAGTCAAGCTTGAATAATTTGATATTTTTACATATTTTATTATTTTTTACTAATTGGATCAAGTTCGACCCAAATTCAAACACAATCAATAGATTCAATTCATAACCTATATTACACTCTTTCCATGTTTTTAAACAAGCTTAGTCACATATGTGATATGTGTGCTCCAAATTCACAAAGTTTTTCTTAAACAATAAACATGAATATTTGCATTCCGAATCTCTTATTTCTTACAATATTTCATTTGATGTTTCAAATTTGAATACGCCAAGTGAATACCAAATATACAATAATGTTTTCGTCATTGGTGAATTGAAAGGCAAGATGAAACCCTGCCCGAGTAGAAATCCACAAGATTTTAAAGTGCCATTTGTTTATTTTGAGAATTAATGACGTTGATCGAGTTGATACCGATGAATCGATTCTTTTGCCAACCTCCAACTACTTTCTTAGTAAACATTTCTAGATCTTTATGCTCCTTCATATCCCTACTAATAACAAGAGGGGGTGCGGTCGGCTGTCTTATGACGGGAGACACAACAAGTAGGTGCGAAGCTAGTTCCCGAGTAAGTAGCTAAATCAAGAGGGCAACCAAGCAAGCGATTGTAGGTGTCTATGTGTGTGTAAGCTTCCTATTAGATAGGAGCAAGTCTCTTGTGAGACCGTCTCACGGGTCAAGATCCGTGAGACGAAGCCCCACACTCAAACCAAATTCAATCCAAACAAAAAAAAATAAATAAGAAAGAGAAAAATCAGTACGCAATATCTGACTGAGATCCTTCGTCTTTCTCCCTTCTCTCTTTTTTTTTTTTCTTTCCCAAACCTAGACAACTGTCTTCATCTTCTTCTTTTTTTTTCTTATCACATCAAAAGCTGAACTTTTGTCTCTCTCTTTGCTTTTCAAAATCTGAAAAATCAAACCAAAAAGTCGTAGAAGATGAAGCATTGCAGAAGAAACCTTTGTCCCAAATATATCAGAAGTAAACAAAGAGGAACCCAATTAATTTCGTCTGAGTAGAGCTTTTGCACAAATTCATCCCCGTCTTTTGGTCGAGGCAGAAAAAAATGAAGCACTCCAATATTTGGAACTCTCACCCTAAGAAATACAACCTTGGATCCCTCATTTGTCGTGTGAGGGAACCCGATGAGATGCTTTTGAACATTCTTCTTTGTCACAATCTTCATTTCCAACAATTTCTTAGAAATGTGTGCAATGAAAATGATTGTTTAATCTATAACTAAACTTGAAAAGTCCATCAACGAAGATTTTAAATTTCAGATTTTTAGAACTTTATTCACCATATCCAAATCACTGTAAATGGTCATTAATTTCATGTTTTTATGATAATTATGTCACATTAATAAATATCTAGTCTGTACATGAAAAAACTAATACTTTTGAGAGGAAAAATTAATATTTTTAAGGGGAATGCAAGTAAATAATATAAGTTTTGTTACTTTGAAAAACGTATATTTTTTAGAGTAAATGTGATACTTTTTTAGTGTAAATTGATACTATGTCAATTGGAACTTCTAATGTAATTTTGTTACTTTCAGACATCTACTTTTTAAAGTAAAAGTGATATTTTTTTAATAAAAAATGATACTATTAAACAAGGTTGTATATTGCTTTGCAAGTAAATAATCAGTTTTGTTGCTTTAAAAACGTATATTTTTCAAAGTAAAATTGATACTTGTTAAGAAAAATATGATACTTTTAGAGTCTAAAGTTGTTGCATATAACCACCTCCAAAAAAATTACATTAACAAGGTATAATTTTTAGAGTGAAAAGTAATACTTTTTAAATAAAAAGTGATTTTATCTCAATGGGATGGAAATTGACTTTTCTTATTGAAATAAAAATCATACAACCCCTTAGCTACTTAAGCCACAATCTTTATGGTCTTCATTTTGAAATTAAGATCAACAAGGATTTCAAATGTCAATCATAAAAATATGCAGTCTTTCAAAAGTATCATTTTTTTCTTAGAAAGTATTAATTTTTACTTTATAAGTATCACCTTAAAAGCTAATAAACTTATTATTCCAAGAAACAAAAATACAAGAGGCCGATGTGTAGATTAATTTCATAAATCACATCATTTGTGATCATCATTTGGTATTAAAGTGTGATTTCAAATGTGATAAAAAGTGATACTTTTAACCCAAAATTTGATACCTTTTGGACAAAAAATGATACTTTAATAAGATGATACTTCTGCAATTTTATATGCATTCGTAATTATTTATAATATAAAGTAATACTTTTAATTAAAACATCGATACTTTTTCAACACAAAGTAATACTTTAGTTAGGTAAATACGCAATTTTATTTACTTTCATAAATCTTTTGAAACAAAAGTGATACTTTTAACTCAAAAATCGATATATTTTGGATGAAAAATGATACTTTAATAAGATGATACTACGCAATTTTATATTCTTTCATAATCACTTACAATAGAAAGTGATACTTTTAATTCAAAAATCGATACTTTTCACCAGAAAGTGATACTTTAATTAGTTAATACTTCTGCAATTTTATGTTCTTACTTTCATAAACCTTTTGAAACAAAGAAGGGTACTTTAAATCCAAAAATCGATACTTTTGGAACTAAAAATGATACTTTAATAAGATGGTACTTCTGCAATTTTATTTTCTTTCATAATCATTTATAATAAAAATGATACTTTTAATTCAAAAACCCGATACTTTGTGAACAAAAAGTGATACTTTTCAATTAATGGTTCTTTTTATATCAAATAACATACAACAAAATATACTACTTGGACTACAAGTCAATGCTTACAATTTAACATACATCATTTCACTCTTTTTCACTTTTTTTTTTTTGAAAGAAATTTTGTATATTTATTTCAATGCAAAGCCACATCTTTCCAAGAAGATGTAAAATATCATTTCACTCATCTGATTACTTACGAATAGGAGCAAGTACACATGCAACCCACTCCAAGAGTTAATACACATTGATAAACAAGTTCAACCTTCAAATGACCTGTCAAATACTTAAATAATGGTTCAAATGATAATCAATTGAAACAACAAAATCATACAGTTGCGCATCCAAGTGGCGTACAATGCTAGTCTTTCTCCATCTGAGTCAATTGAATTAGCTCTCTGTTTCTGTTTCCCCCCGCGCCGCTGCGCCATTTTTTACGATCTCTGAAATCTCAATTAATTAATTTCCTTACGCTAAATATTATATTTTATTTTGGGTAATAAACTGCAGAAAAATTGAAGAAACTAAACTGCGGAATGAAAAAAAATACAAGAAAAAGTGCTGAAAATCGCAAAAAGAAAAAGGGGGAAAATTTGGGGGGAAAAACCCAACAAAGAAAGAAAAAAAAAAGAGAGAGAGAGAGATAGAGAGAGAGACGAGAGAAGTCAAAAGAGAAAAAAGAGAAGAGAAGAAAAATCAGAGCAAGATTTGGGTAAGAGGGTAATTTTAGGAGTTTTCAGTAATTTGGGTAATTTCAGGTCTCATATAAGTTTTTGTGATTGGACAGAATCTTTCTCTAGCCAAGAATCCCATTATTGATCGAATCGGGGGTCCTTGCCATTCGATGGTGGTCCAGGAAGCCAGTTCAAGCGGCGGTAAAAGGCTATAGGCTAACGATAAGAGGGGCTGCAAATAATCAAATTAAGAAGGAAAAATTGGTATTAAAACTACAACGGCATATCTATTCGCTTGGTCGTTGGTTTTCCATTAAGACTCAATTCCTCAAAGGGAACGAGGCCTTTCATACTAAGCACATAAAATGGCCGGGCCCAAAATTCCATCATTTAGGCTGAACCATTTAAATTTCCTAGTTTATTTGAATTTTTTATTTTTTCAATATTGAATTTGTTTAGGTTTTTCGCTTCCTTTAAATACTTTTTGGGTCTTTGTTTTGAAGGTTTACCGTTGGCAATTAAGTTTTCTTTCTTTCAAAATATCAACTAATGTTAATATATAAGGGTTTTTCAATGTGTATTAGATCAAGTGTGTCACATAGTTTTTAAATTAATTTTTTTTTTTTGGCGCTAGTTCTCAAATTAAATTTGATCAGATTCTTTTACTAAATATTAGTAGGCGCCTAGCTAGGCGGGAGATCTTCCACGAAACTTCAAACTTCAGAAAGTGAATCAAATCACCCGATAATTCCCTTGGAATCAGATTTTACTAACATTATCTTTGGCATTTTTATTATTTGTAATAAACGAAAAAGATATATAAACATATTATCCTTTAATGACAAATTAATGAGAACACCCTTGGAATTGCAAAAAGTTAAAAATCCCATCTAGCTTCCAGATCATTACTGATATTCCCCAATAGAAGAAAATAAGAAAATCAATAAATGAATTATATTATGTGAAGCACTATTTGACGGCATAATAACAAAATTCTCCCTATTTTCGAAAAATACTCGAATAAATATGATATTTTTCATATGACATTGAAATTTTGTATATATGAGATCTCTTATATGTATTTCATAAATAATAATTTAACAAAATATTGCGTACTTTTCCGTTAACATGGAGCTATGTTCGTGCAATGTTTCATCTCACCTTTCAATTCACCAATTGAATGATATATGTATAAGATGTTAATTAAGATGAGGTCATGACATTTGGTTTTCATTTAATGTATTGAAATATTATATGAAATGTTGTAAGAAATGAGAAACCTTATATTAATTTGTCGGCACCAATTTTCCTGTTTAACTTATTCATTTCCTTTTCGGGGACATATTTCTTGTTCCATTCTTATATTTCACTTCATATTCCACAAGTCAGATGAATAACACATGCTATTGAATTGGAATAAACATGGATAGTTGATTGTTTGAGTGTATCTACACATATCATTTATCCTAATGGTGAAATAGAAAGTGGAATAGAAAATTGGAACCGGAAATCTAAATCCTTCCCTTCATTAATGCAGACATAATTTTTTTCTAAGATTTATTTTCGACAGAGAGAGAAATAATGTGATCATGGTTTTCTCTACTTATTTTCCTCGTTAAACAAACTCCTGTAAATATTGATGAGGTTCATTTGATGTTATTCATGTGGATAATACCCAACTCCTTGATGTGTGTCCCATTTAACGTATTTATTTCTTTTTGTATTGGGAATCAATACAACATTGTTTTGTATAATAAGACTCATGTCAACATTCTACGAGAGTTGTGCGCTACTCACTTGGATAGGTAGCATCAAATTACCTATTGATCGCCAATCCTATCCGCTAATCGAGCACAAAACTATAATTGGCTTGGTTCTACACTTATGATAACACGTGTAAACTGGAATCTTGAATAGATTAACATTAGAATAACACTTGTGTGACACACGAGATTTATCCAAAGATAAAATTTTAGTGTCACAAATTTAAAAGATAACAAATATAAAAGATAGTGTTCATATAATCCTTGATTTTTGGATTACTTGTCATCTCTTAAATCCGTTATCTTTTAAATTCAAAAATATATATTCTGAATTAAAATAGTATTTCTCAATAAAAGTATCTTCGGATAGATTTGATCAGTATTGACCTTTTTCAAACTAATTGTGAGCAAATTCTTTTTATTTTTGGGACTATTTTTTATCTTTTAAAACTTGATTAAATTTATTATCTTTTATATATAGGATTGCCACATAGATAAATGTTAAGCTGTCATGTAGAATTGGGTGGATGAGAAGTTGAAAAATGTTCAAGATTAATGAAGTGATGACATGTGTCAACTTATTTTTTCTTTTAGTATATAGGGTAGATTTGTAAAGTTTTCTTTTGAGCAACAAATTTCTTTTAAAAAAAACACGAGAAAAAGAAAAAGAACAAATTAAAGTAGTTACGGGCAAAGACGGGCATTGAAAAATTTGTTCAATAATGAACGAATCCATTTCCTTAACAGCTTAACTTAGAATATTTCGGGAAGAAATTAATAAAGCTAAATGCTTAGCACGATACCTGCTATAGATTGCCAAGTACGTTTCCATGCAACTTCCACGAAACAGTTTGAGAGAGAAAATCTCAAAATCCACCATTAAAATCATCCATCTAATTTTAATTGAAAAATAATATTAATGCCGGCACCTAACAGAATCCCCGTCTGAACTGTACCTTCGTCGATCGCATGATTTATTTTTCGACTCTTTCCAAGGGAAATTTCCCACTTCACACAATACTTTCCTCCTCTTTACCTTATTTACATACATGTATATATAAATACTGGCCAATATTGCCCCTTTCATTCAAATATTGTAGCAAATTAATTAATTGATCCCAAAAGCCAATGGGTAACAAAAAAGCTAACAACGACGTCGTATTCGAGGATTATTTTCCGTCCATGGTGGAGAAATTGGGGGCCGACGGGTTTATGAACGAGCTGTGTAAAGGGTTTCGGCTGCTGATGGATCGTGAGAAAGGAGTAATCACATTGGATAGCTTGAAGAAGAATTCAGCGGTTTTGGGTTTGCAAGATGTGAGCGATGATGAGATGTTGAAGTGCATGTTGAAGGAAGGAGATTTGGACGGCGATGGATGTCTTAATCAGATGGAGTTTTGTGTTTTGATGTTTAGATTGAGTCCTGATCTTATGAATCGGGCAAAAATGTTGTTTGATCGTCATGATCAGTAGTGATAACATACATGTAAAATAACTGACATTTTTTTTCCCAATTCGTTTTGGATTCTTGTTTTGATGTATCGATTTTTTTTTACAGAAATGGGATTCGATGTTTGAATTCATGGTTTTATAATTGTTTTCAATATGTTCCGAATTTGACGTGCCATTCAGTATTTGAACTCACGAGGATGAATGAGGTGAAGATTGAAAGGTGAAAATAAATAATAAACAATTAGAGCTCGTATGGGGTCGTGTTTCTGCTGAGAATTTCCATTTACAAAATTTTTTGGATGTGGGTTGGAAAAGTGTTGGGAAATTTTACTTTGTTTTCCGTTATTAAAATTTTCGAGTGTACTTTTTCAAATCCCAGGGCCTAGAGAACTGTTGTGGGCAATATAAAATCAAAGGGAAATTTCAAAAAATACTCAGGTTTTGGGGAATATGACTTTTATATGATCAATGCACTTTCTGTACATTTCTTTCGACTTTCATATATCCATCTTACTATTTTTTTTCTTCATTTGTAGCATATTGATGTTCTAAATAATTAGTTCAACTTTTTTCTTTGTAGAATGTAAATCCTTCGTTGTTCCAGGAAAGCCTCTCCGGTGCTCAAATCGAGAATGTAAAAAAGAAGCCATAACAAAAGACAACAATTGAGAGTAGGGATGTCAATGGACATGAGTGGCGGATGTACATGGAAATATGGGGATACTGATTGTACCCCCAATTTAAAAAAAAAAAAAATCAAACAATAATTTTTAGTAAAATAATAATAATAACAAATTTGTACCCCTATTTTTACAAAAAAAAATAATTAGAAAATTCAAATAAAAAAATATAAATCCCCACAATAAAATTTAAAAAAATTAAACATTAACTTAACAACGTGAATAAATAAAATAAATTGCAAAATCTGTAAAAACATAAAAATATCCCAAAACAACGAATGTAATAAAAACAATAATGTTACTAGAACTATGTTTTGTTGTCTCATTTTTTTAATTACTTTGATTATTTCTTTTATATATGTGTATTAATTTTCCATGTATTGTTACATGGTCAACTTTTTGTAGAATTTTAAACAATGTTTTGTTGTACAACTTTAAATATTGAACAATGTGAGTGCTTTTTTTTTTAATGTCTATTGTACTACCATTTTCAAAATCATGGATCCACCACTGTCAATGGAGCAGGTCTGGAACGAGTTTGGCTAAACCCGGGACCCGCCCTGTCCCACCTTGGACCCGCGACCCGGCGGGTTCAACCCGCGTTGAAATTTAGGCTGTTGCCAACGTTTTTTGATTTCAAGCAACTGGCTCGTTTCTCGCATTCCAAGTAACTGACTGCTTAATTATCAAATTTTCTCACTTTAAAATTTGTAATTTCTAAAATTAATAATAAATTTCTTGTCCATTTGGTAGTTTTCCCTGAAAATTAGCAACTTAATCAATTTCCGCACATGACAAGAAAACGTTATAACCTAAAGTTTGGAATAGGAGAAATACTTTATAGACTGGA
This sequence comes from Rehmannia glutinosa, assembly GCA_016081115.2. Lineage (NCBI taxonomy): Eukaryota > Viridiplantae > Streptophyta > Magnoliopsida > Lamiales > Orobanchaceae > Rehmannia > Rehmannia glutinosa. The sequence goes on from CM071933.1 coordinate 70,070,316, forward strand.
CCAAAACCACCCTCTCCAAGCTTAAAAACAGAGTCAAAGTTTCCTGTTGCATTTGCTAGCATCTCAAATTTAAAGAATGTTAGTTCTTCAAGCTCTACTCCATTCACATTATCTTTGAGCAGTCTTTCTTTTGAGTATCCTGAATCTCTGTCCTTAGTTCTTTTCTGCTTACTTCCTGATTCAGAACAACAATGACAAAAAAGGTGTACACACGGTATTAATCGATATTTAACTCATTGCTATGAAAGCAATCCAGTTCGACAAAGTTGAGAAATTCAAATGTACCTCTGTACCACTTCAATAGAAAGTAAGCGCAGACAGTAATGGTTATAAACACCAAAACTACTGCAGTTGCAATAATTGGTTTACTGTCATTCCCGTTATCTGTCAAAATCGAAAATTAGACAAAACATGAACCTTCTTGCTTTGTTTCGACAGAATTCATGGAATTCATGATTGAACTTTAAAAGTAAATATGATGCAGTATTCCATGTCGATCAGAATGGTAATGATGAATTCACACTTACTTTTCGAGAACAACAAGAGAACAATGGAATACATTTTATCATTATTTGTTTTTAAATCTTTCCAAAGTGAGGAGTAAGTATTACCTAGTTCAGTATGTGCCAATCGGATGTATAGGTCCCCACCACCACCGGAGAACTTCTGTACATCAATTAAGCTTTCGGACCAAAACATGCACCCAATGCGGCATAATATGCATATGCAATACACGAACAATTATTCAAGCACTGGCTACCACAATCTGCTTCAATAGCAGGAAACCAATTAGCATGATCAGGCAATTTCACCGTCTTCAGCCGAAAAAATCCATCTTGTTTTCCCATTTTGCCCTTCTCACACCAAAGGAGTCTTTCTTGTGCAGCCACTAGTCCAATTTGCTGCATTCCATTCGTCAGTGTTTTCCGGCTCAAACCCTGGTAAACACGTGCATATTGGCGTGGTCTGACCATTACAGCTTCCAAACGGCCCACACATACCATAAACATCGCATGCATTTCCTATGGACGACCATGTTACCTCCCAATCAGCCTGTCCATCAGACCACACCTTCTGTTGTAAATTCCCTGATACGTTCAAGACTAAGTATAACAGAACAGAAGTATTGAAGTAGGTGAAGGTAAGATATGCTGTTTTAGGATTATCATTCATAACTTGGAATCCATTTCGATATATATAAGTTTCCATACCGGAAATTCCAATGAAAATTTGACCGTTCCATGGACCACTGCGCCAATAAAGATCACTACCATTCCAAACAACTAGTTCTGGAAGCTCTCTTAAGAAAGCTGTGAAATTTCCAGTGCTGGATCAGAAGGACTTCTCCATGATGTCAATATACTTTTCTCGTTCGTACTTAGATCGGTCGTAAGTCTCATCTCCTGCATGTAAGAATCTGAAGGATGTTGAAAACTTTCCCAAAGAATCGTACCACTCAAGTTATCTTGCAACACCAAATTGCCTGTATCCAAGATACGAGCACTAGAATTTGCCATTGATCTTGAAAGATCAGATGACCATACTATCCCCCTTTGTCCATCCAAAATCACAAGATTGCCATCTTCTGAAATCTCCACTGTTCCAGTAGAATCATTTAGAGGCTTGTCTCTATTAGCTACCCATACAACAGTTAAAACTGGGATATTGTACATTACACCAACATAACGGTAGCTACTGTTTACTGGGCTGAAAAATCCCAGTTTGAAATTTTCCCCATCGGAAACTAAAAATTCCGGGTCCCGGATGGACTGATTTACCCTTAAGGTGTCAATGGCTAAGGCAAATTCTAGACATAAACAAAAAGTTATAAGCGAAAAAACCAGAAGCATTGAGCATGAATTCGGTTTGTGTCTGAAACTCATTAAAATCAATTGTTTTCTTTTATTTGACAGAGCAGTTTCTGAATCTTGTTTCTAAGCAGAGGTACAAAAGAGCTTCTGTCAATGTTTTCATACTTTTCTCCGTTCTTGCAGATTTGATATCAGGATTTTTTTTATTTTTTTTTTGTCAAAGAACGAAAATTCTTGGCCGACGAAGGGGCCATACTTAATCATAATTCTGTCAACAATCATCTCTTTGGTCCAAATAAAAATGTAATAGTTGTTAACATAATAGACTTTCATATTTTTCTTCTTTTACTTTTTCAATTCAAACTCGTAAATTAGACAATGAGAGGGTTTCAACCCTTGACCTAATTAAAATCAATATAAAATACATAATTTGTGCTTTCTTCTTCTCTAAATTCAGAAATTGATAGCAGCGTAGGTAATGAAAGTTCTTGAAATAGTCAGCAAAAGATGATAATAAAATTACAGTGCTATCCCCGCAGAAATCCCTTATTAAGTTGTTGTAGACACTGTAGCTAGTGGGGGTCTCGGTGGTCGGAGTTGCAGCGGAGGTTGCATTATCTTCTACATGGCGGTGATGAGAAGTGGGGAACCGAGATTTATCTTTTCTGCAAATAGACTTTCCCATTGTCATCCCTACCAACTTCTCAACCTTTCTACAAATCATATATTATCTATGCTTGTATATTCGCAAAGTAAGAGAGTAAATGTAGTTAACGGTTGTGTTATCATTATCATTTTAGTAGTGACGAGTAGGGCTGCAAATTAAATAAAGTCACTCGTAAGTTATTCAGAGCTCGGCTCGATAAACACTCATTTGGGTTCATTTAATGAAGCTCGTCAAAGTTAATAAATCAAATTCAAACTTAGATATATTCAGTTCGTTAGCTCGTGAGCAAACTCGTTAGTAAACTCATATAAATTAAAATAATATTTCACTTTAATTTGAATTTATATATTTACTAATGATAAATATTTAAATAAAATTATTTTTTTTGAATAAAATCATAGGTTTTAATAGATATATCATGCGTTTTAGATATATATAATTTTATTTTTTGTAATAACTTGAAGAATAATTCAATTTATAATTGATATTTACTAAGCTCGTTTAGGCTCGATTAAGCTCGAAAAAGATTGTGAGCCATCAATATATTTGACAAATTCAGACTCAAGTTCGACTCGATAATAAACAAGTCAAGCTTAAACTCTCAAAATCTAGGCTCGATTCGATTGCAGCTCTAGTGACGAGTGATATATATCTATCGGAAGCTTGAGGGGGAGTTGAGACTTGAGAGTGCTGTCTTTTATTTTTAATTGAGTGTAAACAAATCGGGTAGAACCAAACATAATAATGTTCAAGTTTATTTGAATTTTTATCAATCCTCAAAATTTGCATTTAAATTTGGTTTGATTATTAATTGGGTTGAGTTTGAATGAATTTTAGTTAAGACGAACACGAGTCAAGCTTGAATAATTTGATATTTTTACATATTTTATTATTTTTTACTAATTGGATCAAGTTCGACCCAAATTCAAACACAATCAATAGATTCAATTCATAACCTATATTACACTCTTTCCATGTTTTTAAACAAGCTTAGTCACATATGTGATATGTGTGCCAAATTCACAAAGTTTTTCTTAAACAATAAACATGAATATTTGCATTCCGAATCTCTTATTTCTTACAATATTTCATTTGATGTTTCAAATTTGAATACGCCAAGTGAATACCAAATATACAATAATGTTTTCGTCATTGGTGAATTGAAAGGCAAGATGAAACCCTGCCCGAGTAGAAATCCACAAGATTTTAAAGTGCCATTTGTTTATTTTGAGAATTAATGACGTTGATCGAGTTGATACCGATGAATCGATTCTTTTGCCAACCTCCAACTACTTTCTTAGTAAACATTTCTAGATCTTTATGCTCCTTCATATCCCTACTAATAACAAGAGGGGTGCGGTCATTTTGTCTTATGACGGGAGACACAACAAGTAGGTGCGAAGCTAGTTCCCGAGTAAGTAGCTAAATCAAGAGGGCAACCAAGCAAGCGATTGTAGGTGTCTATGTGTGTGTAAGCTTCCTATTAGATAGGAGCAAGTCTCTTGTGAGACCGTCTCACGGGTCAAGATCCGTGAGACGAAGCCCCACACTCAAACCAAATTCAATCCAAACAAAAAAAAATAAATAAGAAAGAGAAAAATCAGTACGCAATATCTGACTGAGATCCTTCGTCTTTCTCCCTTCTCTCTTTTTTTTTTTTTCTTTCCCAAACCTAGACAACTGTCTTCATCTTCTTCTTTTTTTTTCTTATCACATCAAAAGCTGAACTTTTGTCTCTCTCTTTGCTTTTCAAAATCTGAAAAATCAAACCAAAAAGTCGTAGAAGATGAAGCATTGCAGAAGAAACCTTTGTCCCAAATATATCAGAAGTAAACAAAGAGGAACCCAATTAATTTCGTCTGAGTAGAGCTTTTGCACAAATTCATCCCCGTCTTTTGGTCGAGGCAGAAAAAAATGAAGCACTCCAATATTTGGAACTCTCACCCTAAGAAATACAACCTTGGATCCCTCATTTGTCGTGTGTGAGGGAACCCGATGAGATGCTTTTGAACATTCTTCTTTGTCACAATCTTCATTTCCAACAATTTCTTAGAAATGTGTGCAATGAAAATGATTGTTTAATCTATAACTAAACTTGAAAAGTCCATCAACGAAGATTTTAAATTTCAGATTTTTAGAACTTTATTCACCATATCCAAATCACTGTAAATGGTCATTAATTTCATGTTTTTATGATAATTATGTCACATTAATAAATATCTAGTCTGTACATGAAAAAACTAATACTTTTGAGAGGAAAAATTAATATTTTTAAGGGGAATGCAAGTAAATAATATAAGTTTTGTTACTTTGAAAAACGTATATTTTTTAGAGTAAATGTGATACTTTTTTAGTGTAAATTGATACTATGTCAATTGGAACTTCTAATGTAATTTTGTTACTTTGGACATCTACTTTTTAAAGTAAAAGTGATATTTTTTTAATAAAAAATGATACTATTAAACAAGGTTGTATATTGCTTTGCAAGTAAATAATCAGTTTTGTTGCTTTAAAAACGTATATTTTTCAAAGTAAAATTGATACTTGTTAAGAAAAATATGATACTTTTAGAGTCTAAAGTTGTTGCATATAACCACCTCCAAAAAAATTACATTAACAAGGTATAATTTTTAGAGTGAAAAGTAATACTTTTTAAATAAAAAGTGATTTTATCTCAATGGGATGGAAATTGACTTTTCTTATTGAAATAAAAATCATACAACCCCTTAGCTACTTAAGCCACAATCTTTATGGTCTTCATTTTGAAATTAAGATCAACAAGGATTTCAAATGTCAATCATAAAAAATATGCAGTCTTTCAAAAGTATCATTTTTTTCTTAGAAAGTATTAATTTTTACTTTATAAGTATCACCTTAAAAGCTAATAAACTTATTATTCCAAGAAACAAAAATACAAGAGGCCGATGTGTAGATTAATTTCATAAATCACATCATTTGTGATCATCATTTGGTATTAAAGTGTGATTTCAAATGTGATAAAAAGTGATACTTTTAACCCAAAATTTGATACCTTTTGGACAAAAAATGATACTTTAATAAGATGATACTTCTGCAATTTTATATGCATTCGTAATTATTTATAATATAAAGTAATACTTTTAATTAAAACATCGATACTTTTTCAACACAAAGTAATACTTTAGTTAGGTAATACTTCTGCAATTTTATTTACTTTCATAAATCTTTTGAAACAAAAGTGATACTTTTAACTCAAAAATCGATATATTTTGGATGAAAAATGATACTTTAATAAGATGATACTTCTGCAATTTTATATTCTTTCATAATCACTTACAATAGAAAGTGATACTTTTAATTCAAAAATCGATACTTTTCACCAGAAAGTGATACTTTAATTAGTTAATACTTCTGCAATTTTATGTTCTTACTTTCATAAACCTTTTGAAACAAAGAAGGGTACTTTAAATCCAAAAATCGATACTTTTGGAACTAAAAATGATACTTTAATAAGATGGTACTTCTGCAATTTTATTTTCTTTCATAATCATTTATAATAAAAATGATACTTTTAATTCAAAAACCCGATACTTTGTGAACAAAAAGTGATACTTTTCAATTAATGGTTCTTTTTATATCAAATAACATACAACAAAATATACTACTTGGACTACAAGTCAATGCTTACAATTTAACATACATCATTTCACTCTTTTTTCACTTTTTTTTTGAAAGAAATTTTGTATATTTATTTCAATGCAAAGCCACATCTTTCCAAGAAGATGTAAAATATCATTTCACTCATCTGATTACTTACGAATAGGAGCAAGTACACATGCAACCCACTCCAAGAGTTAATACACATTGATAAACAAGTTCAACCTTCAAATGACCTGTCAAATACTTAAATAATGGTTCAAATGATAATCAATTGAAACAACAAAATCATACAGTTGCGCATCCAAGTGGCGTACAATGCTAGTCTTTCTCCATCTGAGTCAATTGAATTAGCTCTCTGTTTCTGTTTCCCCCCGCGCCGCTGCGCCATTTTTTACGATCTCTGAAATCTCAATTAATTAATTTCCTTACGCTAAATATTATATTTTATTTTGGGTAATAAACTGCAGAAAAATTGAAGAAACTAAACTGCGGAATGAAAAAAAATACAAGAAAAAGTGCTGAAAATCGCAAAAAGAAAAAGGGGGAAAATTTGGGGGGAAAAACCCAACAAAGAAAGAAAAAAAAAAAGAGAGAGAGAGATAGAGAGAGAGACGAGAGAAGTCAAAAGAGAAAAAAGAGAAGAGAAGAAAAATCAGAGCAAGATTTGGGTAAGAGGGTAATTTTAGGAGTTTTCAGTAATTTGGGTAATTTCAGGTCTCATATAAGTTTTTGTGATTGGACAGAATCTTTCTCTAGCCAAGAATCCCATTATTGATCGAATCGGGGGTCCTTGCCATTCGATGGTGGTCCAGGAAGCCAGTTCAAGCGGCGGTAAAAGGCTATAGGCTAACGATAAGAGGGGCTGCAAATAATCAAATTAAGAAGGAAAAATTGGTATTAAAACTACAACGGCATATCTATTCGCTTGGTCGTTGGTTTTCCATTAAGACTCAATTCCTCAAAGGGAACGAGGCCTTTCATACTAAGCACATAAAATGGCCGGGCCCAAAATTCCATCATTTAGGCTGAACCATTTAAATTTCCTAGTTTATTTGAATTTTTTATTTTTTCAATATTGAATTTGTTTAGGTTTTTCGCTTCCTTTAAATACTTTTTGGGTCTTTGTTTTGAAGGTTTACCGTTGGCAATTAAGTTTTCTTTCTTTCAAAATATCAACTAATGTTAATATATAAGGGTTTTTCAATGTGTATTAGATCAAGTGTGTCACATAGTTTTTAAATTAATTTTTTTTTTTTGGCGCTAGTTCTCAAATTAAATTTGATCAGATTCTTTTACTAAATATTAGTAGGCGCCTAGCTAGACGGGGAGATCTTCCACGAAACTTCAAACTTCAGAAAGTGAATCAAATCACCCGATAATTCCCTTGGAATCAGATTTTACTAACATTATCTTTGGCATTTTTATTATTTGTAATAAACGAAAAAGATATATAAACATATTATCCTTTAATGACAAATTAATGAGAACACCCTTGGAATTGCAAAAAGTTAAAAATCCCATCTAGCTTCCAGATCATTACTGATATTCCCCAATAGAAGAAAATAAGAAAATCAATAAATGAATTATATTATGTGAAGCACTATTTGACGGCATAATAACAAAATTCTCCCTATTTTCGAAAAAACTCGAATAAATATGATATTTTTCATATGACATTGAAATTTTGTATATATGAGATCTCTTATATGTATTTCATAAATAATAATTTAACAAAATATTGCGTACTTTTCCGTTAACATGGAGCTATGTTCGTGCAATGTTTCATCTCACCTTTCAATTCACCAATTGAATGATATATGTATAAGATGTTAATTAAGATGAGGTCATGACATTTGGTTTTCATTTAATGTATTGAAATATTATATGAAATGTTGTAAGAAATGAGAAACCTTATATTAATTTGTCGGCACCAATTTTCCTGTTTAACTTATTCATTTCCTTTTCGGTGACATATTTCCTGTTCCATTCTTATATTTCACTTCATATTCCACAAGTCAGATGAATAACACATGCTATTGAATTGGAATAAACATGGATAGTTGATTGTTTGAGTGTATCTACACATATCATTTATCCTAATGGTGAAATAGAAAGTGGAATAGAAAATTAGAACCGGAAATCTAAATCCTTCCCTTCATTAATGCAGACATAATTTTTTTCTAAGATTTATTTTCGACAGAGAGAGAAATAATGTGATCATGGTTTTCTCTACTTATTTTCCTCGTTAAACAAACTCCTGTAAATATTGATGAGGTTCATTTGATGTTATTCATGTGGATAATACCCAACTCCTTGATGTGTGTCCCATTTAACGTATTTATTTCTTTTTGTATTGGGAATCAATACAACATTGTTTTGTATAATAAGACTCATGTCAACATTCTACGAGAGTTGTGCGCTACTCACTTGGATAGGTAGCATCAAATTACCTATTGATCCGCCAATCCTATCCGCTAATCGAGCACAAAACTATAATTGGCTTGGTTCTACACTTATGATAACACGTGTAAACGGAATCTTGAATAGATTAACATTAGAATAACACTTGTGTGACACACGAGATTTATCCAAAGATAAAATTTTAGTGTCACAAATTTAAAAGATAACAAATATAAAAGATAGTGTTCATATAATCCTTGATTTTTGGATTACTTGTCATCTCTTAAATCCGTTATCTTTTAAATTCAAAAATATATATTCGAATTAAAATAGTATTTCTCAATAAAAGTATCTTCGGATAGATTTGATCAGTATTGACCTTTTTCAAACTAATTGTGAGCAAATTCTTTTTATTTTTGGGACTATTTTTTATCTTTTAAAACTTGATTAAATTTATTATCTTTTATATATAGGATTGCCAATAGATAAATGCGTTGTCATGTAGAATTGGGTGGATGAGAAGTTGAAAAATGTTCAAGATTAATGAAGTGATGACATGTGTCAACTTATTTTTTCTTTTAGTATATAGGGTAGATTTGTAAAGTTTTCTTTTGAGCAACAAATTTCTTTTAAAAAAAACACGAGAAAAAGAAAAAGAACAAATTAAAGTAGTTACGGGCAAAGACGGGCATTGAAAAATTTGTTCAATAATGAACGAATCCATTTCCTTAACAGCTTAACTTAGAATATTTCGGGAAGAAATTAATAAAGCTAAATGCTTAGCACGATACCTGCTATAGATTGCCAAGTACGTTTCCATGCAACTTCCACGAAACAGTTTGAGAGAGAAAATCTCAAAATCCACCATTAAAATCATCCATCTAATTTTAATTGAAAAATAATATTAATGCCGGCACCTAACAGAATCCCCGTCTGAACTGTACCTTCGTCGATCGCATGATTTATTTTTCGACTCTTTCAAGGAAATTTCCCACTTCACACAATACTTTCCTCCTCTTTACCTTATTTACATACATGTATATATAAATACTGGCCAATATTGCCCCTTTCATTCAAATATTGTAGCAAATTAATTAATTGATCCCAAAAGCCAATGGGTAACAAAAAAGCTAACAACGACGTCGTATTCGAGGATTATTTTCCGTCCATGGTGGAGAAATTGGGGGCCGACGGGTTTATGAACGAGCTGTGTAAAGGGTTTCGGCTGCTGATGGATCGTGAGAAAGGAGTAATCACATTGGATAGCTTGAAGAAGAATTCAGCGGTTTTGGGTTTGCAAGATGTGAGCGATGATGAGATGTTGAAGTGCATGTTGAAGGAAGGAGATTTGGACGGCGATGGATGTCTTAATCAGATGGAGTTTTGTGTTTTGATGTTTAGATTGAGTCCTGATCTTATGAATCGGGCAAAAATGTTGTTTGATCGTCATGATCAGTAGTGATAACATACATGTAAAATAACTGACATTTTTTTTCCCAATTCGTTTTGGATTCTTGTTTTGATGTATCGATTTTTTTTTTTACAGAAATGGGATTCGATGTTTGAATTCATGGTTTTATAATTGTTTTCAATATGTTCCGAATTTGACGTGCCATTCAGTATTTGAACTCACGAGGATGAATGAGGTGAAGATTGAAAGGTGAAAATAAATAATAAACAATTAGAGCTCGTATGGGGTCGTGTTTCTGCTGAGAATTTCCATTTACAAAATTTTTTGGATGTGGGTTGGAAAAGTGTTGGGAAATTTTACTTTGTTTTCCGTTATTAAAATTTTCGAGTGTACTTTTTCAAATCCCAGGGCCTAGAGAACTGTTGTGGGCAATATAAAATCAAAGGGAAATTTCAAAAAATACTCAGGTTTTGGGGAATATGACTTTTATATGATCAATGCACTTTCTGTACATTTCTTTCGACTTTCATATATCCATCTTACTATTTTTTTTCTTCATTTGTAGCATATTGATGTTCTAAATAATTAGTTCAACTTTTTTCTTTGTAGAATGTAAATCCTTCGTTGTTCCAGGAAAGCCTCTCCGGTGCTCAAATCAGAATGTGTAAAAAAGAAGCCATAACAAAAGACAACAATTGAGAGTAGGGATGTCAATGGACAGTGGCGGATGTACATGGAAATATGGGGATACAGTTGTACCCCCAATTTAAAAAAAAAATCAAACAATAATTTTTAGTAAAATAATAATAATAACAAATTTGTACCCCTATTTTTACAAAAAAAAATAATTAGAAAATTCAAATAAAAAAATATAAATCCCCACAATAAAATTTAAAAAAATTAAACATTAACTTAACAACGTGAATAAATAAAATAAATTGCAAAATCTGTAAAAACATAAAAATATCCCAAAACAACGAATGTAATAAAAACAATAATGTTACTAGAACTATGTTTTGTTGTCTCATTTTTTTAATTACTTTGATTATTTCTTTTATATATGTGTATTAATTTTCCATGTATTGTTACATGGTCAACTTTTTGTAGAATTTTAAACAATGTTTTGTTGTACAACTTTAAATATTGAACAATGTGAGTGCTTTTTTTTTTAATGTCTATTGTACTCCCATTTTCAAAATCATGGATCCACCACTGTCAATGGAGCAGGTCTGGAACGAGTTTGGCTAAACCCGGGACCCGCCCTGCCCCACCTTGGACCCGCGACCCGGCGGGTTCAACCCGCGTTGAAATTTAGGCTGTTGCCAACGTTTTTTGATTTCAAGCAACTGGCTCGTTTCTCGCATTCCAAGTAACTGACTGCTTAATTATCAAATTTTCTCACTTTAAAATTTGTAATTTCTAAAATTAATAATAAATTTTTTATAATTAATTCCTCAACATAATAAAATTGACATTCAAACTTGTGAAAATGGTGTTGATTAATTGATCACTTTTTTCAACACTATCAATTCAAGAAAAAATATTTTCCTTATTCTGCAAATATCTCTCTAAATTAGCTTTGTTGCTTTAGCTTTTATTGATAATGACCTTAGCTACTGAATTAATAGTTAAAAACGTTCAGAGACTAAAATGACTTGGAGAAACAATTCCTGGAATTTGATAAAGAAGGCCGCCGGTAAGGAATTAAGAGTAGTACTTACGACTTGGTGAAGCTTACCGGAGACGTGGACTCCGAGGCGGCCGCTGGCGGAGGGATTTTAATCGCGTGGGCAGCCGGAGGGGGCAGGGCCCTTCGCAGAGTGAGGAGGAAATTGAGAACGCCTAAATTGCTAATGCTGAGTCCAGATGCGAAGATTAAAAATTCAGTAGTCACTTCTTGTTAAACTGATTTAGGCCCTGAAAATTAATAAAAATTTGACTTAATTAATTCTATACCGGGCAGGTCCATAAGGACCCGTTATCTGCCCCGGGCCTGGTGGATTTTTTTGACTGGGTCTGGGACCTGCCACGGGACCCGTTTGATCGGGTTTTAACTCGTCCCGAACGGGGCGGGTTTAATGCGGAGCCAGGTTTTAACCCGCACCATTGCCATACCTAATTGAGAGTAATGAATTCAGCCTATTTACCAATAAAAATTAATGAGAGACCTTTTTATATAGAGGAAATTACACAAAATACACTGATTTTTAGAAAAAAGACAAAAATACCACCCATCACAAAAATACCCCACCCGCTCCATCCCATGACAAAAATATAATTTAGACCTAAAATCGCACGGAATCCTTTCTTCCCATATTTCTCCTCTTCACTTCTTCTGTCTGTTTCTGCTTCAGTTTCCACACCCTCCCTCCGCTGCACCGGCGAAGACGAGCGTCGCACCCACCGAAGCCTGTCGGGCCACCCAGGTAAGATATTATCCATCCATTTTCCACAAATTAGGGCTTTGTATGTTTTTGATCAGATTAGGGATCGAAATCGATTGTTTTGGCAATTTTGAACTTATATTATTACATATTACCAGTTTTCTGTGCATTTTTTATGTTATCGACGAGTTCAAACAGGATCAAATTTTTCTTGCATTCAATCTGAGTTGGCTCTGCTAGTTTTGACCTCACCAATTAACTTGTTCTTCATATTTCTTGGTATTTGTTTAAAGCCATGTGGATTTCATTATTTTAGTAGTTTTTTATGTTATGTAAATTCAGCTGTAAAAACTAATTTCGACGGTATGTTGAAGTGATTCATTCAATTAGAACAGTCAGTAAAGTTATGCGTAATTAAGGAATTTTATCATCCTAATAGTATTGAGACATTCAACATTAATTATGGGTTAGTTTTGATCTCTGAATTTGGAGGTAGAGTTGTCTGTTGAATGGGATTTTTTTTCTTTTCCATAATGCATGTTGCAAATTTCATTTTTTCTCTAGATGATAGATTCTCTCTAACAAATATTTTTTTGGTAATTCTAAGGTTATATAATAATATAGGGATAATTACAAAAACTACCCCCAATTTTTATCCTAAAGAAGCAGCGGGTGTACGACACTGGAGAAGGAGCGTCATGAGCTCATTCAGTTGCAGTCACAAGTATCGGAGTTGGTACGTATGATGATGAAATGTCGAGCGAAGACTCAGAGGTTAAACCCAATTTTCTGTGTTCTTTTATTATTTTGTGATTTGAAGTTTTTTGTTTGTTTCGATGTTGTTTCAAAGTTGTTTCTTTTATGTTTCTTTTGTGCTTTTATGTATTTTCCATTTATTTGTTATTTTTTTATTGTTTTTGATTTGTTGTATTATCTATCTGACTGTGTATCTTTTTTATTTCTTTTGTAGTGAATGTGGGATTTTTTGTTGCTTGTTATGCCGAGCATTTTAGTGTTGGAAGGCTATGGACGTTGAAGCGTTCGAGATAGAGAATGAGCAAGCAAGGCTCAGTAATCTCCTTCACAATCATGCTAAGTTGAAGCTGCAAAATGGTGATGACGATGACGATGACAACGATATTGAGTTTCTACCTCCACTTCCTAATGATTTTAGAGAATTGTTGATATGTAAATCTTAATGATGGTGTACTCAGTTGAAACATGTAAGAAACAATTGTGAAACAGGGGATCATGTGATAAAAGTTTGTAATAAATTGCTTTTAAATTTAGAGAAATAGTGTAGTTTTTCCCCATATACTCTTCAGTTTTTTTTTTTTTGTCATCCTTGTAAATATTGATTTTGCTTCATTTTGATGTATGCATGCCTAATCTTGAACTAAAGATCTCACGTACACTAGCAAAGTTGTTTCTAGTAGGTCTTTCACCACTACAGTTGATGCATTCAATAATTCTACGATGTTGGAAGTTAATACAAAGTATTTTTTGGTCTGACAGTGGAGTCGTGTCCATTTCTCGTAACCGATGATGGACAAGTAAGCTCAAATTTTCTGAATTGAATTTGTTGTTCCAAGATTTCTTTTAGGGTGCTGGATGTGCAGTCCATTGAAATCAGTATTCTTGTTATCTCAAAGTTGGTATACTCTCTATTTTCTTCCCATTGTCCATTGTGGCATACCACAACTGAGATTTTCACCATGCAACTGTAGAATGCAATGAAAAGTTGGCTAAGCGAAACATATAAGTAACATAAATGAAACAGGTATGAAACAACAAAGAAACAAAAAACATGTTTGAAACAACAAAGAAACCAACGCAAAAAAATCAGCGGAAAATGGGTATTTTTGTCAAAATTCAGCGGAAAATGGTATTTTTGTCCAAAATTAGCGAAAAATGGGTATTGTGCAGGGATTGGGTATGGAAAATGGGGTATTCATGTTCTTTTCCCTTTTATATATGGGTAGATGAGCCGCATGGGCTTAGCGTATTAAAGTGGGTGTCTTAGACCGTAGTAGGCCTTGTGGACCATAAATTGTGAACTGAGCCCCATGGGCTGCTCAATAATGATTTGGGCCTCATGGCCAATTGAAAGTATTTAGGCTCATTAGTAAATATTCGTGAGTAAGGGTGTAAACGAGTCGAGTTAGGTCGAGCTGAACATAGAACTGTTCGAGCTTATTTAAATTTTAATCGCGCTTCAAAAATTATATTTGAGGTTGGTTTGATTATTAATCGAATCGAGCTCAAACGAACTTTAGTTGAGCCGAACACGAATCAAAACCCGAGTAGCTTGATATTATTGCACATACTTTATTTTTTTTTTTCTAATCGAGTCTAGCTCGAGCCGAGCTTTACATCTTATCAAACAAAAAAACATGTTCAAACTTGGTTTGTTTTGTTGACGAACCGAGGTCAAACGAGCTTTTAACGATCGACCTCGAACAGAGTATCGAGTAGCTAGGTTAATATTTTAGCCCTATTCGTGAGGGAATAATTAATTAATGACGTAGTTAAATAAAAGAATTATAATTAGAAATATGTGTGTGGTTCAAGAATTATTATAATATTGTGAATTTAGAATTATAATAATGTGTGTAGTTTAATAATTAATTATTTAGGGTTTAAATAAACAAAAGAAGTATGAGAAACATAAAAAAAGATGGGGTTCACTAATTTAGTACTAAAGTTTAAGAAACTATGTATGCAAACACGGACCTACATTCCCTGTTATGGGGCACGTGCCCCATAGGTTTTTTCTTCTATTTATATATATAAGTATTTACTATTTATGTTACATAATTTCTATATTTATAACACCACCAGTTCTTCTACAAAGTTTTATATAAATATTATTAATTTTTTTTAATAAAAGTATTATATAACATTATAAATTATATAACATCAGGTTAATATTTAATAGTGCGCCAAAACTATAACATTAACAATATTATGACATTATGAAATAAAAAGAAACTATTATAACATTATTAAAACTAGTGTTAATATTATTATATATAAATTATTAGTGTTATATAAATTTTTAACATCTATATATTAATTAGTAAAGAAAACAAGTGTGTCTCATTAGTCATTTATGACGTAGTTTATAATTGTATTTATTTTGTGCCTCCATTGTAAAAAATTCTTGAATCCATCCCTGCATGTATGACAGTACTGAAATGGGTAACAAACAATTATGAATCAATCTTGATGGGGAAGAAACAATCTTGAAACATGTTCGAAACAACTTTATAAATTAAAGAAGTAACAAAATTGTATTAACGAAATACGTTCGAAACACGTTCGAAACAACTCTAAAATAATTAATTATAATAACTAACAAAAATGAGTAGATTTTAGCCATAACTATCAATTTCAATGCATCTCAGATCAAAAGTTGTTTACCTTGAATATTTTTGTTTTTTATGGATTCTGCTGTGATTTCCTGCAAGTAGTTCATTTTTCATCATTTTCTTCTTATTTGTTGTGTTTTTTCTTCGTTCTTCATCTTTGTTTTTTTCTTTTGATTGTTGCGGGATTTGTTTTGTTCTTAATGATTTGCGATTTTCTGTTTTGTTGTTGATGTTTTTTGAGATATACGTTGAAGCTTATAAGTTGGAGCATATATGTTATGAAGAAAATAGAGAGAGGATATCTGATGTGAAGAAAATAAGGGAAACGTATCTTCAAGGATTTTCAGGAAAAAAAATAGGGTAATCATGTCATTATCCCTTAACTAAAATACTAAATTTAGTAAGCCCTTAATTAGAATGTATATTTGAAGTGAGTTGCTAATTTGCCCAACCAATTTTGCTTACATTGGGTTTGGTTTGAGATGCGGAGAGTTTATTAATTATTATTTTTGGCATAATTTATTACCCTAACGTTGAAACGACGCCTACTCCATATTTTAGTCGGATTGACTTGATGAATCATAAATCTGTCCATTACAATCCAATATTTGGTCTGTATATCTTAAAATATATGGATAAAACCCAGGTTGAATGAGGCAATATTCGGGTATTACCATCCAGCAAGAAATGAGAAATCCAAATATTATGAGCCTAAGATAAAACTTAGATCAACTTCACTTGCATTGTTCAAAGTCACACCTTACAATTTTTGTAAGACAATAATATGTGCCCTAATCAGGGAATCCTTTTAATAAGTCTCTAAGTAATCAGGGAGATAGGAAAAAATTGAAGTGGGTTTGTCAAAACCTAGAATTCAATATGTCCAAAGTACATATTTTCCAAATTATATGAATTTGTTAATTTTCAGAGAGTTCATATTCAACTCAATTTGTTGATGATAGCTTGGATTCTTCTGACAGTCTCTTTATTCCTTGCTCCGGCACAAAAACGACTTTGGAATGGTTGTGGGGCCTATTTAGCCTAAGATTCCTGCTGAATTTTGGCCGCATCAAAGTATCAAACACACGTAGACAGTAGTATTAATGTATTATTTTACAATACACATCCAAATATTTATAAAACCCAAACAAAAAATCAGCTCAACATCAAAGGTTATTTAAATACTAGATTATTTACACCTAATTCACTAAACCTTTTATAATGACCACCAAAGGAAGACCTGTGAACTATATTATATATCAAATGGGCTGTGGTATGTCCAAGAAAAATTTACATTCTTGTGGTGTGAAAGGAACTCTTTCAGCCACTAAAAGAAACTGATCTCTTCACCACAGAAAGAAATAAATAGAAAGGGAGAAAAAAAAACTCAAGCCTATTTACATCCAAAAAATGCCAAAATTCAACTTAATGTCTTTCTTTTTGCATAATACAAATAAATAAGCCCTATCACATTTTTAAATTTGTAATAATAATGTATTTGTGGTGTAGAGTAGTGTCAGCGTCCATCAACCATGGATATAGTAACATTATTCATAGAGGAAGTACTTTGGCTCTGCTGAGAAGAACTTGTACCTGTATCCGCACGGCTCGTCTTTACGCTAAACGCGGGTTGCTTTGGCTCAGGAAGCTCCATAGTTTGACTGCTTAGCATCGACAGCACAGCCGAAACGGATGGCCTGTCTTTAGGAAGTTCTTGGACACACAATAATCCAATATGTACACATCTCACCACCTCTTTTTGGGACCTTGGACTATATATTCTCGGATCTATCAAAGCCGCAACATTGTCCTCATTCCACAGTTTCCATACCTATAGTTTAAATACCATGTCAAAGGACCATTTTGACCACTATATGCATATGAGAATTAATTTTGGTGATACATGAGAGTTACGTGGGAAAGAGAGATTATATAATGACAGCTGATAGAAATTGGAGAAATTGATATTGATATTGAACACTTGGTATTATTCAAACTAGAGTGGAGATATTTAAGTAGACTAACATGTCCCAAAAGGTTCAAAGAGCCTTCTTGGTGGAGGAAACTTGTGTTCCTTCTCCCAGTAGTAATCTCTAGGATCAAAACTCCTAAGCTAAAAACATCAGATTTTTCTGAAAATCTTCCTTCCATTGCATACTCAGGAGCCATATATCCGCTGCAAGAAAATCATATTAGCTAGACATCTAAAAATTTACATGCAACTGAATCACTTAATGTAGATATAGGGAGTGTTTGCAAAAACTTCCGCTTTTAGAATAAGTGATTTATTGTAGCATAAGTAAAAGTAGCTGAGAATCAGAAGTTGTTAGTGTTTGCAAATAAAACCAGAAGTTGAGAGTGTTCGGTGAAAAAGTTGTAAAAGTGTTTATTAGTTTGTAAAAGTGAAATCAAAAGTAGAATCAGAAATCTAAATCATCCATTTCTCTGCTTTTACACTCTAATTAAATGAAGCAGAAGTTGGCATTTGCAAACACTAAAACATGATTTTTTCCGGCCAAAAGTAGAGAAGAACTTTTTTTAGTGATTGCAAACACTCCCATAGTCATATATGGCAAAAGTAAATATTCAAACCGTATACATGGTCTCCATGAAATATATACTTACTAGGTTCCGACCACTCTTACAGTGCTGACATGGTCTTGCTTGGTTCCATATATCCTGGCCATGCCAAAATCCGAAATCTTTGGATGCAAATCATTATCAAGCAATATGTTACTTGGCTTGAGGTCTCTATGGATTATCTTCAATCTCGAATCTCTGTGAAGATAAAGGAGGCCTCGACAAATACCTTCAATAATGTTGAAACGCTTTCGCCAATCTAGAATATCCTGTGATGGATCTAGAAAACACACACAGAGGAAGTCAAATACTTATAATTTGAAACCTAATTTGGAGTAAAAGTCATGTTCACTAAAATAAAAAAAAATTGACCAAATTTTCTGCAGCTATGACATTGATAAAGCAGAGTATATCTTGAACTTACCAAATAGGACAAAGTCCAAGCTTTTATTAGGCATGTACTCATATACCAGCATCGTCTCTTTATTCTCAACACAACACCCAAGTAGTTTAACAAGATTCCTATGTTGCAATTTAGAAATTAGCACCACTTCATTCATAAATTCTTGTATCCCTTGCCCAGATGCTTTCGAAAGCCTCTTAACCGCAATTTCTCTTCCGTTCGCCAATTCTCCCTACAGTTGTAGCAGTTCAGCATTTCATATTCAAGGAGTATGATAATAAGATAAGATCAAATTTTACGAATAAGCAGAAGATATTACCTTGTAAACAGGGCCGAAACCTCCCTTCCCAAGCTTGTTACCTTCCGAGAATCTGTCCGTTGCGTTCGAAAGTGTCTCAAATTTAAACAGCGGTAACTCTTCAAGATTAGCTTGATTTAATGCATCTTGAAAAGAGGAATCAACTGAACCCGATGCGCCCACTAAAGCTTGTTCGCTTGTTCTTTTTTTGCCTAATCGATAATAAAACATATACTAAGCGAAAGCTGCATAATTTGCTAAAATTCGAGGATTAATCTTACAAATATTACCTCTCCGCTTAGCCATCCACTTCCAAGCAATAAACGTGCCCACGGATACAACAACAAAGCCAACTACGACCAGAACTATTATGATCGTCTTATTAGAGTCTTTTTTACTGCCTGCAACAAAGAACAACCATCATAAAGGAACATGAGATTCACTCCCTCATAATCATTCTCTCTGTCATAAATTCTACCAAGACCAAGTAAAAGGGCATATTACACCATTAATTTCGCTATAGTAAAATATAAATGCTCAGAGTCAAACTTGTTCCGTGAAGATGAAAAGTAAGAAGCACAAATCAAGAAATCAGTAGACACTTCATGAAATTAAAGAATTTTCAGAAATCTTCCAAATAAAATTACCTAATTCAGAATTTGCGACACGAATAAAAAGATCTGAACCCCCGGAGCCGCTCGGAAATTTCTGAATGTCGATTAGGGTTCCACTCCAGAACATACATCTAATTCCGGAATCAAACCCATAGGCTATGCACGAACAATTACTCAGACATCGACCTTCGCACTGATCTTCTGTGCCGGACCACCGGTCGGAGTAGCCGGACATCTTCATCCTCGGAAGCCTCAAAAACCCATCTGCTTCTCTCCCGCCGTTAGTTGTCCCATTATTCCCTTCACAGCTTAAGGGAACCCTCCTCACACACCCACTGGTCCAGTTTCCAGAATCCCATTCCTGATTGTTCCGCGGGTAAAATCCTTGCAAACAAGAACAAAATGGTGAGTTTTGTGCGTTGCAGATCCCAAAAGCCCCACATCTGCCGTAAGTATCGCAAGGATTGCTCGATGAGCTGTTGCCCTGCGCAGTGCAAAATTTGGGGCAGAAAGAATAGAGGACTATGGCGGTGAAAAAAAGAAGAGAGTTGAGATTTTTAGCAGGTATCATGATCGTGTGCAAGTTTTTTGCCTTTGAGAATAAACACCACAATCTTGAGCTGAGAAAACTACCATTGATAGACAGTAGCACCTTACTAGTCCCGGCAGTAAAAGTTGAAAGCAGTGGGCAATTGAGTTTCAGCAGCACGAGCGGACGAGAGCCATCAAATTAGACTTCATAAATTTTTGGGAAAATTGCATTTGTCCTCTTACTTTTGGGAAATTTCAATTATCTCCTCAATATTTTGAAAAGCATCAAACTTCCCCCTTAATTGAATTTAGGGATGGAAAAGAATCAAATATTCTTTATTCGATTCGCGATTCGAATTCGAATATGATTATTCGAATTCAAAAAATTCGAATAAATAAGAATATATTTTTCGATTCGTATTCTTTTCGAATTCGAATAAGAATACTACAATATTCGATTCGAATATTCGAATAATATATATGTATATTATATATTACTAATAAATACACATATATATATATCAGTAAATGATTATATATATATTTCATAATTCCTATTTAACTTTATTACCATTTGGTACTTATTTGAAAAGTTTTTTATTATTAAGATTTTAATTTATATTGTAAATTATTCAAAATTTGAAAAACAAAATAGATAAAATAATTAAAAAAAAATTGAATACGAATATTCGAACCTAATCGAATATATTTGAATACATTGGTCGAATCGAATACGAATCTAGTTTTTCTATTCGAATAATAAACGAATACGAATACGAATCTTCGTTTATTAGTCGAATTCGAATCGAATACTGTGAATATTCGATTCGATTTGATTCTTTTACAACCCTAGATATGTGTAGGTGTCCACAAGGTCTTTTTAATTTACTTAAAGGGAAAAAAATGAGTTTTTCAAAAAAAGTTGGTCAATAAATAATTGGTGCGCAACAATGATGAACCCAGTTTCTTCGATGTTTCAACCACTTATAAATATTATAATTATAATATTCGTTTTATAATTGGTTGGAGTAAGATCAATCAATTTGAATATTGGATAGCTAGACAGCACCTTACGTGGACAAATTAAACCTGAGGATCTTATGTTTGATTCGAATCCATACTTTTGCATTACTAGGTCGAACATGTTACATTGTGTTTGTCTAGTGCAGTTTATCTCACTGACGTGGTTTGCATGTTATTGTGTCAATCTCGAAAATTTACCAAGTACACTCTTAAAGAATAGTGATTGTGGTTCCCATTATTAAAAAAATTAAAGCTGAGATTTTAATTTTTTTTATGGGCAATATTAAAGCTGATTTGAATATAGAAGAAAAAGGAAACTGATTTGGACTAAAATGCTTGCCAAAATGGAACGGAGAAACCAGAAACATTCTGTAGTCGCCTGAACAAGAAGCAGCGCATCGTAATTCGTCAGTACACCCCTAGCCCAGCAACTTCCAATTCCCCGAATCAATTATCTTTGGAGCTAGGTTGTTTTGTTTTATATTCCAAATGAGTTTACATTTTGTTTGTTATTTATTTAGGATGATTTTCATGAATTGGTGATTTGTTTGAGCCCTAATTGGCTAGTTTCTGTTGGGTTGATTGATTCGTTTTGGGAGGCGCTTAAGTCATGGAGTATGAAAGTTTGAAGCGTTTGGGTTGTCGCGGGGGCGTAGCTAGGTTCCGCTACCCCTAGCCCAATTTTTTTCCCCAAGCCTAACTATTTTTTCCTTAAATAAAACATATAATTTTGTTTTATCTTTTTCCCATAGAAGAAATGGGATAAAAAAAAATTGGGATGCGCCGGGGGCTAAGGAGACCCCCCCTTGGATCCGCCCATGGGTTCTCGGGTTTGACTGAAGGCAGGGTTGCTCGAAGTCATGGGCGTAGCTAGCTTAGGATGAGTGCGGTCGGCGGACCGCACTGTATCTCAGAGTGATCTTGTTAAATTTGAGTTGGACCGCACTGAAAATTCAGCCGAAGGCCTAGTTCATATAATAAAAAATATTGAGTTAAAATTTAAAAAGCCAATAATCATTACTGTCTTGGCCCAAAATATTAAAAATTGTCTGGTCCAATTAAGGTATATAGATTGCATTGTTTATTATATACAGAGATATGTTCCAAACTTGATAATGAACAATTTTTTGGAAGTATTTTCAGATGAACTTTTGTATCTAAAAGTCTATTCCATAATAATAATAATAGTTGATTGGTGGTTAATTTAGAATATATTTTTGGATAAGTCATTTATCAAAAAGTTCATTCTAGAGAAACCATAATTGGAGATTATGAAAACCTGCAAAGAATTGTTACAAGGTACGACCATCATATTTGCCTCTTTTTTCTATTTTTTTTCAAATGTCGGTCCGACACTCTACCTTCCGAAATGAAAAAATTTCTGATCGCACTGACCAGAATCCCTGGCTACGCTCATACTCAGAGTGGTAGGATGCAGGTGGTGGCTAATGGCATAACCAGACTGTGAGAAATGGATGGACAGACATACTAAAATGGGTTGCCAGATGGAAAATTGAAAAAAAAAATTATATAAATTATAACTTAATTTTTTAAAAAAAAATTAATGAAAATTAGGGGGGAAATAATTTTTTTTATTTTTTTTTTGGGGGAGGCGAGTATGGGCCTCTAGCTCCACCCATGGTGGTGGCGGCAATGAGTGTGGTGGTAGTGGTTGGTCTTGTAGATGTTACACCAGCTACACCAGATGTACATACATTTGGTGGGTGGACGGATAAATAAGTCTCCCATTATTTATAAGATTAAACACTTATCATTCATCCATATAAAGAATGGGACATGTGTCATTCATCTATCTACCAAGTGTAGTACACCGGGTATAAGGATGGTTAATACCATGGTGATTGGAGAAGAAGCGGATGAGATCCCTATTATAGGATGGTGTTTCATCTCTTATTCCACCGCACGGATGATTGTGGGTTTTAATATAGTAACTTATGTACACGTGACAATCATCCGTGCAATAGAATAGAAGATGAAACACCATTCTGAAATAGAAGATCTCATCCGGAAGAATAAGAAGCTTGAGGATAATTTGCCTTGGTTGTTTATGTTTCCAAGTGTCATTTTCCATTTTCCAAATATTCAAACAAATTGGAATCATATTTATTTTAAAAAAGTTCCAATGGAAATCATCTTTTTTATTTTTTCATTTTTCACATAAAATAACATCTCAAACATGTAATTTCATTTTTCAACATATACACCACCGTAATTAATTATCAATTACTATTTCTCATCTTTTCATCCGGATTTGGCCCATTTGATAGCTATACGAAGAACCTTGAAAAAAAATTTGGCAAGACAAGATTGAGAAATCAACAACGACCAAGATGAACACACGTGCCACTTGTCAAGACAACGCCACGGGAACACAACAAAACAGTAAGACAAAGTTGTCAACCATGCAAAACCAGAAAGCGACAAGTGTCCCACTCACAATTTATATGTAATGATTGTTACCTTACTTATTGTACCACTATAAATAGAACTCAATTATTGTGAGAAAGAGAACTTTTGATAGACTCATTTAATGCTCACTAGTTAATACTTCTTGTTGGCAACCGACTATGGATCCGACTCAGTCTTTTTTTCAATAAAATTAGTATAAATTCCAAATTCCAGTTTATTTTCAATTATTTTATTATATTATCTCCATCTCAATCACACTAACTGCGTCGTTGATCAAAATGGGCGTCAGCAACAGTCCTTATAATTTATTGATTATTGATGGGTGTATTGAATTAATTATTGACTAATATCTTGTATGGTGAAGTAATATTGTTTCTCTCAAATGAAACGACTAAGAATAATAATTTTTTTTGAACATAATAGAGATGATAAAATAAACATTTATGAATAGATATTTAAACTATAGGTTTGAGATTTGTTTTTTAGACCTTTTGAAATCATAGAAGGGTATTTTGAATTTACCACAAATTAAATAGGATTCTCCGTAAATATTTTCTTAATCAGCAATGCTTTTCATTATCATTTACAAGTCTTTCTTCTGCTCTTCATTATAATAAAACAAAATTATTTTTTTATCCTCTAAGAACATTTTCAAGAGACTCTTAAAATTTTAAGAATATCTCTTAAAAAATAAAGAGTATCTTTAAATTTAAAGAGTAACATTTTTTACACTTTACAACACTCTTTGTATTTGGCTATTTATTGCAAAATTTGTATGGTCATTAAAAGTGCAAGAAAACAACAAATATGATATTAGAAGTAATTGGTCATTTAATGCAATTAATTATAGAGAGTGGTTTTGGCTCTCCAAATTTGGAGAGTGAAACTCATTCTTTAAATTTAAAAGTTAAAATAAAGATTTTGTAGGAGATGATTTTTGGCATATGACTCTTTAAAATAAAGAATATCTTTCAATTTGAAAGTCTCTTGGGAATGCTCTAAATGCACCTCTTCGGAGATTTCAATATCACTTTTTTCGATTTTGATATTTCATCTCTTAAGTAAGCTTTTTTCGGACTTTTAGTCCTATCACCGCTTATAGCAGGTAATGATGACCGACCATCTAATATGTAAATTCTAAAAGAAGCCAAAAATAAATTTTTAGTCCTCTAAGTGGACTAGTTAGAAGATTCAATCCTCACTTTTTTCCAAATTTTGAATTTAATCATTTAAATGAAAGAAATTCAGAGATTCAATCTATTTATACATCGAATTTTCACTTTTTAAACATGGAGATGATTTCTGGCGTATGACTCTTTAAAATAAAGAGTATCTTTCAATTTGAGAGTCTCTTGGGAATGCTCTAATGAAAGAAATTCAGAGATTCAATCTATTTATACATCGAATTTTCACTTTTTAAACATGGAGATGATTTCTGGCGTATGACTCTTTAAAATAAAGAGTATCTTTCAATTTGAGAGTCTCTTGGGAATGCTCTAAATGCACCTCTTCGGAGATTTCAACATCACTTTTTTCGATTTTGACATTTCATCTCTTAAGTAAGCTTTTTTCGGACTTTTAGTCCTATCACCGCTTATAGTAGGTAATGGTGATCGACCATCTAATATGTAAATTCTAAAAGAAGCCAAAAATAAATTCTTAGTCCTCTAAGTAGACTAGTTAGAAGATTCAATCCTCACTTTTTTCCAAATTTTGAATTTAATCCTTTAAATGAAAGAAATTCAGAGATTCAATCTATTTATACATCTAATTTTCACTTTTTAAACATTAAAAGTTAAATTCAGTTTCATCCATTAATATAATATACGAAAAATATATTTAATCTAACAATAAACAATATCAAAATAATTTACAATTTTAAATAAAAATAAAAAAAGAATATTAAATAAAATTATATTCAATTTAAAAAAATAGAATATCAAATAAAATTATATTTATTACTCTAGTTAGTTAAATACGAGACGAAAAAAATTCGGCATTTAATATGTAGAAGTATATTATGAATGTTTATCAGTAGTTATGGTGAACAAAAAAGTAAAATTATAGAAGTAATTAATATACAGACTTATATATGTATGGGTAAAATACAAAAAAATACTTGTTCGTAAGTAAAAATATGGCTTATTTTGGTATTATCATTATATGAAATTTTAAAAATTCAAATTTTAAATTAAAAAATAGCAAAAAAGGTACATTTGTGATCCTATTAACACGGCCCACTTTCGGTCCCCTCATCTCTAACTAATTGAATGTTCAAGATTATAGATATTTAAAAGATCCAATCTTAATTTATCAAATAATTTATCTATTCTTTGAGTTATAGATATAGTTTCTAACGTTGTTTTTTTCTAATTTTTATAAATCATTCATTTTTATTTTATTCATAGCTAATTTAAATATATTTTTCTATATATTATATTTACTGTTGAATTTAATTGGATTTTTTTATTTTTTAAAAGTAAAATTATATTTATAAGTAGAGTGAATCTCTAGAAAAATTTCATTTAAAGGACTAAATTCTGAATTTGGAAGAAGGTGAGGACCAAATCTCTTAGTTAAGTCCCGCTTAGAGGATTAAAATATTATTTTTGACTTTTTTTAGAATTTACGTATTAGCTGGCCGGTCACCGTTACCTACTATAGGTGGTAACCAGACAAAAAGTCCGGAAAAAAACTCACTTAAACGATAAAATATCAAAATCAAAAAAAGTGAAAATGAAATTTCCGAAGAGGTGTACTATTAGAGGACTAAAAACCAATTTTGCCATATAATAATCTCGGTGCGTTTCACGGGCAGATTTGGTGAAGCCCGTAATTTGGAAAAATGTTATAAACTCATTGAAGGATTTAAGTTCATTTAAGCCCTAGTTATAATTTCAAATTATATGTAACTTTTTTTTGATGGGGAATTATATGTATCTTTTAATCATATCTGTTCAACTCAATGTTCTAATTATTACGGATTTTGAATAGTCAGACTAAAATCAGATTGCACTCGTTGTCTTGTCTTATCAATAAATTCTAAGTTGTGGTTCCAACACGTTACTCAATGTTTCTTCATTTATTGAAGGATTTTTTAGTAGAAATCAAGTTAATGAAGTTCCTCCACTCAAAAAAAAAAGTTAATGAAGTTCCTTATTAAAAAAAAAAAAATGAATGAAATTGACTATTCAAAGCATTTGTTCTGTGGATCCTCATCTCCCAGGTAACACACTACGGGGCATTTCGGACAATTTGGCAACTGAGGGACCCTAGTCTTTCAACTGCCCTTGCGCCTCTTAAAAATGTATAGTTCCCATATTGACCAAATATGTATGGGTTGTTAAATTTGATTTTCTCAAAGTTCTTATCATCTTCTCTTTGTCTTTTTATGTCAAGATATGTGTGTTTCATCTCCTATTATACCACACGAATGATTGACACGTGTATAGATGTTAGGAAATTTATTGTTTAGATTTTGATGAATGCCATGTAAAACTTAAAATAGGAAGTTGGCACCCCATTTTTGTTATAAAGTGCATTGTAATAAATAAATTTGGTCAAGTGAGTTAAGTCACTACGCCCAAACATGCAAGAAGACAACCGGAGACTAGAAGGAAGAGACCGCAAGACAGCCGAGTATGGCAAAGAAGAGTAGACGGGAACTCTCTCTTGAAGAAGCGGTGAGATGCGGTGAGTGGAGTATCGGTCAAGTCAACTCAAGAAAAGCCAAGTCTCAAGTTGAAGTGACAAGAGTCATCCATGATTGGAAGTCGACTCTAAGTCACCTGGGGAAAGCAAGGAAATGCAATCAAGTCGAGATAATCGAAAAAGATCCGTTGCACGTAAATCAAGAGAATTACCTAAACAAGTAATATCTCCATGCTACCTTTCTCGAAGTGCTCAGTCCCGAAGCGCGTGCAAAAGGAATAAACCAATGGGAAGCACTACACCGTGTTAGAACTCGAAAAGATGGAAGACAATTCATACGAGGAAGTGGCAATTCCAAGGATCAGAACAAGACAAGCCACGACCACCACAAGTGACTTTCAAAAATAAGCTATCTCTTCAACGGGCAAATTTTTGAAAGATCACTATAAAAGGCCGAGGAATGACTACGAGAGCGAGATGACCGAGAACCACAAACATTCAAGCAATTATTAGAATCAGAACGAAATACTCTCAAGTTATTAAACGCTAAATCCTCAAGCCTACACTACGAAGAACATCAATCCAACACTCACTTTGTGAAGGAAAGATAACTTCAATCGGTTGAAGAGGAAATTATCAAGAATCAAGGGGTCTACATTCGACGAAGGAGTGTAGGAAGGTTCAAGGTCGAACCAAGTCTTTAGCTTTTGGAGGGCTTCGTGATCAAATCCAAAGAGCTTGAGCAAGTGAGTTGTAGTAGCAAGGCAAATTGCCCCTGTGAAGAAGAAGCCGAGTCGCACGAGAAGCCACCGAGTGATCAAGGCGTCTCGGATCGAGTCCCAAAGGAACAAGTCATTGTGTGATCAAGACTTGTCAGATCCGGATCAATTACCACTTTTGTATCTTGTTCGCTTTATTTTTAGCTTCACCGCAAGTGTACGGTGTAGTTTATAGAATAGGGTAGCAAGGTCGTATCCACGGAGACTAATAAATTAATATGCTAAGTATTGAACCAAGATAGTCTTATTTTTATTTAGACGATCGAAATTTGATGATTGTTGTATTGAGATTAAGACAATTTAAATCACTAAAACACAGATTGAGATAATACAAATGATAGAAGTATCAAGATAATGGAATGGATTTCGAGTTAAGGTTTCGATTAATAATCCTCTTGTTGTCCGATTAAATCAAAGCCAAGGTTATTATCAATATTCCTATAAGACGATCACAAAACTATTTTATCCTCTCTCGAGATGCATATAAAATGTAGATTGAAATACTTATGCTAGCATCTCTACTCAACATGAAGCATTCAACTCCCAAAAGTTTAAAAGATCAAATATCCTCACAAATATTTACAAACCTCTCGATTCATGCAAATATTTGTGTCGAGTATTCAAGATCTAATATTGAAACTCATCTCTCGAATTATGAATCAATATATCAAACAAGTTAAATCATTGATCAAGTGATAAAACAAGAATAAGCTCAAAATACTCAAATAGGCTTTAAGATAATAACTTCAACTAAGATTAAAACATCCAACAAGAGTTCATTAATCTACTTCCAAAACCCGGAAATCTCAAGAGTTTAGCTACACATGATTTCTAAACAACTCATAAACAAATTGTTCAAAGCCATTACAACTAAAATGAAAGATTGAAACTAAAAAAGAAGCAAGAAAAACTTAGGAAAGTCGACAATCTCTCGATATATCTCCGTTCCTTAAGCTCCGATGCAACCCGATTGTCTCCTTGATGTCTTCTTCCAAGAATAGACCCTTGTCTTGTGTTGTAGATCCCAAAATATGTCTCCTTCTCTTTGTGTGCGCCCCCCAAAAAGCCTTTTTATATTCCCCATCATGTTTAGGGCTTAATGCAGATTATGGGATTCAGTACAGACGCACGGGTGGTGCGCCCACGCACGGGTTACCCGTGCGCCACCTCTTTGGAATACCCCAACTCTCGTAGGGCGCACGGGTGGTGCGCCACGCACGGGTTACCCGTGCGCCACTCGGTGAGATATCCCGACTCTGTAGGGCGCACGGGTGGTGCGCCCATGCATGGGCTACCCGTGCGCCATGTCTTTGCAGCCTTCAATCAACCTTAAACAGGGGTGCACGGGTGGTGTCTTGAGGCACGCCCAACCCGTGTGCCCCTGTTTCTTCCGTGAACACTCAACTTTCGCTCTTTTAGGCTTCACTTCTCGTATATCCACTCAATTCTCGTGTTTCCACTTTGCTTTCCTCGTATTCTTATTCAATTAGCTTCAAATATCATGAAATTCCTACAAAATAAGCAAAGTGTAATATCTTTTCCACAAGGAGTGAATATGTAACATTTAACGCGAGTATATGCATGTTTACTTATCCTTATAGCTCGAAATACACATCGAAACACATGCAAAATTCACACTTATCAAAATCCCCCAAACTTAAACTGTTGACCGTCCCGATCAACAATATTTAGAACACGATAAAGCATAACAGGGAGATGAAGATAATAGCGCACACCAAGAGTCTACACGAAAATCCAAATTGTTCGTCATGAATGCTGAGTACAACTCAATCAAGCCTCAAATCTCTAATCAAAGAACACGCCTCAAATAAGACAAAGTGAAATGCTCTGAATCCAACTCTCAAAGTTAAGTGTATACTCTCATCTCACGAGGTTATAGGACGTGTTTACGCTCAAATCAATTCGATGTCGCAAAATTACCATAGGCTTGCAATTCGTCTCATATCTCCGCCACGAGAGTGTATGCAATTTGTGAATCAAAAAGGACTTTTTCTTTTGGTTATAATGAAGGCTCTTTGGTTAGGGTAGGAAAATATGGATAGAGTGACTCAAACTCGAGCGTATAGACCGATGAGCATATAAATCATCTACATTAAAGCTCAATATGCTACTAAATTCTTCTCTCATTTTCATCAACTCTTCTTATCTCCATCCCCTTTCTTTTGTAAACATTATCACCTCACATTACAATTCCTAGCCTCCAAGTTCATTCAATGAAAACTCACATCATAAAATCGATTTTTTTTTTTTTGACTCTTTTATGAATTTTCAACATTTCTTTTCTCCTCCTTTTCTTCCTCTTTTGTTCCCATCAACCAATTTTTCACAATTATCCAATTTTTCAATTCCAACTCATTCAACCTCATTCATTCCCTTTACTCAATGTTATACGCTCAAGTGTAGGGTAACAAATATATCAAGTTAAGGCTTGAATTGTTGCTATCAAGAAATTAGGCAATAGGCTCAAGTTGGCTAACTAGGGATTTCAATATCATCATTAGGTAAGCAAAAGGCTTGAAGGGCTAACAAAAATGGCCTTTGATCATTTTCACACCGCATACAATGTGGCCTTGATCGAGATACCCAAGCAAGTTCTAGAATTTTAATCAACATGAATGATACACTCAAATTACAATAAGATCGCACAAGATATAAGCGATAAAAGGCTCAAAGCTCACAGGCAAGTCAAGTTGTAATTCAAAGCATCACACCAAGTTTTTCATATCAACATGCTCAAAGTTATCTATTCAAGGCTCAATCAATCCATAACCAGCATCCAATCCCAACAAGATGAATTCTCAATCAACACACAAACAACAAGTTGCACATGCTTGGTCAACACACTCTCTAACCACTACTAAAGCAATAGACGTGCTAAAGCTATAAACGTGCTCTAATGCAAATGCAATCTAGAGTGCTCTAATGCAACTATATGAAAACACAAAATGCATGATTTTTTTTTTTTTTTTTTTTTTTTGTATCCACACTTTTCATATATTAAAATACTATCTCTCCCCCCAAACTTGAATGAAATTATAGTGTCCTAAGGGGAAAAATAGAATTTCAATAACAAAAAGTGGGGATATACCTGAATCACTGCGGCGGCGGTGGTGGGAAGTGGCCTTGAGAAATATGCCACATTTGTAGCTGTTGGAGCACTTGCCACGTCTCCTCGGAACGCTGCTCCGATCGCTCGCTAAACGCGAGAAAATCAGCCCTATGTTGCCTTAAATCCTCTCCTTGCCGCCTCAACTCTTCTTCTTGCCGCCTCAAGTTCTCCCCAAACGCATAAAACATGTCTTGAAAATTGGCGTCGCGATGGGGTCCTCCACTGTGAGACGGACCGGGGCGATCTCCGCTTTGAGAATGTCGAGGATAATCGCCTCCGTGTGAGGACTCGGGTATATCATACCCAATTTGGGGATGATGAGGTTCCATCCCCATTTCGCGTCCATGTATCTCATCCTCCTCCTCCACCATATCTTCTTCATCCAAGAAACCTTCAACTCTGCGCCTCTTTCTTGACTCTATAGCCTCGGTAATTCGGTTATGTGCGTCGAGTTCATTAAGAAAGTTGGTGGTGTCCATCAATGTATCAACGGTGGTGTATGGTGGGTTAGGCAACGGAAATGAAGCACCTTTCTTTTGTAGAAGCACCAATCTGTTTTCTTCATTCGCTATGAACTTCATATGGTGCAACGATGCCAAATTAACCCGAGTCTTTGCCGGGATAGGCTCCAAGCCTCGAAAATCAACATTGAAATGCCGGGCAATAGGGGTAATGAGGCCCCTATAGAAATCGTACCCCCTTCCCGCCTAGCTAATGTTCAATTTGCTCGGCAAAATTAACGGCGGTGTTGTAGGGGGTGTACGTGACCATACACCGAGAGGAGATAGAGTTCTTTAGTCGTCATCCCTCCAATGTTTTCTCGGGCGAACACAGAGGAGGCGATCACGCGTTGTATATACCGGAAAACGGATTCCGGATCCAAGAGGCTTTTGCGGTCCGCGCGGCATACAACATTGGCCCCGTTTGTGGTGTTTCCACAAGCATTCTCGAAGTCGTATTGATCATAATGGGGCATCGGGCGGGTACGAGCGTTTGTTGGGACCTCGAAAATGGTGTTCAATTGGGTCATAGAGAGTTGTCTACGAACATTCCCCAACTGAAATTTTATCATATACGGTTCGAAGGTCCGCCTTTGTCCGAAAAGTACTTCCACGGTACTCAAGAACTCCAATGTATACTTTTTAAATGTCGGCCACCTTCGGCTCATGAAGTTCGTCCATCCTACCTTGGCGAAAAGACGCCACACGTCCTCATGTATCCCCAAAGTTTGGGTACAATCATTGTCGGCATAGCGAGATGGAGCTATTTGGCGGCCGATCAAGCGATTCCATCGCTCAATATCATCGGCATTTGTCAAGTTGACCCCATATGCCCCTGGACTGCTTTTGGTCGACCTCGGCGGTGCCACGTCGCGTTGTGCCGCCCCGCGTGGCACGTCTCCTTCCACTCTGTGGGTTTCTTCGCTCGGCCATAAGGAATTTGTACCTGGAATACATTCTATTAGCATCCCAATATCATCAATGGCAACAACAAAGTAGGGAATTAAAGCTAACATCTTAGGTGATGCAAATTCACATGCTCAAGTCACTTTGATCGATCAACTACCCCAAACAAACAAAAATTATGGCCATTCTCGACAAATATTAACTCAAATACACATTGGCCATGCCTTATTCATCAACAATTCACCCTAAATCTCCTCAATTATACAAGCCCACAAGGTGTTTGATAATTTGCCTCAAAGAATAATTCACATCATTTATAGCAAAAATATCAAAATACACACCTACCATGCTCCTTAATACATAATTAACAACGAATTGACAAGGAGAAACGGTGTTCTTACCGGAATTTTCTAAGTTAAACTCGAAGTGGAAGATTTGAACCCTAGGTGCTTTTGTTCACAATTCTTCAAGCAAATTCAAATTTGATGCAAAGTGAAGCTCAATTGTGATGGGGGAGGTGTTATGTAGAAGAATTCAAGTGAAAACTAGGAGAAATTTTCGAAAACTAGGGAGGATTCGAGAGGGCGCGAGGTGAAGGGTTTGAAATGAAGAACAGTTTTTAAAACCGTCCAATTTATCCTTCTTCTGCAAGGCGCACGGGTCGTGCGTCGACGCACGGGTAACCCGTGCGCCACCCCGGTGAATTTGCCCAACTCTCTGAAGGGCGCACGGGTCGTGCGCATACGCACGGGCTACCCGTGCGCACTTATCTGACAATTGATTTTTTTTTTTTTTTTTTTTTTTCAAATCACACTCATTAAAAGAATTACACAAATCAAATCACTCAAATCACATAATTGTGAAACTAAACACACACAAAAATGAAAATCACACGAAAAACCGTTGGGTTGCCTCCCAACAAGCGCTATATTTAACGTCTTTAGCTTGACGCCTGTTTTGTTAAATTACGGATCGCGCAAGGTGGTGGATGTCACATCCTCTTTATTCCCTCGGTGGAAATAGTGCTTAATCCGTTGGCCGTTTACCATGAAAGTCTCGCCTTCTTTTGTCAACAATTCTACAATCCCAGGTGGATTCAACACTTTCTTTATCACAAATGGCCCCGACCACTTGGACTTGAGTTTTCCCGGGAAGAATTTAAGGCGTGAATTGTATAGAGCACAGGTTCTCCCGGTAAAAACTCTCTTTTCTTGATCATCTTATCATGCCACCGCTTGGTTTCTTTCCTTGTAAATTCTGGAATTTTCGTACGCTTCATCCCGAAATTCTGCCATCTGATTCAAATGGAGCAACCTTTCCTCACCGGCTTTCTGAAAATCCAGATTCAGTTTCTTTACCGCCCAAAATGCTTTGTGCTCCAATTCTACCGGTAAATGGCATGACTTCCCAAATACAAGTTGATATGGAGATGTGCCCAACGGTGTCTTATATGCGATTCGGTATGCCCGGGGCATCATCCAATTTTAACGCCCAATCCTTTCGGTTGATGTTCACCGTCTTTTCAAGGATTTGTTTGATCTCCTGTTAGCCACTTCTCGCTTGTCCGTTGGCTTGTGGATGATATGCCAATGCGACTTTATGTTTGACCCCATATTTGGCCAACAAGTTGCTCATCAATTTGTTTACAAAATGCGACCCTCCATCACTAATTAAAGCTCTTGGAGTGCCAAATCTAGTAAAGATGTTTTTCTTAAGGAATCGCATTACAACTTGAGCATCATTTGTTTTAGAAGGAATTGCCTCTACCCAACGGGATACATACTCCACAAACAAGTAGAATATATTGATAACCCGAAGACGATGGAAATGGGCCCATAAAGTCAATCCCCACACATCGAACAACTCCACTTCAATTACGTTGGTCATTGGCATCTCGTGCTTCCGTGAAATGTTTCCCATTCGCCGACACTGTCACATTGTTGTACAAACAAATAACAAATCATTAAATAAAGTGGGCCAATATAGCCCACTTTGCAATACCTTCACATTGCGGTGCGAGTGGAACCAAAATGTCCCGCCGGATGGTGCAGAGTGACATTTTGTTGTAGGACTCCTCCCATTCTTCTTGAGGCACGCATCTCCTTATGATTTTGTCCGCGCACCTCTTAAAGAGTAGGGGGTCATCCCACATGTAGAACTTTACATCATGTAAGAATTTCTTCTTTTGATACGGTGATAGATCCGGAGGTAGAACTCCAGCTGCCAAGTAGTTGACAAAGTCCGCATACCATGGGAACTTTGCCTCAAGCATGAGTAATCTTTCATCAGGAAACTCCTCTTTTATCAATCCCGTACCTTTTTTTTCTCCTTCTTGATTTTCTAATCGAGACGATGATGGTCCGCTACCACGTTCTCGCATCCTTTTCGGTCCTTGATTTCCACGTCAAACTCTTGCAACAATAAGATCCATCGAATCAACCTCGGTTTCGCATCCTTCTTGTCAAAGAGGTATTTGATAGCCGCATGGTCAGTATGCACAATCGTCTTCGTCCCGATCAAGTAAGATCGGAATTTATCGAACGCGAAAACAATCGCCAACATTTCTTTTCGGTTGTGGTATAATTGCATTTGAGCACATCGGCCCAACGTTCGACTTGCATAGTAGATGGATCGGAACAATTTTTCCCTCTTTTGACCAAGAATGACCCAACAAAGATAGTCGCTTGCATCACACATTAGCTCAAATGGTTGGCTCCAATGCTGGGGCGACGAGTATAGGTGCGGTCACCAATCTTTGTCTTCAACATTTCGAACGCCCGCAAACATTCATTGGAAAAAATGAAAGCAAAGATCTTTTTCTAGCAATTGGCTCGAGGCTTAGAAATTTTAGAAAAGTCACGGATAAACCTTTCGAAAAATCGGCATGGCCCAAAAAAGCTCCGAATGGCTTTCTCATTTGTGGGAGGTGGTAGCTTCTCAATTGCTACAATCTTTGCCCGATCAACTTCCAAACTCGCGAAGAGACTCGATGACCAAGTACAATGCCATCGCGTACCATAAAATGGCACTTTTCCCAATTTAGTACTAAATTGGTCTCTTCACATCATTGCAAAACTAGGGAAAGATTGTGAAGACAATTATCAAAAGAATCCCGAACACAAGAGAAATCGTCCATAAACACCTCCATAACTTTTTCAATAAGATCGTGAAATATAGCCATCATACAACGTTGGAAAGTGGCGGTGCATTACATAAACCAAATGGCATGCGTCGAAATGCAAATGTGCCATACGGACATGTAAATGTTGTTTTCTCTTGGTCTTCCGGCGCAATCATGATTTGATTGTACCGGAATAACCATCTAAAAAGCAATAATAATCATAACCGCAAGACGATCCAACATCATATCGATAAAGGGGAGGGGAAAGTGATCTTTTCGAGTGGCATCATTAAGTTTTCTATAATCAATACATATTCGCCACCCGGTAACAATTCTAGTAGCAATTTGTTCCTCATTTTCATTTTTACCATTTGTTACCCCCCTTTTTTTCGGCACCACTTGTACAGACTCACCCATGAACTATCGATATCGCGTAAATGATCCCGGCATCCAACCATTTCAATACTTCCTTCCTAACCACATCTTGCATAATAGGGTTTAGCCGTCTTTGGTTTTAATCGATGGTTTATAAACATCTTCCATCCGAATTTTATGCATCACAATGGATGGACTTATGCCTTTTAAATCAGTTATAGACCAACCTAGTGCCGACTTATGTTTTCGTAAAACCCTTAATGATTTATCAAGTTGGGTAGGAGTGAGAAGAGATGAAACGATTACGGATTTGCATTATTTGTCCCTAGGAATGCATATTTGAGGTGTTCGAGGTAATTGCTTGAGTTCGGAGGTGGTGTTGTGATTCGATCTCACGCACGGGCTGCCCGTCGTACCGGCGCACGGGTCGTGCGCTCTTGAGAGTTCCATCGTTACTTGACATCACGCACGGGCGGATCGTGCGTGGGCGCACGGGCCGTGCGTCCTTCGAGAGTTCCATCCTTTTTTTTTCTCGGCTTTGCGTTTTCGCCTCTTGCGCTATTAGGTAGTTCTGCATATGATCTAGGCACAAACATAGTCGTACAAATCTTGGTTATCAAAATCAAGTACAACACTCGACATTGAGCACGAGTGGGTTAGACCAAATTCCAAATCATCTCGTAGACAATGTATGATCAACATAATCCTCAATGCATGAACTAACTATATCCAAAAAATACAATTCTCTACCGAATCATGAAATTTCATTGCCTTATAAATAGAAAATAAAACATGCTCATCATTAACACGTAATGTGAGCTCCCCTTTCTGGCACATCTATTAAGGCTTTACCCGTTGCTAAGAAAGGACGTCCAAGTATCGTGGAACGTCTTGATCTTCTTCCATATCCAAAACCAAGAAATCCACGGGGAATATAAATTTATCAACTTTTACCAAGATCGTCTTCAATAATTCCCCTTGGATACGTAAGTGATCGGTCGGCAAGTTGCAATGTCACCGTAGTTGGTTTCACGTCGCCTAATTCAAGTTTCCTGAAAATGGACAAAGGCATCAAGTTAATACTTGCCCCCAAATCACATAACGCTTTATTAAAGAAATTACCACCAATAGCACAAGGGATAGTGAAACTCCCCGGATCTTTCAGTTTTTGTGGTAACTTCCTTTGGATAATTGCACTACATTCTTCCGTCAAATTCACCGTTTCAAAGCTTGTCATCTTCCGCTTTTTTGACATCACATCTTTAAGAAATTTCGCATAGTTCGGCATTTGTTCTAATGCATCTGCAAAAGGAATGTTAATGTGCAATTTCTTAAATATATCAAGGAATTTGGCAAATTGATTATCAAGCTTTTTCTTTTGAAATCTTTGAGGAAAGGAAGAGATATAGACAACTTAGGTATATTCAAGCTAGATGATGATTTTAGCTTTTTTTTGTTTGTTCCGCCTCTTTGTTCTCTTCTTTCCCATTTTCTTCAATACCATCCTTCATCACGGAGTCTCTTGCTTCTGGCCTAGATGCTTCATCCGAAAGTTTCGGATTCCCAGATTTTTCTTTAGGCCCTTCATATTCCGTACCGCTTCGTAAACGAATCGCCTTGCATTGTTCCTTAGGATTCATTTCCGTATTACTTGGAAATTGACCCTTTTGATGTTGACCACCCATTATTGTAGCCAATTGACCCACTTGAGTCTCCAGATTCTTTATCGAGCTTGTCATTTGTTGTTCTAATTTATCCATCCGAAGGTCTTGCTTAGCTAGGCGGCTCCTCGTGTCATTCATGACAGCATTAGATTGATTTATGAAAGAGGTGAGTGCATCTTCCAACGACGATTTGCCTTCCCCATTACCGCCTCCACTTGAAGCATTAAAGCCCGGCGGAGGTTGTAACACATTCTTTGTATTCGCATAGGAGAAATTTTCATGATTTCTCAACCCTGGATGGTAGTGCGTTGGGTTTGAATTATTCCGGAAATTGTTGAAATTCCGGTTATTCACATAATTTACCTCTTCCATCGGATATAGAAGAGCTTCGCTACCCGTGCTCGTGCCTGCTTCTGGCCTCTTCGTAAATACATTCAATTGAGTTGTCAAAGCCGCTACTTGTGCCGACAATGTTTTGATAGGGTCTGAATCTGAGATTTCGGCTACTCGTTGTACATTGGATCTTTCAGATGGCCATTGGTAACTGTTCATGGCCATTTCCTCAAGAAGATTTAAGGCATCTTGTGGAAACCTTGCCAACAATGCTCCTCCCGCTGCGGCATCTACAAATGCTCTAGTCTGTCCCATTAAACCATTGTAGAAGAAACATAACTGTTGATCCTCTGGAAACCCATGTTGCGGACATCTACGTAATAAATCCCGAAACCTTTCCCAAGCCTCGTACAAAGGCTCTGAGTCGAACTGTCGGAATTGAGTGATCTCGCTTTTGAGCTGCAAAGTTTTGCTCGGTGGAAAGAATTTAAACAAAAACTTTTGGCTCAGTTCGTCCCATGTGCTTACACTGCCTTGCGTCAAAGTACCCAACCAATTTCTCGCCTTATCCCATAAAGAGAATGGGAACAGGCGCATTCTTATGGCGTCATCCGAGACTCCGTTCATCTTGATCGTATTGCATATTTGGATAAAATGGGCAAGGTGAGAGTTAGGATCTTCTCGTTGCAAACCCCCAAATCGATTTTGTTGCACCATATTGATTAGTGCGGTTTGAGCTTGAAGTTGTTGGCATTGATGGGAATATGGGCAATACCACCGTAATTACGATTCGTTTGTGGTCGAAAGTAATCACGAATGGCTTCTTTGTTGAACCGGTATCGGTAACTCGTTTCCACCATTGTTTGGCGGTATTGGTAACTCATTCAAATCCCCCATTATCGGATTGTGTTGTCTTTCGGCTCGTCTAGTGGCAAAGATCGAGCCTCCTCGCGAAAGCCTCAACTTCCGGTATAAACGGTATTAAGTCCCTCCGCTTAGAGCGCGTGTTCATACACTACCTGGACCAAACTAGAATAAACAAGTCAAATAATGTGGAATTCAAGTCACACAAAAAAAAACAAAATAAATAATAAAGAAAAATGTCTAAATTAAGAATAATTCTATCTATCGCAATATTAGCACCAAAAATTATATTAGTCTCAACAACGGCGCCAAAAACTTGTTCGCCTTATTTTTTAGCTTCACCGCAAGTGTACGGTGTAGTTTATAGAATAGGGTAGCAAGGTCGTATCCACGGAGACTAATAAATTAATATGCTAAGTATTGAACCAAGATAGTCTTATTTTTATTTAGACGATCGAAATTTGATGATTGTTGTATTGAGATTAAGACAATTTAAATCACTAAAACACAAGATTGAGATAATACAAATGATAGAAGTATCAAGATAATGGAATGGATTTCGAGTTAAGGTTTCGATTAATAATCCTCTTGTTGTCCGATTAAATCAAAGCCAAGGTTATTATCAATATTCCTATAAGACGATCACAAAACTATTTTATCCTCTCTCTCGAGATACATATAAAATGTAGATTGAAATACTTATGCTAGCATCTCTACTCAACATGAAGCATTCAACTCCCAAAAGTTTAAAAGATCAAATATCCTCACAAATATTTACAAACCTCTCGATTCATGCAAATATTTGTGTCGAGTATTCAAGATCTAATATTGAAACTCATCTCTCGAATTATGAATCAATATATCAAACAAGTTAAATCATTGATCAAGTGATAAAACAAGAATAAGCTCAAAATACTCAAATAGGCTTTAAGATAATAACTTCAACTAAGATTAAAACATCCAACAAGAGTTCATTAATCTACTTCCAAAACCCGGAAATCTCAAGAGTTTAGCTACACATGATTTCTAAACAACTCATAAACAAATTGTTCAAAGCCATTACAACTAAAATGAAAGATTGAAACTAAAAGAGAAGCAAGAAAAACTTAGGAAAGTCGACAATCTCTCGATATATCTCCGTTCCTTAAGCTCCAATGCAACCCGATTGTCTCCTTGATGTCTTCTTCCAAGAATAGACCCTTGTCTTGTGTTGTAGATCCCAAAATATGTCTCCTTCTCTTTGTGTGCGCCCCCCAAAAAGCCTTTTTATATTCCCCATCATGTTTAGGGCTTAATGCAGCAGATTATGGGATTCCAGCGCAGACGCACGGGTGGTGCGCCCACGCACGGGTTACCCGTGCGCCACCCTTTGGAATACCCAACTCTCGTAGGGCGCACGGGTGGTGCGCCCACGCACGGGTTACCCGTGCGCCACTCCGGTGAGATATCCTGACTCTCTGTAGGGCGCACGGGTGGTGCGCCCATGCATGGGCTACCCGTGCGCCATGCTGCAGCTTCAATCAACCTTAAACAGGGGTGCACGGGTGGTGTCTTGAGGCACGCCCAACCCGTGTGCCCCCTGTTTCTTCCGTGAACACTCAACTTTCGCTCTTTTAGGCTTCACTTCTCGTATATCCACTCAATTCTCCGTGTTTCCACTTTGCTTTCCTCGTATTCTTATTCAATTAGCTTCAAATATCATGAAATTCCTACAAAATAAGCAAAGTGTAATATCTTTTCCACAAGGAGTGAATATGTAACATTTAACGCGAGTATATGCATGTTTACTTATCCTTATAGCTCGAAATACACATCGAAACACATGCAAAATTCACACTTATCAAAATCCCCAAACTTAAAGCGTTGACCGTCCGATCAACAATATTTAGAACACGATAAAGCATAACAGGAGATGAAGATAATAGCGCACACCAAGAGTCTACACGAAAATCCAAATTGTTCGTCATGAATGCTGAGTACAACTCAATCAAGCCTCAAATCTCTAATCAAAGAACACGCCTCAAATAAGACAAAGTGAAATGCTCTGAATCCAACTCTCAAAGTTAAGTGTATACTCTCATCTCACGAGGTTATAGGACGTGTTTACGCTCAAATCAATTCGATGTCGCAAAATTACCATAGGCTTGCAATTCGTCTCATATCTCCGCCACGAGAGTGTATGCAATTTGTGAATCAAAAAGGACTTTTCTTTTGGTTATAATGAAGGCTCTTTGGTTAGGGTAGGAAAATATGGATAGAGTGACTCAAACTCGAGCGTATAGACCGATGAGCATATAAATCATCTACATTAAAGCTCAATATGCTACTAAATTCTTCTCTCATTTTCATCAACTCTTCTTATCTCCATCCCCTTTCTTTTGTAAACATTATCACCTCACATTACAATTCCTAGCCTCCAAGTTCATTCAATGAAAACTCACATCATAAAATCGATTTTTTTTTTTTTTTTTTTTGACTCTTTTATGAATTTTCAACATTTCTTTTCTCCTCCTTTTCTTCTCTTTTGTTCCCATCAACCAATTTTTCACAATTATCCAATTTTTCAATTCCAACTCATTCAACCTCATTCATTCCCTTTACTCAATGTTATACGCTCAAGTGTAGGGTAACAAATATATCAAGTTAAGGCTTGAATTGTTGCTATCAAGAAATTAGGCAATAGGCTCAAGTTGGCTAACTAGGGATTTCAATATCATCATTAGGTAAGCAAAAGGCTTGAAGGGCTAACAAAAATGGCCTTTGATCATTTTTCACATTCGCATACAACATGTGGCCTTGATCGAGATACCCAAGCAAGTTCTAGAATTTTAATCAACATGAATGATACACTCAAATTACAATAAGACTGCACAAGATATAAGCAGTAAAGGCTCAAAGCTCACAGGCAAGTCAAGTTGTAATTCAAAGCATCACACCAAGTTTTTCATATCAACATGCTCAAAGTTATCTATTCAAGGCTCAATCAATCCATAACCAGCATCCAATCCCAACAAGATGAATTCTCAATCAACACACAAACAACAAGTTGCACATGCTTGGTCAACACACTCTCTAACCACTACTAAAGCAATAGACGTGCTAAAGCTATAAACGTGCTCTAATGCAAATGCAATCTAGAGTGCTCTAATGCAACTATATGAAAACACAAAATGCATGATTTTTTTTTTTTTTTTTTTTTTTTTTTGTATCCACACTTTTCATATATTAAAATACTATATCTCTCCCCCAAACTTGAATGAAATTATAGTGTCCTAAGGGGAAAAATAGAATTTCAATAACAAAAAGTGGGGATATACTCGAATCATCATGCGGCGGCGGTGGTGGGAAGTGGCCTTGAGAAATATGCCACATTTGTAGCTGTTGGAGCACTTGCCACGTCTCCTCGAACGCCATTTGCTCCGATCGCTCGCCGAACGCGAGAAAATCAGCCCTATGTTGCCTTAAATCCTCTCCTTGCCGCCTCAACTCTTCTTCTTTGCCGCCTCAAGTTCTCCCCAAACGCATAAAACATGTCTTGAAAATTGGCGTCGCGATGGGGTCCTCCATGTGAGACGGACCGGGCGATCTCCGCTTTGAGAATGTCGAGGATAATCGCCTCCGTGTGAGGACTCGGGTATATCATACCCAATTTGGGGATGATGAGGTTCCATCCCCATTTCGCGTCCATGTATCTCATCCTCCTCCTCCACCATATCTTCTTCATCCAAGAAACCTTCAACTCTGCGCCTCTTTCTTGACTCTATAGCCTCGGTAATTCGGTTATGTGCGTCAGAGTTCATTAAGAAGTTGGTGGTGTCCATCAATGTATCAACGGTGGTGTATGGTGGGTTAGGCAACGGAAATGAAGCACCTTTCTTTTGTAGAAGCACCAACTGTTTTCTTCATTCGCTATGAACTTCATATGGTGCAACGATGCCAAATTAACCCGAGTGCTGCCCGGGATAGGCTCCAAGCCTCGAAAATCGACATTGAAATGCCGGGCAATAGGGGTAATGAGGCCCCCTATAGAAATCGTACCCCCTTCCCGCCTAGCTAACTGTTCAATTTGCTCGGCAAAATTAACGGCGGTGTTGTAGGGGGTGTCTGTGACCATACACCAGAGGAGATAGAGTTCTTTAGTCGTCATCCCTCCAATGTTTTCTCGGGCGAACACAGAGGAGGCAGTCACGCGTTGTATATACCGGAAAACTGGATTCCGGATCCAAGAGGCTTTTGCGGTCCGCGCGGCATACAACATTGGCCCCGTTTGTGGTGTTTCCACAAGCATTCTCCAGTAAGTCGTATTGATCATAATGGGGCATCGGGCGGGTACGAGCGTTTGTTGGGACCTCGAAAATGGTGTTCAATTGGGTCATAGAGAGTTGTCTACGAACATTCCCCAACTGAAATTTTATCATATACGGTTCGAAGGTCCCGCCTTGTCTGAGTACTTCCACGGTACTCAAGAACTCCAATGTATACTTTTTAAATGTCGGCCACCTTCGGCTCATGAAGTTCGTCCATCCTACCTTGGCGAAAAAGACGCCACACGCCCTCATGTATCCCCAAAGTTTGGGTACAATCATTGTCGGCGTAGCGAGATGGAGCTATTTGGCGACCGATCAAGCGATTCCATCGCTCAATATCATCGGCATTTGTCAAGTTGACCCCATATGCCTCTGGACTGTTTTGGTCGACCTCCGGCGGTGCCACGTCGCGTTGTGCCGCCCCAGCGTGCACGTCTCCTTCCACTGCGTGGGTTTCTTCGC
Source organism: Rehmannia glutinosa (assembly GCA_016081115.2). Lineage (NCBI taxonomy): Eukaryota > Viridiplantae > Streptophyta > Magnoliopsida > Lamiales > Orobanchaceae > Rehmannia > Rehmannia glutinosa. Next base: position 70,113,970 of record CM071933.1, read on the forward strand.
TCGCCATAAGGAATTTGTACGGAATACATTCTATTAGCATCCCAATATCATCAATGGCAACAACAAAGTAGGGAATTAAAGCTAACATCTTAGGTGATGCAAATTCACATGCTCAAGTCACTTTGATCGATCAACTACCCCAAACAAACAAAAATTATGGCCATTCTCGACAAATATTAACTCAAATACACATTGGCCATGCCTTATTCATCAACAATTCACCCTAAATCTCCTCAATTATACAAGCCCACAAGGTGTTTGATAATTTGCCTCAAAGAATAATTCACATCATTTATAGCAAAAATATCAAAATACACACCTACCATGCTCCTTAATACATAATTAACAACGAATTGACAAGGAGAAACGGTGTTCTTACGGAATTTTCTAAGTTAAACTCGAAGTGGAAGATTTGAACCCTAGGTGCTTTTGTTCACAATTCTTCAAGCAAATTCAAATTTGATGCAAAGTGAAGCTCAATTGTGATGGGGAGGTGTTATGTAGAAGAATTCAAGTGAAAACTAGGAGATATTTTTTCGAAAACTAGGGAGGATTCGAGGGCGCGCGAGGTGAAGGGTTTGAAATGAAGAACATTTTTTAAAACCGCCCAATTTATCCTTCTTACGCAAGGCGCACGGGTCGTGCGTCGACGCACGGTAACCCGTCGCCACCCGGTGAATTTGCCCAACTCTCAAGGGCGCACGGGTCGTCTTGCGCATACGCACACGGCTACCCGTGCGCACTTGTACAACAATTGATTCGATTTTTTTTTTTTTCAAATTTTTTTTTCAAATCACACTCATTAAAAGAATTACACAAATCAAATCACTCAAATCACATAATTGTGAAACTAAACACACACAAACTTAAGGGTGTTAAGTCTTCCAAAAAACAAACCACATTGAGTTAATTTAGACTTATGATTGAGTTAATTTAGACTTAACAAATTTGAGTTATTCCATCAAAACTCGATTGAGTTCATTTGTGAGACTAACCCTACTTGATTAACTAAATTGGTGTCCACCAAGGACACAAGCGTGTAGTATCAACTCGAACTTTTAAAAGGACTAAATCAAAAATTTGGTAAGGTTTATTCAACCCCCTTCTAAACCTTACACTTACACCCCTTGGGACCTACAAGTGGTATCGGAGCGGTTGGTTCATTGAGCCTTCCGCAGTTCTTGAACTAGATCTCCAAACTTTTCAAAGTCTACTTTAGTACTTAAACTTTCAAAACTCTTTTTATTAAAATTTATTATCATGGAAGCAAATTTGACACGCATCCCTATGTTCACAATTGAAGAGTTTGATGATTGGAAAATTCGTATGCGTGCTCATCTATCAAAGATTACATGATGAGATGTGGATAGTGATAGAGGATGGGCCACCGCAAATCTTAAAGGTGAACACGGTTTGTAAGAAGAGTTGCGGTGAGGGTGAAGAGGATCTTGCTCCCGGACCGCCATGGTTGAAAAACCAAGAACCGAATGGACAAATGATGATAGAAAAATATACAACCTGGACAATGTAGCCAAGGACATCCTTTACAAAACCTTGGACAAAGCCATGTTCAATAAAGTCAAATCATGCAAAACTTGACTAAAGAAATCAGGACAAGCTAACATTGATTTGTGAAGGCTCGGAGCAAATCAAAGAAAACAAATTATCGGTGGCCGTACTGTAAATTTGAAAACTTCAAAATGATCTCGGGAGAAAACCTGGATCAATGGATGCTCGGTTCACGTAAATCACCAACGAGCTATTCGCACTTGGAAAGGAATATACATGAGAAGAAATGTGTATGAAGATCCTAAAAAGTCTTCCATTTGAATGGGAAATGAAAGTCATGGCACTAAGACATTCCATGGACCTATCAAAGACATCCAACCATGAATTATTCTCGGACCTCAAAGCCTACGAGTTTGAGTTGAGAAGAAAAGACCAGGAAGAGACAAATTGTACCCAAAACAATTTGCTCTAATTGTTAAAGATGGGAAGAGAGATGAGGTCAAAGAAGACATTGATCCGGAAGAAATAGCCCGATGGTTAAAAGGTTCAACAAGTTCTTCAATAAGAACTACAAGAGAGGAAAGGGCGAATCTTCCGGAAGACACTCGGCTCCCTCCAAATCAAGGGAAGATAGGCCAACCAAGAGAACAAATCATCAAAAAGATGAATATCAAAGAGTGACAATCCAAGAATGGAAAGAGCTGATCAAAAGGTTGAATATCTATCTTTGGGAATGTAGACAACCAGGTCACTACGCCATTGATCGCCCATATCCTCGTAGTCAACAAATACAGGAATGAAGAAAAGAAAGGTCTTGAGAGAAAGAAGACAAGAAAAGAAAAAGGCAATGATGGTCTTTGAAACCTCCGAGACGACCAAGTCAAGAGAAACAAGTGATTCAGAAAGTAGTGAAGTGACTACTCAAGTGACTCGAAGAAGAAGCCTTGATCCGTTTGATGGCCAAGGAACAAGATCAACCCGACCAAGAAGATGAGGTACACTCTAACTCATCAAACTCGGATTCTAGTGATAGTGAGTGTGACACACACACTTCATCACCCACTCGATCTTTATGATTCATTAGACAAAATGATGAAAGATTTTGAACACATTAAATCCTCACACACACTACTAAATGAGGAAAATAGCCTACTCAAGAGCCAAAACTCAAAGTCGACTAAGGAGCCGAGTACTCTAAGTCAAATAGCCGATGAGAATGAAAGTTTAAAAAAATTTGAAAATGCTAAGTTAATAGCGAGAAATAGTTGCCATAGAAAAGAGGAGAATGACCTCAAAAATGTTATTGCCTCATTCACTAAGGCATCTAAATCATTAGATGATCTTATTATGAGTCAAAGAGAATGTGGAGATAAGACAAAGCTTAGATTTAACTCCTCTCGTGATATGTCAAACTTCAAGAGTAATTTTGGAAAAAGGATCTTCAAGCAATGAAGAGTCTAAAAAATCCAAAACTCTAAATGTTGCACACACATTCACTCCAAAGCACAATTACAAGCAAAGCGGCCTTGGTTATAAAGGAAAAGGAAAAACTTGACCAGTTGAGTCTTTTGAAAGGACAGTGAGAAGAGATTCAATGAGTTCTCAAAGCAAACTCCAAACAGAAAATACTCGTAAAGAAGAAGCGAGAGCTACCAAAACCCAGAAAATCTATAAAAGAAATACATATGATGGGAATGGTAGAAAATATCCAAGCCAAGCTGATTGGAATAATGTGAACTATCAGCATAGACTTATGGAATATAAGCCCAAATGGCAAAGTCTAGAACTCAGCAAAGGTCATTCCAAAAGTATAAAAACTTTCATCAGCACACATATGCACCTAGGCACTACACTCAGAGACACCACAATTACCCAAAGAAGGCAATTGCTAAAACTTATACACAGGCATACAGACAAAAGAGACAACTGTATGAACCTAAAATCCCCAAGCAATTTGCCAAGATTAATTATGATTATGGCACTGATAGATGGCAATCTCTTAGAGTCAAATCATTTGGCTATAAGTTGGTTGGATCATCTTACAATTCTAACCCCTCAGGACCCAGACAAATATGGGTACCTAAAACTTAATTTCCTTGATTGCAGGTTCAAGGAACAATCGAGTGCAAGGAACCTGGTATATGGATAGTGGTCATTCCCGGACATATGACAGGAAACAAGAAAAATTTGTCAAAATTCAAGGAAGTTAAATGAGCAAAAGTCATATTTGGAGGAAATGAAGCTCCAGGTGAAATAAGAGGCATTGGATCCATCAAGAGGAACGGATTAGAAATCACAGATGTTGCATATGTTGAAGGACTCAACTTCAACTTGTTAAGCATCGACCAACTCGTGACAAGGGCTATAATGTTGGATTTAACATGGGTATATGCCAAATCAAGGATATCTTGAATCTAATGAAGTTGTGTTGCAAGGATGCGAGACAAAAGAACATGTATGTAGTAGATTGGTCAACCGCTACACCCAAAGACTGTCTATTAGCAAAAAGAGCACAAATTGAATCAAGTTGGCTGTGGCACAAAAAGCCGAGTCACCTGAATTTCAAAACGATTAACAAGCTTGCAAGAAGTAATCTTGTGGAAGGACTTCCAGACTCAGTATACAAGAAGGAGAGTATATGTGATGCATGTCAGAAGGGAAAACAAATCAAATCATCATTCAAAGAAAAGACATGCCCATCTTCAACAAGAATATTGCATCTGCTACATATGGATCTATTTGGCCCAAGAGAACCAGCTAGCATAAGTGGAAAGAAATACACCTTGGTGGTAGTAGATGACTACTCAAGATATACATGGACAATATTCATGTGTAAGAAGAAAGAAACTCTACGTAGAAACTACCACGGTGATGAAGAGGATTCAAAATGAGAAGAGCCAAACCATTATCAAAATAAGATTAGACAGAGGAACCGAGTTTGTCAATGGAATAATAACTCGATATTGTATTGAAAATGGTATTGGTCATCAACTATCTGCAGCAAGGACTCCGTGAGAATGGAGTTGCGAGAAAGAAGGAACAAAACTCTCAAAGAAGCGAAGAAGGACCATGTTAGTCAAGCGGGGTTACCAAAAAGATTTTGGGTGAAGCAATCAACACGACTTTGCTACACTCAAAACAGATGTATGATAAATAGACGGTGACAAAGACTCTATGAGATTTGGTGGAAGAAAACCAAATGTTGCATATTTTAGAATATTTGGATGTAAATGCTTCATCCACAACAATGGCAAAGACAATCTAAAGGCCTTCGATGCTAAAGCGGATGAAGGTATCTTCTTGGGATACTCAAATTTGAAAGCAAAGCCTACAGAGTACTCAACAAAAGGACTATGGTTGTAGAAGAATCCATTCATGTGGTATTCGATGAGCCAAATGTAAATGGAGAAGACATTGAAGAGTCGGTGATAAGTGAATCATCCAAGCATACGAGAAAAATCACTCTTTGTCAAGTTGAAATTGGAATTGTAAATTCGAGGAAGAAGATGAGATAGTGAATCTCAAAAAATTTGGAAAACTTTGCTAAGTGATTACGAGAAAGTTCGATCAAAGCAACACCGCTAGATAATCGAACCGACCAACTTACTCCAACCTCGATGTAAGATGGCCGAGAGACCATCCACGTAACTTGTCATTGGAGATATAAGAGAAGGTGTCAAAACAAGATCCGAACTCAACAAGAAGCTATGTTCACATGCTTTATCTCGCAAATAGAGCCCAAAGATGTGTTACAAGCATTGGATGACACACATTGGATTCAAGCTATGCAAGAAGAGTCAATCAGTTTGAAAGAAATAAAGTATGGGAATTAGTTCAAAGACCCACACATCAAAACGTTATTGGTACTAAATGGGTGTTCGTAAAAACAAGATGAACGAGGAAGGATCGTGGTAAGAAACAAAGCAAGACTAGTAGCCAAAGGATATTGCCAAGAAGAAGGAATAGATTTTGATGAAACATTTGCTCTCGTAGCAAGATTGGAAGCTATAAGGATGTTTCTTGCCTATCTTTGCTCACAAGAATTTCATTGTATATCGATGGATGTAAAAAGCGCATTCCTAAATGGTTTATTGGAAGAAGAAGTGTATGTTGAACAACCTCCAGGATTTGAGCGGAAGACTCTTGGAGATAAGGTATACAAACTCAAGAAAGCTTTGTATGGATTGAAACAGCACCGAGCATGGTATGATACTTTGTCACAATTCCTAAGCGAGAATGGATTCACAAAAGGAAAAGTAGATAGAACACTTTTGTAATTCAAGACAAAAAGAGTATATCGCTTGTTCAAATATATGTGGATGACATCATTTTTGGATCCACAAACAAAGATGTGTAAAAATTTTCAAACCTCATGCAAAGTAAATTTGAAATGAGCATGATGGGAGAGCCGACATTCTTCCTTGGACTCCAAGTGAAACAACGAAGGATGGAACGTTCATAAGTCAAACAAAATACACCGAGATTTAATGAAGAAATTTGGTATGGAGGAGAAGTCTTTCGTGAAAATACCAATGAATACATCATCAAAATGGACATGGATGCGGATGGCAAACCGTAGATCAAACAAGATCTGAGCACTTATTGGATCATTGCTCTATCTCACAACAAGCGGGCCGGACATCACCTTTGTTTGTAGGTGTATGTGCAAGATTTCAATCGCCCCAAAAGAGAGCCATATAATGACTAAGAGAATATTGAGATACTTGAAAGGAAGCCAAGAAGTTGGCTTATGGTATCCAAAGGAAGGTGGATTCAAGCTAATTGGCTATTCGACTCGACTATCTTTGCCGGATGCGAGTTGATGAGAAAAAAGCACCGAGGCACATGTCAAATGCTAGGAAACAGGTGATTTCTGGTTTAGCAAGAAGCAAAATTCAATAGCCACCTCTACAAACGAGAATACATAGGCTGCAAAATTGTTGTGCCCAAGTCCTATGGATGAGACAAAGGTGAGAGACTATGAAGTTGAGGAAAAAGAAATTCCAATAATGTGTGATAACACAAGTGCAATTGCAATTACTCAAAATCTGTGTTGCACTCAAGAACAAAGCATATCGATGTCGAGATATCACTTCATAAGAGATCATGTTGAAAAGAAGGACATTATCTTGGAGTATATCTCAACCGATAAACAATTGGCCGACATCTTCACAAAACCATTATGTGAGTCAAGATTTGAAGAACTCAAGCATGAGTTAGGGTTAATTGAGTGAGTGACACTCGGAAGAATCAAAAGAAAAGAAATGGAACACAAAAAGGAAAAAGAGTGAACTAACAAATCAGCCTAAGTAAATCACCGTATCGGAAAGACATTTATACCAAGTCACCGACAAATTTGAGTCACAAAGAGGATCGTGAGAAGAAGAGCTAAACCAACCGGTGAGGGCAAAAGTGAATCATTTATGAGCAAAGTGACAAAAACGCAATGATCGTTTTTACTAAGCGGGAATGTTTTTAAGAATGACGTCAAAGATAATTATGATGTGTACATGCAAAAGCCGCACACCAAGCTTATGATTGGATATAAATGTTTGCCGCATTAAATACGAAACATTAAATGCTCAATCGGCGTGCCAAATCTAAGCCGTTGATTTCGATCCCATTTCAAAACCACCCGCACGTCCTTTCATAAACCATACTTAAACCATTTTCGTCCGTTTCTCTCACACATTACCAAAATGTTCATTTTCTCTCTCTCGAAGCAAAGGCAAAAATTTTCTCAAAACCCTATCTATCTTCAACTCAATCTCTAAGTTTTCTTGGTAAAATCCTGAAGGATGGCATCAACCTATGATTTTGTCAAGTTAGGAAAACAAATCCACACCGGGTATCTTTGTGGATTTCGACGGATGGTGAAACAGGGGTCCGACGACACCCTAGTGAAGAAAATTGCCGAGAAATTGGAAACGCCTGGATGAAATCATTTTCGACGTTGGAATATCCGATGACCTATGTGGAGGAGGTCGCGCTTCTACGTGAATGCTTTGAGATTCACGATGAAGGGATAAAGTCATCTGTTCACGGAAAGAAGCTCACCATCTCTCGCCAAGGATTTGGTGAACACCGCTCACTACCGACGGAAGGAGCATCGAAATCAACGGCCGATGTAAACCTGGCCGCCGCTTGGAAGGAAGTAGCCAAGCCCGACTATGCCGATAAAATAGTTTACACAGCAAACAAGAGGTTTCTTGAAGGAGGATTATCACAAGTTGTTGGACATAGTTGCCAAATGCATAGACATCAAATTTGGCGGCTTTGACCAATCAATCAAAAGCAAAGTTGATCGTAATGGCCGCGATCATTGAAGAAAGAAAAATAAAGTGGGTTGAGTTTGTCTACGTAAGACTATGCCAAAATGTAGGGAACAAATCCTTCAATGAAGATGGTACATTTGGAGGATCCTAGGATATGGCCCGGTGATTGGCCGGATGATGGAGGTGAAAGGAGTCCCTCTTAGACATGGAAAGGTGTTCCATGTAAACAAGAGGATGTTTAGATCAAACCTCTCTCGGCGCACGTAAGAGAGCCTACGCCAAGAGAGGCGACACGAGTGAGGGGGAATCGGTGACCTCGAAGATACAAATTTGTTTCCTCTCCACCAAAGAAGAAAAGCGCGCCCAACTTGTTGCTAAGAAGATGCATTTGCTCTGCAAAGAAAGAAAGTTAAAACCGCTCCGCCCCTGCCGAGTCGAGTCACCCCTGCCCCCGCCGTGTCTCCCGCCTAACAAAGAACGGTCGAGAAGAACTCTCAACTACCTTCTCCGATCGTCAAAAAGAGGAGATCGACAAGCCAAGACGGCCAGCTCCTCAGAAGCAAACACCAAAGCACGCCCCCGCCGCCCAAGACTCGAAGAAATCGTCTCTCGAACCAGTAAATCCCTACGGTACAAACTAGAGACGAAGAAGAATCATCAAGCACTCCGAGCTTGAGAAACCGGCCGAGTCACCACTCACCGGGAGCAGACATCGGAGCTGGCTGGAGAAGTAGAGTCTCCAGATACTATAGATGAAACAGCTAAGTCTGTCAAGGCAATCAGCAGAGGCAAATCAAGACACGATTGTAGTCCGCGCAATCGAGACACAAGAAGAAGCTGAAAGAGCTGATAGTGATGTGATGATCCTATCCCCACTTTACCCGGACATCCAAAATCGTCTGCGAGAGTGGAGGAAGTGGAAATTGAGTCGATCAAGGGAACAGTTCCAACGGCTGAATTTATAGAAGAAGAAGAAATGAAGCTGAACTTCCTTGGAGTGACCACTGTGGTCCAAGACTCGGATGAAGAAAATCGCACGGATATCTTGCAGATATTCAAGGATAAGGAGAAGGAAAGGAAAGACAGGAGGAAGTCGAGGCACGTGAGAAGGCCAAAGATTCGCCTCTATCACCGCACTACGTAACACACACATCATCTCCTTGATGTCTTATCCGGACAGTGATGAGGATCCAAACTCTGTTGCCGCCACAGGAAGAAGTGCAAATGCAAAGCAAGCATTGCACGAATCCGTAATCCTTCACGAGAAAAGATTGATGGAGGGACCAGGAGAGTCCTCGACACACCGAAATCGATCCCATGGGAGTGGTTCAAACAAATCGCCACCGTTGTTCTTGCCACCACTTCCCACTCACTCGGACGAAGAAATTAAGGAAGGCGATGAACCGGGTCGGTGGGAACTGGGATTGAGCCAACCCCTAATGAAGGTGTCCTACCACCCGCCCCAACGGTGAACACTCGCAAGAAAAGCCGGGAGTTTGGAGACGAGTGACCCCATTCCAAGTCACTCACCGGTGCGTGCACCGAGGGGAAACTCCTCCACCTGCAGCAAGGTCGGAGAATCTGCAGATGACTCCACAACGAATCCAGGAGGCGAAGTGGAGAAAGTACAAACACAAAATGAACAGCAAGTTGCCATCAACGAAGCTCGGATAGTTGAGACTGTCTCGCTTCGGTGAGGTGCCAACCGCTCACGAAGGCTAATGACGCGCGATGCGGTCGAGGCACAGGAAGGAATGTACCACGGGAGTTAACACTGGGCGATGAAAGTGCAATCCATGGGGTTGAGACTCAATGGATGCCACCACGAGAAGACCCTAAGACGGTGACACTTTGTCGCCGAAAGGGAGGTCCAAGTGCCTCATTGCAATCGAGACCGATGGAGGTAATGAAGGCCCACGGGAGGTTGAGACTTCCGGGGTAAAGAAGCTGAAATAGAGAACATCCTCCCGCTATCATTTATCCATCCGAAAAGGAGATAAGCGCGCTTCATGATTCCCAGGATAATCGATGTAACCTTTTCGGGATCGGAAGGCGACGAAGAAAGCCGAGTCATCCCCCGTGAGATCCAAAAGACTCAGTGCGGATGTTCCAAAGACGAGCAAGTCCGATCTCAAGACTACTCGTCAAACTTTCAATTTTGATGATGAGCCACCAATGGAAATCTCATCATCGTCCGATGACGCTCGATAAGGCCGAGGACCAGTCCACTCAATTGGAGAAACCAGTTTGAGACCAAACGTTTGTTGAGACAAATGAGGCTCAGCAGAGCTCGGGTCCACTTCACAATGAGACCCCGGTGAAACAGAGTCCATCGCGCAGCTCCCAAGCCGCAGCGAGTTCGACTCAAAAGGAACTTCACGCGCACCTCTCATCATTGAACAAATCCCGTTGGCCGTGATGATTCCTTTGTAGAATCTTTTCCTTTCTCCTTGGAGGTACCCGACCTCCATGAAGAGTCGAGAACGAGCTCGCACGCTTCCACGAGACCACTCCCGTCATCTCGTCAGTACCATCGTTCGGTGACTATGACTTTGACGCTGCGTGGCCATCGATGCAACGGAAGAAACAAATTGAAGTTCGGGAAGTGTTCAAAGCATTATTTTTGAAATTGAACGTATGGAGAGGCACCAGGCCTTTATGGACATGCGATCGACAACAGAGATGCCAACCTCTCGCCGACTTGAGAGGCATAACTTGATCAGGATCGGGAATGGTGGCAAGAACAAAGAAACAATGCGTGTGGAACAAGTTAGATACTTCAGGACATTGTTCACCAAGTCTTTGGTATGGAGAGCTGAGAATGCTGATGCAAAAACGAAATTGAGAGAACACATTGAGCACATGCATGAAGCTCACACTGCCGAGAAAAAGCTGCTGCGTGAGCAAAATAAGAGTGATCTCCAGCGTCTGGAAGCAAATATGGACAGAAAATTCAGCCTTATCATGGCTGAAATGAAGTTAATTTCAAGCAGAGTCCAACGCTACTCGATCTGAATTTCGTGCCGCATACTCCGCAGCAGACTCGAGACAGAACTCGACTATCAGCAGGCTCGACTTCCTGCTTGCCAAGATATGTTTCAGGCGTTCCTCTCTCCTTTGATGATGCCAAAAAGGGGGAAGAGGAATACCTTAAAACACGTGAAGAGATCGAAGGTGAAAAAGAGGATGCGAAGGGGGAAAGACAAGTGAGGAAGTGTTGAAACAAAAGAAAGGAAAGTCCGTTGAGGGGAATGATCGAGAGATGTGACCTTGATGATCGCACAAACCCCCAACAAGGTATTGTCACGGTGATATTATCGCACAAACTCCAAAGTGACTCGCCACTCCAACACTCTGCTATATCTATGGTCGAAAAGAGAAAGACAATTGAAGCGGGGATGGAGGAAGTGGAAGGAAGAATGGATGCCCGAGTTATGAACATCTTGAAACAACATGGAGGTATTCCGAGACAGAGACACTTATGCCATCTCGGATGTCGGGACAGAGCCACGATCGAGTTGATGAATTTAAAACGCCGCATCGAAGGATACTTTGCAAATATGTCTATGGCTCAAGCTTGGGACTTATATCGGGAAAAGGGTCTCACGTTATGTGAAGAAGGCGACAGTAGCAGACTACCGCGATCACTCTGCTTTGGTCACTCCGCTGTCACTCACCGAAAGAAGAAGACCAAAGACAATACACGCCCGAGGTAGAGGAAGAAACAATGGTGTAGGAAGAGGTTTGGACTGGGCCTCCGCCCAAAAACATTGAATACGTAGATCCAGGCAAGAAAGGAGGGATCTCTTGGGCTGGTTTTGACCAAGTAGCAAATTTGCAAGTGGCTAAAAGTAATCTTTGAGTATGCGAAAAGAATAGAAGAAGAAAACAAGAGACAAACTCAGCTATGGGAGGAAAGACAAGAAAGATTAAGAAGAGATGAAGTCGCCGAGGAAGGCATATGAAAAGAAGAAGAAGGCATCCGACGATGAGAAAAAAAAAAAAAGAAGAGAGAAGATCTTTGAACAAGATGAAAGAAGGAGACAGCGAAGGAGATGAAGTGTTGTTGTCCACCCCTTCATGTATTTCATTATGTAAATACATACTATGTAAGTCTTCTGCAATAAAGCCATAAATTCTTTATTTGTTTTGTGTAGACAAATGTATGCTCGATACACCTTGTAAAATGTGATTGTGTAAAAGAACAAGAATGTTATGATCAATAAAAGGATTGATTCTACGCATACATTCTATGTGAATACACTATCTCAGTATGTATCTTTGCTATTTATATTTTTGAATGGTTTAAGTTTTGGCATCATCAAAAAGGGGGAAATTGTTAGGAAATTTATTGTTTAGATTTTGATGAATGTCATGTAAAACTTAGAATAGGAAGTTGGCATCTCATTTTTGTTATAAACTGCATTGTAATAAATAGGGTTGGTCAAGCCGAGTTAAGTCGCCTACGCCCAAACATGCAAGAAGACAACCGGAGACTAGAAGGAAGACTCATTGCAAGACAGCCGAGTATGTATGGCAAAGAAGAGTAGACGGAACTCTCTTGAAGAAGCGATTGAGATGCGGTGAGTGGAGTATCGGTCAAGTCAACTCAAGAAAAGCCAAGTCTCAAGTTGAAGTGGTGAAAGAGTCATCGATGATTGGAAGTCGACTTCTAAGTCACCTGGGGAAAGCAAGGAAATGCGGTCAAGTCGAGATAATCGAAAAAGATCCGTTTACGTAAATCAAGAGAATTACCTAAACAAGTAATATCTCCATGCTACCTTTCTCGAAGTGCTCAGTCCCGAAGCGTGCAAAAGGAATAAACCAATGGGAAGCACTACACCGTGTCGAACTCGAAAAGTGGAAGACAATTCATACGAGGAAGTGGCAATTCCAAGGATGTAACAAGACAAGCCAACGACCACAAGTGACTTTAAAAAATAAGCCTATCTCTTCAACGGGCAAATTTTTGAAAGATCACTATAAAAGGCCGAGGAATGACTACGAGAGCGGATGACCGAGAACCACAAACATTTAAGCAATTATTAGAATCGTAACTCGAAATACTCTCAAGTTATTAAACGCTAAATCCTCAAGCCTACACTACGAAGAACATCAATCCAACACTCACTGTGAAGGAAAGATAACTTCAATCGGTTGAAGAGGAATTTATGAAGAATCAAGGGGTCTACATTCCACGAAGGAGTGTAGGAAGGTTCAAGGTCGAACCAAGTCTTTAGCTTTTGGAGGGCTTCGTGATCAAATCCAAAGAGCTTGAGCAAGTGAGTGTAGTAGCAAAGCGTACCGCCCTGTGAAGAAGGTTCGAGTCGCACGAGAAGCCACGGTGAGTGATCAAGGCGTCTCAGATCGAGTCCCAAAGGAACAAGTCGGATGTGTGATCAAGACTTGTATCGGACTCATTACCACTTTGTATACTAATCAATACCTAGTGGATTCCTCCAGGAGTTGGAGAAGAGAGAGGAGTAGAAGAATTACCCCATCTTCGAACCTCTATAAAAATCTTATTGTGTCATTTACATTTCAAAGACTTTAATTCTTGCATCATATATGTTTATTTCTCACGACATATTTGCTATCCATTAGATAATCTCTAAGTACTAAATCAAGCTCTAAATCTCTACTTAACCAAACTTAAGGGTGTTAAGTCTTCCGCTAAAACGAACCACGATTGAGTTAATTTAGACTTTAAATTTGAGTTATTCCATCAACAACTCGGTTGAGTCATTTGTGAGACTAACCCTCTTGATTAACTAAATTGGTCTGTCCACCAAGGACACAAATTGTGTGTAAGTATCAACTCTGAACTTTTAAAAGGACTAAATCAAAAATTTGGTAAGGTTTATTCAACCCCCCTTCTAAACCTTACACTTACACCCCTTGGAACCTACAATAGAAATTACCATATTAATTTTGAAGCATAAATCAAGCCTAAATTTGTGGATTTTTAATTCGATAACTTTTGCACTACAAGAAAATTCCTAATTACCTACAGAATTTACCAACAGAAATGATTTTGTCACTAAATTTTACAGTTACCTACAGAAAACATACAGAAGAAAAAATATTATTTTCCCCCAAATTATACCGACAAATTACCGACAGATTACCGACAGTTTTTCAATTTACCGACAAATTTTCTGTAGGTATTTACCAATAATTTTAGATTTTGTAGGTAAATATTTTACCTACAATGATTTTACCTACAATGATATTACCTACACTTTGCTATTTTCTTAGTACTTACCTACATATTTTTCTATTGGTAAACTGGTTTTTTCTTGTAGTGTTGTACACATGTCAATCATCCGTGCGATGAAATAAAAAATAAAACAACAATCTGGGATAGAAGATCCCATCCGCTGAGAGGCTCTCTCTTGCGCGCTCCCAAAAGGGAAGCGAACTGAAATTCAACTTCAGTTTTGTAATCTCCAACACTAGTTATTTCAGTTTTTGTGGATGGGTTATAATTTCAGCTTCAGGTTATATTATCCAATACTGAATTTTCCAACTTCACTTTTGTAATATTAATCACGGATTCGCTATAACATAAGTGACATAACGTAGCATCCAAATTTTTTTTACCTAATAGCCATTAAATTTTATTATAGCCATTAATAGTTTTGAGTGACACTTTTTCTAAGTATTATATATGAATCTTACTATCTCTTTTTTTGTACCGCTTTTTCTATCTGTAACACTTTGAAAAATATATGAATAACACTTTTCCGTAGAGCTATGTCTTTAATTTTTGCTTGCAAAGAGCATCGAACCCAATACCTGCTATGTGTAGAGGTGGCAATTTGCCACTAAGCTAAGTTAATTTTTATTATATTTTTTGCTTTGTTTTATATATACACAGATATATATTAAAATTATATTATATCTATATGTTAAAGATTACATTATACTTTATGTACTAAAGATTATATTATACATTATATGTATAAAAGATTATATTATATGGTATATAATTATACTATATTATATATTAAAGGGTTTAGGGTTTATATTATATGGTATATAATTATACTATATTATAAATATACTATATATGTATAATCGACATCGTAAATAATTACCGATAACGTCAATTTCCGTTGATAAAAATTTTCTTACAAAGTAAAAAAAAAAAAAGCATACCGAGGATATTGATTTCTATCGGTAAAATTTAAAAAAAATAAAAATAGTAAAAAAAATTAATTTGGGATTTTCTGTCGGTATTACGATGGAATTAATTACCTCGATAAAAATTAAAAAAATAAAATAAAATTAAAAAAAACTTTATAAAAAAAAATTAAGTACATGAAATCTACAATTTTTATGTTTAGTATAAATTGAACATATAAATAGAGGTTCAGTTTAGGACTGGCAATGAGTGACACGTCACGATAACACAACTCGATCGAACACGACACGACTACAAACACGATTATAGAGACAAAAAACACTATAAAACATGACACGATACACGACACAGACATGTAAATGGAAATTATGTTAAAATTACAATTACTGTTATATTTAAGATCAAATAAAATAGATAACACGAAAACACGATAGTGTGACACGAACATGACACGATAATACGATTTGCCACCCCTAGTTCAGTTTGATCAGCTTGATACATGAATTCTATCATTCTTCGGTGATATTGTCATATATTCCTTTGGCCCTCTTGTCTTGGTGATACATTCAAACTCAGTTTCAGTTCACATTAAACTAGAATTTTTGTGCACATTTTTTACTAATTTTTTACGCTTGTATCCTCAAAACAGACGTTCACCAATCCTCTGGCACCTCGTGAGGGAGCAAATATGTTTGAAGAAAACTGTGATTGCACAGGCCTCGATTGGAAAATATGTTTTTCTACATCTATTTTCTACTTAACCCTCAATTTTCCACAACTGGTACTAAGGGCATATGGTTTTTTTTTTTATCTTTTTTTTTAGGAAAAAAATACACTTCACAAATCACAACCTATAATCTTAATTGCTAAATTTTGAATCTCTATTATACTAGTAGATCCGTCACAACTCACAATCACCTTCGTGGCTTTATCTACATATATGATATATATACATTGTTGTTTCAAACAAATCATCACAATGATACCCACATTCTAAATTATCTGATCTAAATTTAAGATATAAAGTAAACCTATAACCATTAATTTTTAATTATAATATTTTTCAAATAAAATTATTTTAGCAGGTCTCATAAGTTCATAGCATGCATATAAATTGTTATTTTATCATATTTCAATAAAAAATAAAAATTGTCGTAAATTCTTGGTCGAAATTCCTATTACCAAATATACTTTTACTTCTACAGATTTTTTGGATAAATTCAAATTTTTATACTAATAAAAGAAATGAGATTCTTTTAGAAAACATATACATCCTAGGGATTTTCGGTAATGCAATTTTATGCTCTCAAAATCAGTGGGGACAATAAAACAAATAAAGGTGATGCGGTGCTGTCTAGCTATACAAAGTTGACCAAGGCAATCAAATTTGACGTTTGTTTTCCTGATTAACGGTGGAAAAGGTTGAAGAAGAAAAACAGACGTAGTGGTAATTTTTTTTTTTGAGAATAGACGTAGTAGTAAATTAGTAATGTTGGATCATAATCCAACATTGGGCTTATATGTGAAATAATTAGAGGAAATATCACAAAATACCCTCATTTTTCAAAAAAAGACAAAAATACCATCCTATTCCAAATCTCCCCGACCCGCTCCTTTTGTTCCCAAATATACTCGTCCACTTTACGTTTCTATTCAGTTTTTTAACCCCTCCTTTCGTTTCATCACCTCCTTCTCCGCTGAGAATTTGCGTTTAATAACATGGATGTGAACTTCATGCTGGAACTCCGCATCGATTGCCTTCAAATCGTCCTCCACCTCAAACGTCTCGCCGTTGGAGCTCCTCAGAACGATCATCTTTGCTGCAGATGACATCGATGAGTTTTTGATTCAACGAATTTCGAAAACCCTAACCTAATTGAAATCGAGGGAGAAAATAATGGGGAAACAGGAAAATTGAATAATTGAAATTTGAGACTAGTTTTCTTGGCTTTTAGGATTCCGAAGTGAGGACGAAAATCTCTTTCAGCGATTTGGACTCCTGGTTTTCTTTTTTTGTGTGTGTGTTGAATGCAAATTTGAATGATTTGTTGATTTTGTGTTGCTGATGCATGATTTTTCTGTGTTCTTTTATTATTTTGTGGTTTGAAGTTTTTCGTTTGTTTCGATGTTGTTTCAAAGTTGTTTCTTTTGTTCTAATTTATGTATTTTCCATTTATTTTGTTTTTTTTATTGTTTTTGATTTGTTGTGTTATCTATCTGACTGTGTATATTTTTTTTATTTCTTTTGTAGTGAATGTGAGATTTTTTTGTTGCTTGTTATGCCAAGCACTTTATTGTTGGGAAGGCTATGGACGTCGAAGCGTTCGAGACAGAGAACAAGCAAGGCTCAGTCATCTGCTTCACAATCATGTTAAGTTGAAGCTGCAAAATGGTGATGACGATGACAACGACATTGAGATTCTACCTCCACTTCCTAATGATTTTAGATAATTGTTGTTATGTAAATCTTAATGATGGTGGAATCAGTTGAAACATGTAAAAAACATAAATGAAACATGTAAGAAACAATTGTGAAACAGGGGATCATGTGATAAAAGTTTGTAATAAATTGCTTTTAAATTTAGAGAAATATAGTGTAGTTTTTCCCCATATACTCTTCAGCTTTTTTTTTTGTCATCCTTGTAAATGTTGATCTTTTCTTCATTTCGATGTTTGCATGTCTAATCTTGAACTAAAGATCTCACGTACTCCAGCAAAGTTGTTACTAGTAAGTCTTTCCCGCTGATTGATGCATTCAATAATTCTACGATGTTGGAAGTCAATACAAAGTATTTTTTGGTCTGACAGTGGAGTCGTGTCCATTTCTCGTAGCCGATGATGGACAAGTAAGCTCAAATTTTCTGAATTGAATTTGTTGTTCTAAGATTCCCCTTAGTGTGCTAAATGTGCTGTCCATTGGAATGAGTATTCCTGTTATCTCAAAGTTCCAATACTCTCCGTTTTTCTCCCCATTGTCCATTGTGGTATACTACAGCTGGGATTTGCTCCATTCAACTGTGGATTTCAATGAATAGTTGGCTAAATGAAACATAAATGAAACATGAATGAAACAATGTTTATGTACGTCAAGAAGCAATGTGTTGTATTAGGCCAACAAAACAATTGTGAAACATAAAAGAAACATATGTGAAACATGAAAGAAATATATGTGAAATAACCATGTAATGTACTGCATTCAGTGTTTTCCAGATTGACAAGTTTTATTCGTAGATAATCACGAGAAGCAATTTTTGTAGAATTTTGGATCATATTTCGAACAAAATAAGCATTTTGAATCTCACAACTGCCAGGTTTTTGGATTTGCATGCAAAATTACTGGTTCAATTCAATTTCAATCTCAGTCAATACACATTGAATCTTAAATTTCAATCTGTAAAATCATGAAATATATATAAATAAGGTATTATCAGAAGAATATAAATAGATCACGTTTTGTTACCTGTTTTGTTCTTCTTCCTCCTCTTGATTTTGAGCTTGAATTGTGATCTTGATCAGTCCAGTTTTTCTGCTCGATTTGTTTTCCTCGTATCTTTGCGTTCCGTCTGTTTTGGTTAATATTTGGGATAGGAGGATCGTATTTTTGATCAGAGATCTTGCTGTGATCAGAAGCGTGATTTTTGGAGGGGAAATGCTGCAATTCACCGAAGATGCTGAAGATCGGGTACATTTGTCCAGAATTAGTTTGAGCTGGGTATTTCTGTGAACAATTGGGCCAAATCGGGTATATTTGTGAAATAGGTGGGCCGGGTGGACATTGTGCTGGTATTGGGCATCCAAAATCGGGCATTTATGTCCTTTTCCCAAATAATTATGCATTGTGGACTGTCAATTAAGGTTAAACTCATTTTATAAGTGATCAAATTAGGTTTAAGAAATTGGGCTTCAATGTATCTAATAGGGTGTGGGCCTTTAATGTGTAGATATTTAATGTGTTATTCCTATTTTAATGATGGGCTAAAATAGGATACCCAATATAACACAGTTATAAAAGGGTTATGGTCCCTAGGTCACACGTCTACGACATTCTATTATGCTATCCCATCGTCAGAAAGAAACCTACGGAGAAAACTAAACGGTTCTCTGAAAAGCTTCAAGACGTGTAGATCTAGAAGGCCAAATCCCATTATTCAACTGCTATGGATTCAAGTTATGGATTCAGGTACGCTTCCGCAATCTATTCTTTGATTCTTGATAATTCGATATGAACGCTCCTGGATTAAAGTGATATAATTCACTAAAGTTTATTCCAACAAGTGGTATCAGAGCCAATTCATATTGGGTTATTGAAGATCGAATCAATTAATTTTCCGATGCAATTATAATTGAATTTGTGCATATATGGAATCAGTTTTCTGGATATTGTTGAATAAGCATGTGAATTTCGTTTCTCGAATTTCAGTTCCATTACAATTATTGCTTTAGAATTGAGAAATTTTAGATTTTGTTGATTAACCAAACATCTGGAATCCAATTGCTGATTGTCGACGGAATTTCCTTTTGATTTAATATGGTATTATGGTTATATAAAAAAAAGGATTCTGAAAATTCAGTAATTGTAAAATCTAAACCCGGCAAAATTGCAAAATTGGTCCTATAACTATAAGCAATTTGCAATTTCGGTCCTGTAACTATTGAGTTTGCAAAATTGGTCCTCTAAGTTTGAAAGTTTTTGCAAAATTGGTCCTATATGTTTTATACCTAAGCAATTTCGATCCTGTAATTTTTAAGTTTTTGCAAAATTGGTCCCCTGGGGATTATTTCATAATTTCAAAATACCAAGAATACCCTTATGCACATAATTGGCTTATTTGACTAAGTCATTTGCCTAAAATGGTATCAGAGCTCAGGTTTATTAAGAACTTTAAGTTATATTTATTATTTTAAATAATTAACAATTGATGAGGAGAATTTTCTCCGAGAAAATGGATCTGGATGAGTGTCCACGATGTACACCCTACATGAGATATCCTCAAATTTTGACGATGTATGCAAAGAACACCAGGACATGATAACATATTGGGATAATCAATATGTTGAAAAAGAACTCGCAAGAGCCGAAACCTTGAGATAATGCGGAAAACAAGCAGCATGTTGTTTGAGTATCACTTCCGCTCAGCGAGTACCCGTCCTGCCCTGTCCTGCCTAGTATTTTTAGTTTAAAATATATTTTAATATATATGTTGCATATATAATATATATTATAATATAATTTTTATGTATTCTTATATTATATTTATTATTTATAAATTGATAATAATAAAGTTTATAAATAATATTTTATAAATATTTTTTTTTTTTTTAATTTAATTTAATTTAAAATGAGGCAGAACGGGTCGACCCGCCCCGCCTGTTCTAGGCATGGGGTGGGTTTGGGTCCTAGCCAACCCGCCCCGATCTGCACCATTACCATCCCTATAAAATTGCTAACTTTAGAAAGATAAAGGACCAAAAATGCTATTTAGCCACATGGGTAAAATTGTCAGGACCAAAATTGCAACTTTTAAAGTTAAAGGATTAAAATTGCAACTACCCCAAAGTTACAGGACTAAAATTGCAATTTTTCGCCGCGAGATTCATCCGACCTTCACCGCACCACCTCGACCAGTGGTTGCCAGCCCTGATACGCCGCCGACCCACCTCGCAAATCCATAAACTCGAGCCATCTTCGCAGCGGACTGGTGGTGGAGAATCGCGGAGTTCACTTCGAGGCGGCGAGAGGTCCGGCAGTTGTCCGGAGGGGGCTGGGCAACGAACAGGTGGTGAGTAGCGGACCTTTTGGTGGTGGCGTGAATGAGTTGCAGTTTTTTTGGAAGATGGGTGTTTGGAGAAGATGGCATTTTAGACCTAAAATTGAGAATTTGAGGTTGATTTACAGTTTTCAGAAATTTTGAGGTCTTCTTATAAATCAGTTTCATCTTGTGGTCTTTTATGTGATTACTTGGATATTCTCTGGAGTTAAGGTATTTTAAGGACCGATTAACAATTTAAGAAATTTAGGGTTTTATTATAAAAGGTTTTAATTTGAGGTTCAATTAAAGTTTGTTTATTTTTTATTTAAATTGGCCTCAAATAACAAGGAAAACCCTATATTAATTGTGATCTTGGAATTTAATTTTAAATTCGAATATTGGTATGGATTTATATATTTTGAGATGAATTAATTGAAGAAACATGTCACCAAAGTGACCTCTCTTGTGGAAATTAATTCATTTTAGAATATAAAAGGTTGTGCGTGTGCAACGTATGTGAATATTAACCGGCCCAAAGGAAGGTGAATATTTATCAGAATTGCACGTGCACCTGTGGTAATAAATGCGTGATAATTATTCGGTTTTACATATGAACACTAAATCGGCCCAAATGAAGGTTTATTGTTTGATATGTTCTTATTATCAGTGTTTGATTACCGCACCAGGATATCAATTACAAGTTAATATTTTGTCCAAAGATGAAATATTAATGGAGTGTCGATGTCTTGAGATGGGATTTACCATTATTTAAATTTATTATTAGGATTCAGAGATTTATGTGAGCATGATTTGTATATTGTTCATTTTCTGTATTTAAGTTCGTATATTCCTATGCTTATATTTCTGTCAGCATCAATATAGTTTTTATGTTAAAAGGACACTTTATCTAGAAATGTCACTATAGCTAATGAATTCCTTACGGATATTGAGAAAATATTTGTCGAGAACGAAAGGCTCAGATTAATACACTTTTGACAAATATGATCTCAGTCAGGTATGAGAGTAAAGACAATATCAAGAATAAGTTATAGATATGTCTCATATTGCTTTGAAGATTTGCTAGTGCATTTAATTTTTTATATCTCTTTCGACACAGTTTAGCCAGTTTAAGGTGAGTCCATAGTTAAAAAGAGTTTTACTCTCTAAATGAGTCATCTCATACTACGCTCAGAAAGAGAAAAGGTTAACACAATATGAGACAAAAGGGGCTAATATTGCCTTAACTTCAAAGAATAAAAGGCAAGGAATAAAAATATAGAAGGATAAGGTACGCTGCTCAGTTATGGTTTGTTTTGAGGTTAACTTAACTTTGGTTTCCTGGCACACATGGTGGAAAGATTTTAGTTCATCAACTCACACCAGTGTATCTGTAAGGGGTTGTCTCTATTGACAAAACAAAAAGAAGCTAAATGATGATGAAAGATACATCAAAATAGGCAAAGCCAAGACAATTATGGTTGAAATAATAGGAAAATATAGATCATTGTAAGTACTGGATTTTATTTGAATCTTGATGAGACGTTTATTTGGAACTTGACTTCTATTTCTGCTTTGGACAAATTCAGTTATTCATGTTCATTCAGAAATTGAAAATTTAGTTTGTCTCATGATTCAAAATTGGCTAGTTCCAGTTCTTTACAATAACCTTTATTTAATGTATTAATTATTGCTTCATCCAACAAGTCCCTACTTTTAAGTACAAGAGGTATAAGTAGAAAAACAAACCAATAAAAGAGATTTGTAGCCAATTAGACTTCGGGCGTCTTAGAACTTATATATACGGATATTTATGAGTAATTCCTACAGTTGCTTGGAATGGTCATTAATATATATATTAACATTCATAGACGATATTTTAGATATGGCTACATGTTCTCATTAATAAAAGGGTCACAATTACTAGACGTGTTCAATTCCTATAAGGCTGAAGTTGAGAATCAACTCAATAAAAGGATTAATAACATCACATCTGATCGTGGTGGTGCATGCAACGATGGATATGATAGTTCAGGTGAACAACGTATAGGATTGTTTACTAATTTCTAGAGGAATGCAATATCGTCCCACAGTACACTAAGTTCGGTTTACCATTATGAATAGTGTTACTGAAAGACGAAACAGAATGCTTAAGAATATGGTGAGGAGTATGATTAGTCATTCTATCTTAACAGAATCACTCTAGGAAGAAGCACTTAAGGCTGCAGCATATATCCTTAGTAAGGTTTACAACTAAAGCGACTAACATAATCCCTTATGAACTTTAGACGGGCAAGAAACCTAGTCTGAAGCACTTGCACGTTTCGGAATGTCTAGCTGAGGCAAGGCCTTACAAAGCCTAATGAGAAGAAACTAGACTTAAGGACATTTAGTTGTTATTTTGTTGGATACTCTTAAAAGTCCAAAGGGTACAAGTTTTATGATCCCACAACCAAGGCTATTTCTAAGTCGTTAAATGCCTGGTTCTTTGAGGATGTTGAGTTTGCGGGGGGAGATAGAGTTAAGGATTTTGTCTTTGAAGAGGAATACATCGATATTCCCACAGGTGTTGTTGGCATTGATCGGAATTTCATTCCTGACCTTGTTTAAGACACAAATCAAGACAATGTCGAAGAACCTCCTGTTTCAGAAATTATTCCATATGAACAAACTCTACAACCTCAAGAACTTATGACATTGAGGAGATCCACTACGGAAAGAAGAAGTGCAATGCCAGATGATTACATTGCATTTCTCAAAGAAATTGAGGTTGGCATTGGAATGGTGGAAGATGATTCAATCAACTTCTATCAAGCCATGGAAAGTTCCAACTCTCAAAAGTGGATGGATGCCCATGAATGAATAGATTAAGTCCATGAGGGACAATGACACATGTGAACTTGTCCCATTGCCATAAGGTGCGAAACTCATTGGTTGCAATGGATATTTAATACCAAGAAAGATTCAAGAGGCAATGAGGGAAGGTATAAAGCTCGTCTTGTCTCAAATGGTTTTACACAGAAAGAAGACATCACCTATAAAGAGACTTTCTCTTCAGTTTCTTTGAAAGACTCTTTCAGGATTATAATGGCATTGGTGGCACACTTTGATCTTGAGTTACATTAGATGGATGTAAAGATGTTGTTCTCAATGGTGACATTGATGAGGCAAATTATATGGTGCAACCAGAAAACTTTGTGTCGGAAGACTCAAAGGATATGGTTTACAAACTTAAGAAATCTATCTATGGACTCAAGCAAACATTTGGATAATGATATTTAAAGTCTCATCTGGTGATCATCTCATTCGGTTTTGAGATGAATTTAGTTGATGATTGAATATATCATAGGTTATGTGGGAGCAAGTATATATTTTTGGTTTTGTATGTCGATGACTTTTTGCTTGCCATCAACGATATAGACTTACTGCACAACACCAAGAGATTTCTGATTAAGAATCTTGAGATGAATGATTTTGGTGATGTCTCTTTTGTGTTAGGATGCAAATACTGAGATCACTCTCGGAGTAATATGAATTATCACAAAAGAACTATATTGAAAAGGTCCTTCAAAATGGCATGCAGGATTATAAACCAAATGATAACCCTGTGGCTAAGGGAGACAAGTTTAGTCTCAAACAATGCCCTAAGAATGATTTGAGAAAAATAAAATGCGAGTAAGATTCATGACGCGTCGCACAATATGGAGTCGATGTATGATCGATATGTACTGTGATTGGATATTGTGTACATTGTAGGGATGCTTGGTGGATATATAATTAAGTCAGGAATATACAATATTTGAAAAGCAGCCAAACAAGTCTAAGGTACTTATGGATAAAGAAAAGTTACATGCTCACATAGCAGAGGTCGGATCAGTTTGAGATCATTCGGTATACCGACTCTGATTTTATTGGATGTCAAGATAACATGGTATCTAAGTTGGCCTATGTATATTTGCTAGTTGTGGAAGAGTTCTAAACAGTCTATTATATAAACTCTTCTATCTTGATAGCGAAATTCATAGTGTGTTATGGAACATCCAAATCATGGATTATAGTTGCGAAAGTTTATCACGAGGCTGCGTATGTAGATAGTATTAAAATACCACTAAGTTTGTGACATTGAGTCAACAACGTTATATTCCAAACAACAGGAACTCGACGAAGACTAAACATAAAGAGATCAAGTTCCTGATTGTTAAAGAGATAAGTCAAAGTGGACAGGTGTCTATAGAACATCGATACAAACTCCATAATTGCGGATCCGTTTACTAAGGGATTGCCACCCAAAAGGTTTCATGAACTTGTTGTTCATATGGGTGTCAAATCAGTTCAAAATATACATTTTTTAAAGGATATTCAGTTCTAGTGGGAGTTTGTAATTATAATGTTCTTTAGTATAGACATATTTTCAGTTACTTCAGTTTAAGGATGCTTTAAGGTTTTACTCTGCAGAGATAAATTTTCAGGTCATTTACACTTTGATTCTAGCATATGGTTTGATCTCACTAAGGTAAGGTGGACCAGTTGAAAATAGGCATGTTTGTTAGTACAAGTGGCTACGATAATCTAGAGGGGGTGAATAGATTATGCCGATTTTTCGCAAATCGCCCTCTTTTTCGAATGAACACGTAATTGACAAGAATGTAAATGCGGAAATTAAACAACACTCGATGATTTATAATAGTTCAACCCACCTAGGGCCTAATCTACTACCACCCCGGTATATACGAAGTGGATTTCAAAAAGAAAAAAAGATTTTTATTAATTACCACAATTAATACAACACCACATTTGAAGATTACCACAATCTTCTTACAACACCTTCAAGGAGATTACCACAATCTTCTTTCAATACCAATGAAGAGTACCACACTCTTCAACACCTAAGATCACCCAAGTGTGTTCCTACCACAAGAACACTAACAAGGATATCTTGTTTTGGATGATAGAAAAATTCAAGATTACAACTCAATAAATGAAGTATACAAACTTTGAGTGCAAGTGTAATCAAGAACAAAAAGCCTAGACCTCAAGATTGTGCAAGTGCAAGAACTTAGGCTATTACAACAAGAATGTAAAAATGAAAGCTTTGAGAATTTTGCAGATTTCTTGTTGTATTGTATGCTTGTGTGTTGTATATTGTGTCTTCAAATCATCCTCTATTTATAGGAGAGTGTTCATAGACATAGGCTCATTCTCTTCACTTTTGTCTACAAAAAGAGGATCACAAGATGTAGAAATATTGTACAAAAATCAAAAGTAAATCTTCTTTGATAAGAATTTCAAGCGGCACAATTTTTTGTTTGTCACAAAATTACATAGAGGACCGGTTGCCTGTATAAGATTTCGACGTTTGAAAGAAAATAGTGCGATCCGGAGACGGAGGTTGCGGGGGTGCGACCAGTCGGAGGGGGGTCCGACCGGTCGGCCCTACCCTTGACCGGTCGCCCTCCCTCAATTTTCAAGTTCAGTACGTTCTGTTTCATTTTTCATCTCTTCAGGTACCGGTCGACCGTTTGCTCGACCGGTTGACCTCAAAATTGAAATGTTGTCCGATTTTTGTCGAAAATAAACTTGAAGAAATACTCCAAAAAATTAGTAAAAATATTTTAAATCAATTGAGAGTATTTGGACAACTTTTATAAACATTGTTTTGGTGAAAAAAACAATTAACACAAAATCATTAAAAGTGTTGTCCAATTTTTATCGAATAATAAACTCTAAGAAATACTCCAAAAATTGGCCAAAACATTTTAAATCATTTAGGAGTATTTTGACAACATTTATAAACATTGTTTTGGTATAAAAACTCATTTAAACAAAATCATCAAAATCTTGATAAAAACATTTATCTAACAATGTTAAGATCACATTGCATGAAATTTACATGCTACACATCCACATCATGATCCATGTCTTTAATTGCGTTGGCATATGTGACCATTGATGGGTCGAGTTACGATAAATGTAACGAAGGCCACTTTGATCTATGTTGGTACGATTACTGGACCGGACTAGTTACAGATACATTTGGTTATGACAACAAGGTTGAGCTCATATGGTTATTTTTACAATGCATAATTATTTCACATATAAGCTCAATGTTGGATTATGTTGGATTATGATCCAACAATCTCCCACTTGGGCTATATGTGTAACCTTATAATTATGCATTGTGGACTGTCAATTAAGGTTAAGCCCATTTTATAAGTGATCAAATTAGGTTTAAGAAATTGGGCTTCAATGTATCTAATAGGGTGTGGGCCTTTAATGTGTAGATACTTAATAGGTTATTCATATATTAATGATGGGCTAAAATAGGATACCCAATATAACACAGTTATATAAGGGTTATGGTCCCTAGGTCACACGTCTACGACATTCTATTCTGCTATCCCATCGTCAGAAAGAAACCTATGGAGAAAACTAAAGGGTTCTCTGAAAAGCTTCAAGACGTGTAGATCTAGAAGGCCAAATCCTATGATTCAACTGCTATGGATTCAAGTTATGGATTCAAGTACACTTCCGCAATCTAGTCTTTGATTCTTGATAATTCGATATGAATGCTCCTGGATTAAAGTGATATAATTCACTAAAGTTTATTCCAACAAGTAATACCACAAACACACGAGGATTTTTAATACTCTATCTTCAGATGATGTATAACTGTTAATTTTATAAAATTTATCTTTAAATAAATATTTGATTGTAACCACATGTGTTTTATGTATAAAAGTGAATGCATAATTAAAGATAAACTAAAAAAAAAAACTAAAGAGTGTGTCTGCAACATGAAATTTGAAGGATTTTTAAATTAATGGAATTTCATGGATTTATAGAGAATTACATACATTTCATCATGAATTTCATCATATTCTATTTGAATTTTATATTATGAAATTATCCAGATTTTAATAGTTTTTAGTGAAATTTGTTGGACATTATAAAAATTACAATAAATGAATATATAGCTAGTAGCATAACATGACCAAAAAAGGAAAAAGAATATTGTAAATATTCAAAAAAGATCATTAACAAAAAAAAGGGTTCATAAACTTTAAAAAAATATAATTTGAAATTGTCAAAAAATAAAATATTTCAATAAAAAACTATGTTAAAATAATTATTCAACCAACAACAACATTGGTGATTAAACTTTTACTAGATAATTTTAATTACTTTTTTTAACACAAAAATAATGTGTGTATTAAGATGAGTTAATGAAGATTTATCAACTAATGATTCCCAACAAAGTATTTTCTGAATGTAATTTTTTCTACTAATTATTTATAAACTAAAAATATTAACAATAAAAAAGGCAACAAATCAACTCCATAGTGATTATTCACAAAATTGAGGTAGAACTTGCGTTGAAATGTTGACTTTGAGATTAGAAGACGATACATGAAGAGAGGTACAAAAGAAAAACATACATATTTTCTTGGTTATCATAATGAATATTTATTGTTGTTGTTATTATTATTATTTATTATTGAAAAAATAGAATTTGAATTCCAATGAGAAGTGGGAATTCATCCTTCATAAATATAGTTTCTGATTCCATCAAAACCCACCCAAATCATTTATAAAATAAATCCATGAAATTCAATGGATTCCAGTAAAATCCAAATCTAAGACACCCAAATTGTTACGAAATTATAAATTCCACTGAATTACATGGTTGGGGACACCCCCGTAAAGTACTTAAACTTCCCCTCACATGCACATGGATCTGCCATTTGCCAACAACCAAAATCAAAATGATCAGGATGCCGGAGCTTCTTGGAAATTAAGTTTCACGATAATCAGAATTATTAATATAGTCACCTAGCTCAAGTAACACTACAAGAAAATTCCAGTTTATCGACATAATTTACCGATAAAAATAGTTTTGTCGCTATTACAGTTACCTACAGAATTGAAAATATTATTTTCCCCCAAATTATATAGACAAATTACCGATAGTTTTTCAATTTATCAATAGATATTTACCATCAATTTTAGATTATGTAGGTAAATATTTTACATACAATGATTTTACCTACAACAATTTTGCCTACAAATTACAATTTTCATAATACTTATCTATACAGATTTTTCTACAGGTAAACTGGTTTTTTCTTGTAGTGTAAGAAAATGCAAGCTCCATAATTTGAGATTCTAAGTTCAAATCCTATAAAATGTATGAGAATTCGTCTATTTCTAAATGGTTAATAATTGATATTTGTGGAATATTGTTTGATGGCGGATAATATGATATTGATTGATTGATAAATAATATATTAACACGCTTCAATCAAAAGATACAATATATATACATATATGGTTTAATTCATATATAGCATGTGACCACAAATTAGCAGTGTTGTAAAAAACGGCCTAGGCGCCCCTAGGCTGATCCGATTTTTCCAAAATCGGCAAAAAAAATCGGTTCGGACAAACACCGGCCTAGGCGGCCAAAAAAATGGGCAAAAATTGGGAAAAAATCGGCCTAGGCGGTCTAATCGGAATAAATCGGCCAAAAATCGGCAAAAATCGGCCAAAATTCAAAAAAAATGAAAAAGAAAAAAAGAAAAACTTAGTGTTTCTAGGCGCCGCCCGGCTGCCGCCCGACTAGCGTCTAGCGATTTCTGCAACCTTGCAAATTAGCCACATATTTAATATTATTTTTTTAAAGCAAAATAACACCCCGGAGGGTGGGGGATTGAGGCGTGATCCCCTACCTGTAGATCAAATAACATATTATATTATATATATATATATATATATTAATGTCTCTGAAATTTTAAAAATATCATGTGAACAAATATAAATCTCACATTAGCACAGGCGATAAACTCCTTTATAAATATATATAAGGGATAATTATGAAAACTACCCCTGAGTTTTAAGCTAACTAGTCTTTTACCTGTGCGATACACGGGTATAAATTTGTAAGGCATTTATTTTGTATTGTGACAAATGCATTTTCCTAATAGTTCTACGAATTATATCTCCAACACTATGATAATTTTAAAATAGCATCAAACAAATGAACAATAAGCAGAAAATAGTATTTAATATTTTTTATTGAAAAAATAAAAAAATATCATACCACATAACAAAAATATATATATATATATATATATATATTTATATACACATTCAAACATATGTATTTGTGTTCAATCTTTGAAAACTATTTGTTCATAAAACCGCACATGTGTACCTTCATCGCTCGTTTCGTTTTAGTCATGTTTAGATTCTTAATAAGTGTGAAAATATGTGTCATATTGTTTTCCAAAGGTTTTAGTAGTAAATTCACATGCAAAAATATTTTCTAAAGTCATCTTGTATGTGTAGGAGAACCAAGTATATTAGTTAAAGAAATAGAGACAATATAAAATTTTGGTAATATTTTTGATTTTATTATATTGATTATTTTGGGGATATTTTTATTTTTTTGCATATTTTGTCTTGTATTTTATTTATTCCTGTTAAGACGTTTTTTAAACTTTTGAAATTTTTTCTGGGTTTTTTTATTGTAGAATTTGAAATTTTCAATTATTATGTTCTATTCAGATTTCTCATATTTGTATTTTCAGATAGTGTGATGCACGAACTATATTTTTATAATTTATAGTAACTGCAAAAATTTTAGAATTTCAATAAATAATTAAAATATAAAAAAAATACTTAATTTATTAAATAATATAAAAATAAATTATTATAAACTATGAAAAAGACTTTCTAAATACAATATATTTGGTTGATATTAAAGATTTTATGAATGTGAATTGTATCTATATATATTGAACATGTTTATCTATAAGAAAATAAAAGTTTGAAAAAAAATTAATTGTAAATGTCTAGTTTTTAATATATTATTTTTCAATGCAATCAATAATAAAGTCATTTCAAATTTCAATATCTTTTTAGTGTTTAGAGAGTTGAACAATTATTAGAATTATTAAAGAAATTAAACAAAACTCATGTTTATATTTAGCAACATAATTTTATGGGAAAATGAAATCTTTTAAAAATACAAAAACTATTTTATTTTAAATATACACATATATCAAAAAAATATCAACAGATAAATTCATATCTAATAATCGAAATGTACATGCAATTTTAAAGTTGAATATCAAAATACACTGATACATATAAAAATTAAATTACATTAATATAAAAAGTACGTTAAAAATATTTAAAAAACATTTTTTTCATATATAAAACACTTTTATAAATATAAATTTATATTAAATAAAAATTTAATTTATTCTTACACGACTATATCAAATGCCATGTATGGACATATTTTTTCTTACATGACTATATCAAATTTAATTTTATTTTTTCTTACTAATTTGTATTATATTAGTCCTCTAACTAAGTTTTTTTCAGATATTTAGTTATGTTACCTGCTATACCAGGTCAACCTAACCTGAAATGTTGATGTGGCATTTTTTTATAATAAAACATTTTTTTAATGACTTAATTGATGGCATGTACACATAGTTGGATGATTTTGGAGGGAAACTAGCTTTTGGTACCAAAATGGAGGGAAAATTGATATTTAGATATAAAATATAAAAAAACAATATTTTGAAAAAACAAATTAAATAATTATATTTTTGATAAAAATATAAGTTATTTGTTTCGAAAAAATAATTTGGTTATCGTTTAAAAAAATAATACCGAATTACTCTAAAAATAATAAATATAGTTTTTAACATTATTTTTTCCAACTTTTAAAAATAATTCATTTTTTTGACATTATCTAGTTATAAATATAGTTTTTCGAAACTATATCCAGTTTTGCCTAATTTTTAATAACTTGATAATTTCGAAAAACTAAATTATTTATAAAAATTGGAAAAAATAATGTTAAAAACTATATTTATAACTAAATATATTTAAATTATTTTTAAAAATAATAAATTATTTATAGAATAATTTGGTATTATTTTTTTAAACCATAACCAATTTAATTTTTCGAAAAAAATAACTTATAATATTTTTTTCGAAAATATAATTATTTAATTTGTTTTTTCAAAATATAGTTTTTTATATTTTATAACTAAATATCAATTCTCCCTTCTACCAAAACCTAGTTCCCCTCCAAAATCATCCAACCATGTGTACATGTCATCAATTAAGTTATTAAAAAAATATTTTATTAGGAAAAAAATGCCACATCAGCATTTCAGGTTAGGTTGACCTGCTATAGCAGGTAACAAGACTAAGGGAGTGTTTGCAAACACTAAAAATAAGTGTTTTTCAATTTTTTGCTTAAAAAAAGCAGTTTTTAGTGTTTGTATATACAAATTTCTGCTTCTAATTCTGCTTTATTTAATCAGAATCTAAAAGCAGGGAGAGTGGTGCTTTAGATTCTGTTTCTACTTCTAGTTTGAATTTTACAAATAAATAAGTACTTTTACTACTTTTTCACCAAACACTCTCAACTTCTCATTCTCAACTTTTAATTCTATTTTCAAACACTACCAACTTCTCATTCTCAACTACTTCTACTTCTGCTATAATAAATCACTTTTTCTAAAAGCAGAAGTTTTTGCAAACACTCCCTAAATATCTGAAAAAACATTTAGGTAGAGGACTAATATCATATCAATTAGTAAGTGGGGACTAAAGCTCCAAGTTAGTCCACTTAGAGGACTAAAAAAATAATTTTGCCTATTTAATATTTAGATACATAGTTTGAGATATTTCTTCAATTAAATTTAGTATTTCTTTGATTGAATTTAATCAACGTAAATAATATTTTATATAATTATGAAGAAATTGGATAAGTCCAATTAACAACTACACATTGATGTCCAATAGCCCGAATACATATAAATTTTAAAGAACTTAAATAATATGCAATATCGATCGAAGATCGTAAAAACATGATTAATTATATATATTATACGTAAAAAAATGGATCTAAAATGAAAAAATTAATAATTTTTTAATATATATTATATGTATAATAATTAATGCACACATATTTGGAAACCTAATTTAAATAACTTTATTTTTAATACATAACCTTTTTTTGAACAATTTAATATATAACTTTAAAAAGTGATTTATTGAAAGAAAGTTGACTACCAAAATAATGAAATCGAAAATATTTATGACTTCTTATTTTTCCATAGATTTTTATTACTTTTTTCTTAAAGAATTTTTATTATTTTTTTAGAAACCGAAAAATGGGCGAGAAAACTATGAGTTACTATTCTAAGAATATCCTCTATTTATATATACTAGTCTTTTGGCCGTGCAATGCACGAGGTGTGTTGCGTCAAGACGCGCGTAAATTGCATCCATAAAAGAGTTACAATGTTAATAAATATGAAAACATACAATACAAACTTCAAACAAATAAAGTTAAATCACCACATTTTAAAATTATAAACTGTGAAATACTTCTTCGTACACAAATTTACTCGTCTATTTGGTTTTATTTTATCATCGTCACAAACTAATATTTTCAAACTCTTATGATATGCGACTTGTGAAAAAATAACATATAAATGACCATGACTGAAAATTGGATTATTTATAAGAGAACTAATGAGAATAATTATTTACTACTTTTATAACATTATTATATGGTTTTACTTTACTTTGAGATATTTTTATTTCCTGAATAATTCGGTGTTCAATATTATGTAGTAATTTTGCATTTTTTATATTATTTTTACTTTTAATTAGAGATTTCATTATTCATCTTTTATTGTAATTGGATTTAGTTTTTGAGAAGATGATATATTATTATTCAATTTAATATAGCATAACATCAACATGTATATTGAATTTTTCTTATTGCCAATATTTCTATGTTATACTTTTGAAAATTTTGTATATCCGAAATACTATAATTACACATTGAAGGATCTACTGTAAATTAAAACCCATCATCATTAGATTTACATAATTCTCGATATAAATTATTCAACGGTTGATTTTATTTTTGTATTAACGGAATTGAATTGCAATCAACCAAATATTCCGAGTGTACAAAAATAGTCCATAAATTTACCAAAAGAAAATACTTGTTCCATAACTGTATTAAATATTAATATTTTAACAAAATTACTTTTGATCGGGAGCCTATAAGTGCTGGTCCGATTTTTAATCATATATTTTCCTAGTATTACTTCACTAATTACAAAATTTGACGTTACATGTTACAGTTATATTTTTACTATTATTGGAGGGTGGTTTAAGCGGAGAAATTTTTAGATACTATTTATAGGCGGCTTGCTTATTATATATATATATATATATTAAACAAAAACCATATTTTATATTTGGTAGCATAATTTTAGGGGAAATTTCAAAAAGAGTAAAAATTATTCTATTTTTATTACACAGATGTCAAAAAAAGTATCAAACAGACTTTCATATATAATAGACAACTTTGAAAGTTGAATATCAAAATATATTGATAAATATAAAAATAGTTTCTATTAACAATTTTCTATATATAAAATACTATTATGAATATAATTTTATTTGAGATATATATTCAATTTATTATTACATGAATATATATAATGCTATATATGGATTTTTGTAATATATATAAATACATATTATCGCATATTTTTTTAATTATGATAAGTATTTTTAATTGAATTTCATAAACTTAAATATAATTGATAGAATTATGGAAAAAATGGGCTAAGCCCATATAACTATTATATAATATCACAAATACCAAAATACATAAATTTACAAATTGATGTCCAATATCCCAAATATTTAATTATTGTAGCCCATTATAAAATAAGATTTTTTTAGTAAATATATCTTAATTTTTTTTATTTTTATGCATATTTTTTATTTTATATATGCAATATAAGTGTCAAACTAATGGTCGTAAAAAGACGATTAATTTGATATATCATACATCAAAAAGAGATCAAAAAACAAAAAAAGTTATTAAACAAATAATAATAAATGTAGTACATACACATATTTGGAAAACTTATTTTATATAATGCCTTGTTATTATATATACCTATACTTTCTCAAAAAAAAAATATACCTATAGATTTTCCAGAATTAATTTACTAATTATCAAAATTAATGTTACATGTAATTATATTTTACTAATTCTAGAAGGTGTTTTAGGCGGGAATATTTTTTGATTACTATTTATAAGTGACTTGGTTATTATATATATAGATATAGATAACAAATAAAATATAGAGATTTTGAAAAATACAAACATCCCTTTGTCTTATATTTTAACCATTTCATAAGTAAAAATATTTTCAGACACCCCATTTATATTAATTTGTATAAATATTACAATAATCCCTTTGCATTTTAGACATAATGAAATCTGATCATGTTTTTTTTTTTTTCTTTTTTGTATTTATAATTTTGAAACTTCTTTGGTTTTTTTTTTTGGTAATTATCCCAAACCGCATGAGTAGTTTTTGTAATTATTCCTAACTGTAACAGTTCAATAAGTATAGAAAAACAAATGTTTTCATTTTTATTGGCGAAGTAGTTTCATGGATATATTATATTTTTTTGCGTAGAAAAAATGATAGTAGTAGAGGGAATACACACACTCATATGAGATTATATTCGGGTCAATCGTCCTAGACGGAATGTTTCTACCATTAGAGCACAAGATTGATCATGATTTTATTAATAGTTCCTTAAATATAAATTTAATATCATTTTTATACCTTTACAGCTGAAGATTTATTTCACATTAGACATTGCTAAAAATATATTATTCTATTAATCTAAATAATATATAAGGCAGTTTTTTGGTACATTCCCGACAGCTATTGAAATGATCACACCGCAACTTGAAAGACTTTATGCATTTTTCTTTTGAATTAATAAATTGTCACCATCGCCGTTTTGGAATTTTGTATACACTAATGTGCCAAACGTGGATCGACTTTTATTTTCTTCTCAAATGATGAAGCACTAACGTAGTCTTCGGCTGGGGGCAAAGAAAGACACCAATTATAGACAAAACATTGGAAAAATGGCACAAAACCAACGGCTCCCACCATTATTATCTTCCAACGTCGAATTCTCATGTATCCTCAATTCCCAAGCATCTCTGTGGCCCCCATGCACAATTTTAGGCCAATCACGACCATCAAAGAACCTTCTCTTTCTTTACTTATTTTGGTCTTTATATCCATCATTCAATTGTTCTTTTTTAATAATAAATGAAAATATATATAAAAAAAAGAAAAAGGCCTTGATCACAAGCCGATCAGGTAGCAAAGGAAAAACAGTGCAAAACTCCAGAAAAAAAAAACAACAAAAATAACTTAATGACGCAGTTTAAATGAAGGGCGTCTATTCCTAGAGGATTTTCGAGTATCGTTATGATTGTCTGATGTAGTCTGTGCAATGTCGGATATGATCCTCGAGCCACAATTTCATAGCCTTCATAGCTTCCGAGGAAGCACACGAGTGAATGACAATAGTTGAGGAGTCACCTATAGCTAGCTTGATCTTTAAAGCTTCTGAATTGTCTACATCAACTTGAAAACTAAAGTTAAGAGGATGACTTGATGTTGGAGATGTTAAATCATGAGTTGAAGTTAAATTCGTTTCATCACTCTTTGTTAGATTCAACTTTGATTCAACAACATTGGATAAACCACAATAGCTAGTGGATTATTTTGCGTCATTGGTAAGGTGTGAGCATTTGTAAACTTTTTAGCATATTTCTCTGGAATGGAACCCGAGCTGCAATCTTTCTCATGTAGAGCATCAAACGAATTGCGAGTAGAGATGTGTTGTTGAGGGCGTGAAGGGCTTGTGTGTTTACCATTACTGACTGATTTTTTATTGACGGCCACAAATCCGTCATTGTCCATCTGAACTACTGGAAGTTGGTCCTCAGCACTAGAGTGGTCTTCCTCGGCATAGCCCGTCTACCGTTTACTGGCAGTAACCCGAGAGAGTGAACCAACATGCAATGCAGAGACCGTTTCTTCCATCGAGTTATCCCCAACCTTACCCTTATCCTTAAGAATGAACATGTCAAAATATGCCGACATGCATCAATATTATGACCCGTAATACAACAATTTGAGCAAAATTCTGGTAATTTCTCATAACTCAAAGAAGCAAACGAACAATGACCCACACGTTCAACCATGATATAATCCTAAAGAGGCTTCACAAGGTCAATATCCACCAGAACCCAAACAAAATGGCCAAGAGAACCATTTAAAGATTTATCATTAATATGTATAGGAGTTCCAATAGCTTTAGCAATACCCATGATGATACTAGGGTGTCAATACTCTTTACTTAATTCAAAAATACGCACCCACATACTAGCCATGGAGGAGTTAACCTTGTACGGATTAAAATCAGAAATTTGGGGCACAAACTCCACACTTATTCGGACAACGAGATATTCGTTTCTAGTGATGATCCTAATTTCTGGGGGAAGAGAGATAACCTCAACCCCACACTCTGTGATAGTTAAAATTTGAACCCATGACCAGGAGTTTGCAAATGAAACCCCAGGCTGCTAGCCAAACCCCTAGGGTTCCATGATTCAATTGTCATTGTGGTCATGTTGGCTGTTGCCTACTTTATTATTACTTCATTTTCTATTTCTACCTATTTTTTTCGCTTAAAATTGAAGAAGCTTTGAGATCCTTGGTGTGAAAATATTTATGCTAAACAATTATTGATGTGATGAAAATAATTATAAAAAGATATCCATGTTTTCTATTGGATAAACTATAATAGATGCCCTCATGAGGTAATGGAATGGTATAGGGTTAAGTTCACGTGGCCAAAAGCAGGGACGGAGCTAAGGCGAAAGGGCGGCCACCTCTCTCAACTTCAAATTTCTTCATAATTAATATAATTGTGTATATAAAACTATTAAATGTTATAATTTTCGCCTCTTAAACAAAATATTTATGTATTTATTAGTTGAAGGATCCCCCCTCCTAATCTCCATTTTCTGTCTCCGCTCTTGATCAAAATTCTCAAATTTAAATTTCCATATCTACATTACCTGGTCGCGTCTGTCGCACATGACTTGACAAGTGCAGTTTATCTGGCAATGAGGTTTGTAAACTATTACGTCATGTACGAGAGTTTAGATAGTGCATCCAAGAAGTAATTAGTTGCAAGTTTCTTCGATAAAAAAAGAAGTATAAAAGGAGATGTAATATCTTTTTATCAAGGACTAAATCATTAAGATGTAATCAGGGCCGATCCTATTAATATTTTTCCCAAGTCAAACTTTAAAATTGGCTTCCTTTTCTTCATCCTGCGAACTGTGCGAACTTTGATTCTGGTAGCCGTATAAATTAAGTGTGTTGTTAGCAATGCTACAAGGGAAATCAATATGAGCCATTCATTATTGGTTGGAGAGCTTGACCACTAGGCTGCAATTGAAACTTTTAATTTTGTTATCCACCTAATAAAGTAACAAAAATCTTGTGGGCAGAGCCACTTTCAATGTATCAAAATTGGCAAAACATTCAATCACTGTTCTGGATTTACTCTTTGACCAATATTTTATTTATTTTATAAATATACTGTATATAAAAAGTATACAAAAATTTTTTGTGTCCCTAAATTTCGCAATCTTTTCGGGTCTGAGTCGACCGACTCCTTGGCCTAACATAGGTAGCGGCCCTTGCCTCAATTGCAGATTTTGCTGTAGCACTCCACAAGACCAAGTATTTTCACATTATACAACTTATAGGGGTGAAAGAAAGAAGGAAAAAAAAAAAAACCAAACACAGAAACATTGTCAAAAATTGTAGAGGAATATCATCTAAACGTTTGAGGTCCCATATTGTCACCGGCCATCAAGCACAGTGAGAGTGAGCTCGTTGATGGAGTATCCGACTTGGCTTGTAGGTTGAGTCGAACCGTGCAAACCGTGCCATTTCTCGGCAAAGACTGGCTGCTCCGGTGCGGGCAGGTCCACGATTTCACGGCTGAGCATTGACAGAACAGTTTGAATAGCAGGTCTATCTACAGGAAATTCTTGGACACACAAAAGTGCAATCTGAATGCATCTCACTATTTCTGCCTCAAAATCTGAACTTGCCAAGGTTTCATCCGCGAAAGCCAAACCATTGTTTTCACTCCATAATTTCCATGCCTGGATTTTGTGAAGCAATAATGTTAATATTCATTGTGATGAAGAAATGATTTTGGGGATCACAATAGTAATTTAGAATTGGGATAACTACAAAAAACTACATCTGAAGTTTGGGTTAATTACAAAAAATACGAGATGTTACCCTTAAGGTTTTATTCTGTTTTCGGGTAGTTGTAATATTTTTACAATGTGAAGCGTTTGTTTGAAATGTTATTGCTTATAAAGGGGTAAAGTGAAGTACCGAATCAAACGTCACGGGGTCTTTTGTAATTTTCAAAAATATGTGGGTTTTTTGTAATTAACTCAAATCTCAGGGGAAGTTTTTGTAATTATCAGAATTTTGAAGATGAGAATTTGGGGCTTACACATCCTAAAAGGCTCAAAGACGATTCATGATTATAATAGTGTGTGTTCTTTTTGCCTTTTACAATCTCCAACATCAGCACGCCAAAGCTATAGACATCAGATTTTTCAGAAAATCGGCCTTCCATTGCGTATTCAGGTGCCATATATCCACTGCAAAAATCATCATATTAGCACGTTATGAAATGGCCTAATTCGAAATCACTATTTTTTTTGGTAAATCTTAATTCGAAAAAAACTTACTATGTTCCTACAACTCTCGCAGTATTGCCATGATCTTGGTTGCCTCCAAATATTCTAGCCATGCCAAAATCAGATATTTTCGGGTTCCAATCTTCATCAAGCAGTACGTTACTCGGCTTGAGGTCCCGGTGAATTATCCTAAGTCTAGAGTCCCTGTGAAGATATAGAAGTCCTCTTCCAATGCCTTCGATAATACTGAAACGTTTCGTCCAATCTAAATCCTTTTGCGATGGATGTGTAGGATCTTTAAAAAAAAAAAAAAGTTAGTAAGATTACTCATCTGGTAAAAATATAATGCTTCATAATGCTTCAATTTGAAATTCTGCTTCAGAAAAATGACATTTTTGATCTTAAACTGACCAAAGAGACAAAAGTCCAAGCTTTTATTAGGCATGTATTCATATATCAGCATTTTCTCTTCTTTTTCTACACAGCATCCCAATAATCTGACAAGATTTCTATGTTGAAGTTTGGAAATCACAATCACTTCATTCATGAATTCTTCCATTCCTTGTCCAGAAGCCGCTGAAAGTCTCTTCACAGCTATTTCTTTTCCGTTCGCCAAATTTCCCTACCAATAAATATATCACAATTTCAGCTTTTGATATTCCACGAAAACGGGTGCAGGAAAGTAGGAAATTTACCTTGTAAACAGGACCAAAACCACCCTTCCCAAGAAGATTGTTTTCGTGAAATTGATAGGTTGCATTTGCAAGCGTCTCGAAACTGAATAATGGCAACTCTTCGATGTTAACTTTCTCCGATTCATCTTTGAGCACAATTGCAGTCGAATCCGATGAAAATGTCTGCCCTGCTTCAAATACCTTTTGGTTTTTTGTTTTCTGTCCTGATTTTGGAAGGAATGTGTACAAAATAAGATTGACAGTTGAATATATTTATAAATGTCCAAGTAATGGTCCTTGAGTCCAATCTTACCTTTCCTCTTAACCAACCAGCACCAAGCAATGAAGATCAATATGCATATGGAAACAAAACCCACCACTACTGGAATTATGATAACAAGCTTTCTGTCTTTGCTATTATCTGAAAAAACAAAAAAAAGGTAATTTGCATACAGTTAATCTAGGTTAATTGATAAATGCACTTTAGGCTAAACTTCATCACTCATAATTCCTCTAAATTCTAAATTGGTACTTTCACTGGTAAAGTAGGAAACTATAAAATCCAGACATTGTAGCAAAACAAAAAAACAGAATTGACATATAAAAGTTATTTTTTTCCTCTTTGCAACCAGTAAAGGTAAAGACCTTATAAAATTACGGGATAATTACAAGAAAAAACCCTGACGTTTTGGCTAATTACAAAAAGACCCTAAATATTTCTATTAAAGTCAGGTTTTTTTTTAGAAATGTTCTTTTAACAAAGGGGAAAATGTAAAACGGAATCAAACCTGAAGGAAATTTTTGTGATTTTCAAAAAACTTGTGGGTTTTTTTGTAATTAGCTTGAACCTCAGGGGAATTTTTGTAATTATTCCTAAAATTTAATAGCAAAGTTGTCAAAGAAAGTACCCAATTCTGAACCCGACAGACGAATATAAAGATCAGCACCAACACCAGCGAACTGCTGAACGTCGACCAAACTCTCGCTCCAAAACATACACCCAATGTTAGGATCATGCGAATATGCTATACACGAGCAATTCGTCGAACACCTTGTCCTACATTCATCTTCCTGCCTAGACGAAAAATGTTCAGCAAAATCCGGCACCTTCATAAACTGCAGTCTCAAAAACCCATCTCCATTTCCACCCGTACTATTCCCCTGATCACACCGCAACTCATTTCTCCTCCGGCACCCACTACTCCAATTCCCCCTCCCCCATTCCTCCGTATTCGCCGGCTCAAACCCTCTCAAACAAGAACAAATCGGCGAATCCCGAAAATTACAGCTCCCAAACGGCCCACAAGTCCCATATACATCACACTCATTTTGAGGAGCCAACCACGTGACATCCCAATTCCTCCTCTGATCGTCCCACAGAGTCTGCAACAAGGTTCCAGTAGAATTTAGGGTTATTCTCATAAAAAACCTCGCCTCAGGGGCAGTAAAGTAAATTGTACCAGCACGATCATTCACCACACTGAACCCGTCCAGGTACGGAGAATACATATCCTGTACACCGATTAGAATCTGGCCGTTCCACGGGCCGCTCCTCCAGTACGGACGCCCGTTATTCCAAATGAAAATTTGGGGAATATTTAAAGCCTCAAGCCCCGCCGTGAAACTACCCATTTCAGGGTCCGACCCGTTTCTCCACGCCGACACAACCACTTTCTCGCCCGTGTTTATGTTGTCGCTAATTCTCATCGTCGGCAGGAAAACATCGGAAGGATGCGAAAAGGACTGCCATATTGTGTTTCCTGTTACGACGTCGTTCAGAATCAAATTCCCGGTGTCCTGAATTTGAAGAGTGGTGTTCAGAGGAGAAGTTGTGATATTAGTTGACCAGACAGTTTGATTTCTTCCATTGATGAGTACGAAGTTCCCGTTTTCGGATATGGTTACGGAGCTGGAAGAATCGTTGAGGGGGTTGTCTCTGTTGGCGACCCATATCACCGTTGTTTCTGAAACGGTGTAAAAAACACCCAAGTAGCGGTTTGTGGAGTTTTCGGGGGTGAAAAATCCCAATTTGTAGGCCTGCCTGCTTGATACTATGGTGTCGGGATCTCTGAGAATTATACTGGAGGTGATGGTGTCTGTTTCTAAGCTTAAACTCAGAAATGGAATGCAAATGAGAAAGTAAACGAATTGAAGAATTCGAAATTCGAGGATTTTGAAATTCATTGTGGGCTAAGTGTTTTGCTGATTTACAAAGTGCGAGTGGCTAAATTAATTGCAGTGGTTCTTAAGTTGGTTGATATTCGTCTGATATGTCGTTTATTTATTAAGGCAAATTGGTGGAAATTGGAGGTCAACTCAAGTCGTTGGATTAGTGGTAAAGCCATCATTGATTTAAGATTTATTTGTCATGAAATTAGATGACTTTTATTGACCTTAAGTCCACTAAGGCTAGCATTTGGCTCACCTTCACATTTGGTTACCATTTTCTTCCCTTTTTCTCATTATGTCATTGGTTGATTTCTTTTTTTAGTGAGAATTAATGATAGGGATAATTACAAAAACACCCCCAATGTTTGAGCTAATTAAAAAAATCCAGAGATGTTTCAAAATTACAAATAGCCCTCTCAAGTTTGATTTTGTCTTAAATTTAAGGGTGTAACTGGAACATTCCTACAAATATCATGGGGGATTTTGAGATGTTTTTTTGCTTATTAAGGGAAAGACGTAAGCAAAATCAAATCTTAAGGGTTTTTTTTGTAATTGTTAAAAATTTCAGAATTTTTTTTTAATTAGCTCAAACCTTCCTTAATGATATCTTATTGTAACTTCTATTTTCAAGTTCATGGCAAAGTTGACTTTATTACCAACGCTTATTGGGTTTTTGCTAGGTTCTTAGCTAGCTCAGGTCTGAATACGAGTAATTTCAATTTTCATGCTTAATTAACACCTGATTAATTATTTATTATTTTAGCGTATAAACAGCTTTTGGAATAAAAAAACCCAGGAAACTTGACTCCAAATTAGAAACCACGAATTATAAACCACGATGGACAGAAGATATCATTAAAACGCGTTCTAACAACTTTTGACGAAATATATGCAAAGATAAGGATGTGCTCACGTGTCAAAGATTAAATAATGAGCGAAGAGACCCAACTTGGTATAAAAGTTAGGATTTTAGTGGGAGATTTCCACAGATGAGGGCAGAATTTAGGTGAAATGATTAGAGTTAAATATTTAAAATAGGGAGTAGAAATGACTAAATTTGTTCTGTTATACAACTTGTGCAAAACTCACGGGTCTGTGTTTGATGGGAGAAATTGGGAACCTTGGACGTGTTGGATGGGAGAAATTGGTTTGTCTATTTTCTATCAGGTCTTAGTTTGATTTGGATAGCTAAAAATTGGTCCTACTAAGTTGAGGAGTGGGGATGTTATTGGTAGAGTTGTCAATTCTTAGCCTGGTTCATGGGCTGGAACGAGAGACTCAAACATAGGACTGAACTAGGCTGTATTTATAAACACCCAAAGTAGACCGAACCAACTTTAATCTAGTTGAGCGGTCCGAAGCTTCAGCTGACCTAGCTAGTCGTATACAATTTAATACTAAATATGGCGGTTGTGTTGGGTTGGGCTATGCCAATAGCAATAGATTAGTGGTCCGATCGAATTTCGTTTAGGCATGACCCAACTCGATTTTCTGCATTGGCATGACAGGCCGACCTGACCATTTTTCCTCAGTTCATGTTCCACTTAACTGGCTGAATACCACATGTCGTTCAAATAGACATGACTTGTTAATTGCTTTAATACACCTACACTTGTCATTCATTCAGATGATAGAACGAAAAATGAAATAGGAAAATGGAACATGAAATCAGGTCTTAGTTTGGTTTAGATAGCTAAAAGTTTGTCCTACTAAGTGGAGTTTAGAGATTCGAGATTAGAGGTGTCAATTTGGGTTGAGTCCGGGTTCGTAGGTTTGCGTGTCAGAAACAGCCGACCCGAACCCGACTTATTTAATTATTCGTGTCAAAATCTTGAACATGGACCCGACCTGCTTATTTCACAGGTAACCCGGACCCAACCTACTTAACCCGTCTAATAAAATTATTTTAATATACATTTAATAGTTTTAACTGAATAATTTATTTTTTTCAAAATCAATCACTATCATACATTATTCTATCAATAAACAATATTACAATTCACAACATACAAAAAGAAATAACATAATTGCACAAATAACAC
This sequence comes from Rehmannia glutinosa, assembly GCA_016081115.2. Lineage (NCBI taxonomy): Eukaryota > Viridiplantae > Streptophyta > Magnoliopsida > Lamiales > Orobanchaceae > Rehmannia > Rehmannia glutinosa. Next base: position 70,158,215 of record CM071933.1, read on the forward strand.
AACATACTAATCATATTTTGAGGATAATATTCAAAAAGTTATGCATAATAATAACAAATACAGAATTAATGAGGTTTTATTATTTGAATTTTAAAGATATGTCTTATTTGTTGTTTTTTCTTACAATTAGTTATTTACTTATTTTTTTTTTAAATTCACAAACGGGTCATAGTAGGTTGACCCGAACACGACCTGTTTAATTGGCAGGTTAGTCGGGTCCCAATTTCGACCCAGACCTACGAAACCTGAACCCATACCCATTAATTTCGTGTTAGGTTCGTGTCGGGTTTGCGTGTCGGGTCCTAAATTGACACCCCTATTCGAGATGTTATTGGTAGAACCATCAATTTCTAGCCTGGTCCGCGTGCTGAAACGACAAACTCGACTATAGGCCAGACTGGACTGTATTTACATAAGTCTTAAATAGATCCAGCTTTGTTCCGGCTCAAGCCGTTCGAAATCTGCATTGACCCGGTTAGTCCAATATAATTTAATTATAAATATAAGCTTCAAGTTGGAGTGGACTAAGAAATTAGTGGTCCAATCGAATTTTGTGTCAACAATTAGTGGTCCGATCGAATTTCGTGTCAACATAACCTGACTCGATGGGCTTGGCCAGACCCTACCATTTGATAGCTCTAGTTGTGTAATGCCCCAGTTTAACAAAATAAAAATATTCCGAATTTTATGAAAACGTTATTGTAAAAACAAATTTTTTAACAAAATAATTTAATAAAACTAAATATTTAAATATAGATAAATACCAGTCACATTACTAATGAAATAATATCAAAATGTTCCATGACATAAAATAAAATTATCCAAAGTTAAATTTGATCTTCATCCATTAGTGACGTATCTCTAGCCCGACTCCTTAATCTGAAAAATTATGAAAAATGAAAGGTGAGCTTCCACTTGCTCAGTAGAGATCAACTTTTGTCAATGTATAATAAATCATACAAGCATAATCATGAATAATAAAACATGTAATTCCTCTGTAATTTTTCCTTTGATTGACCAGTTAATAAATTTTAGCACAACTGGCTTAACCCGAAGATCAACTTCGATCCTGGACCTATTTACGATCCCTAACTAGTTCCTCTGCATATCATATGTAAATGAAAATACTCACATGAAATATTATATAAAGACAAGAATTAAAAATTCATACCTCAACTGATTTATGTTAATCCTTGTAGAAAATAGAATGATTATTCTAATCTTCTTGATTTTCGATTCCTACATAAATTATAAAATTATAATTAATAAATTATTTAATAAATTTGAATGGTTTAGAAAAGAATTGGAATATTAAAAAGAATTAGGGAATTTGGATTTTTGGGTTTGAAAAACTAATATAAGGTTTGGTCAAAATCCCCCAATTAAGCCCTTTAAAATATTTAAATATTTCCTATAAAACAAAAAATCCAAACACCAAAATGAACAAAACAAAACCTTATCCCTCCCCAGAACTCACGCCCACTCCCTCAATCTCTTTCTTTTTACATTTTTTTATTCTTCTCACTCCTTCTTTCTCCCTCACGTTATTTCCCCTATTTCTTCTTCTTCTTCTTCTTATTTCTTTTCCCTTTCTTTTCTCTACCAATCGACCTCCCTCAACACCCTGCTCCATATCACTTTTGTCATCTTCTCCTCTCTCACACACATACAACCTCCTGCCCCTACACTTTATGCCACATCTACCAGACACCACCACAGACGCAACGGCGAACGGCGGGAGGAGGACTGCGGCGACTGTCGATTTGCCGCGGTAGATGGCGGCCAAGAACACGCACAAGCTATCATTTTCTCTCCTATTTTCTTCTCCCTCTCTTTCTTTTTTCAGAAATTTATAAAGTGTAACTGGAAATTGGCTAAATGGCTAGGTTGGTGTGATTTCAAACAATACATGTTTGAGGTAGAAAGAACGAACAAAAGGCTATTTCTAGAGATATACCTGATTCTAGCAGAAAGTATTTTGTAAAATGTGTTAGGGAAAAACTGGTATTTATAATGGTATTTCTTTGCTGAAGATTTAATAAGAATCATGTTTTACGTTAGTAATTCATAAATTGATAATCACTAAACTAGGAACTTTTCAAATCCATAACTGATATATGTTTTAAATGGCTAAAAAAATATAATATTCTAATTTTCAAATAAATAAAAAATCTAATTTCGATAAGATTTAAGGATTAGAAACCCCAAATTATGAAATTAGGGATTTGAATCCCCAATTGAATCTAATTGTAAACCCTAATTATAATTTTACCCCTAATTTCTGTGGATATTACATCCTACACTCCCTAAAATTAATTTCGTCCTCGAAATTCATTAACTTACCTTGGGTAATGAAATTCGGGTACTTGGCACGTATCTCTTCTTTGTGCTCCCAGGTGGCTTCATTTCCGTGATGACGTCTCCATTCAACCTTGATTAACGCACATCTTTATTCCTTAGTCAGTGGTCTTGGGATCTAAAATCGACTACGGCCCTTCCTCGTATGTCAAGTCCTTGTTAATTTTCAAATCCTTATAGTTCACGGTGTGACTTGGATCGTGAACATATTTTCTCAGCATCGAAACATGAAAAACATTATGCACACTCGACAAACTAGGTGGTAATGCTAATTGATAAGCAAAATCTCCAATACGAGTAAGAATTTCTAACGGTCCAATGTATCTTGGCTTCAATTTTTCCTTTCACCAAAACGAATAACACCCTTTATAGGAGCCACATTCAAAAACACTTTTTCTCCTTCTTCGAATTGTATATGTTTTTTCCTTCTGTCATCATATAACTTTTGTTTATCTTGAGCCATTCTGATTTGATCTTATATTTTGGCTATCTTTTCTGCAGTCTCCTGAATCAGTTCTGGCCCCAAAACTTTCTTCTCACCAGCCTCATTCTAATACAACGGCGATCTATATTTTCGTCTGTATAATGCTTCATACGGAGCCATCCCAATCGTCGCTTGATAACTATTGTTATAAGCGAACTCCACTAAAGGCAGTAAAGTCTCCCAGTTACTTTCAAAATCGAGCACACAAGCTCTCGACATATCTTCTAATATCTGTATATCCTTTTAGACTATCCATCTATATGTGGATGATAAGCTATACTGATTTCAATCTTGTGCCCATTACACTTTGCAGCCTTCTCTAGAATCTCGAAATAAATCTCGTGTCTCTGTCTAATACAATAGACACGGGCACTCTAAGTAATTTCACTATCTCCATTATGTAGATCTTAGCATATTTTTCCATACTATACGCCATTTTTTCAAGAGATTTCAGCAAACCGGATGATCTTTGGTGCTCGGCCTTCACTTGTTGGTAAGTCAAATATTTCTCTACAAAAATTCCAACATCTCTCTTCATACATCTCCACCAAAATATTTCTTTTAAATCCCGCTACATCTTTGTAACCGATGAGCCGTGTACGACGCAATGAGGTTATTCAAGAATTTTCTTTCTAAGTTCCTCTTCTTTAAGAACACACAATCTCTCTTCATAAGTTAAAACACCTTCCTCTGTTAAAAGAAACCCCTTAACACCCCCTTTTTGAGCTCGTTCCTTCATTTTGTTCAGAAATTTATGCCAAGGTTGAGCTTCCTTAATTCTCTCCTTTAAAGTGGATTGGACCACTAAAGACGTTAGTATCGCCTTCGTACTCCTTGGCGGTACTACTACCTCAATTTTCATCTTGACAAACTCATTCACCAAATCTTTTGTTCAATTATCAAACTACAAATTTCTCCTTTAGTTTTACGACTTGAAGCATCAGCAACCACATTAGCTTTCCCAATATGGTAGTTGATGGTACAGTCGTAATCTTTAAACAATTCTAGCCACCTCGTCTGCCTCATGTTCAACTCTTTCTGAGTAAAAAGATACTTTAAGCTTTTGTGGTCAGTAAAAATCTCGCACCTTTCTCCATACAAATAATGCCTCCAAACCTTTAAGGCGTGAACCACACCAGTAAGCTCCAAATCATGTGTAGGATAGTTCAATTCATGTGGCTTTAGTTGCCTTGAGGAGTAGGTAATCACTTTGTCATCAACACGCATCCCAATCCTTCTTTGGACATGTCACTATTTATAACAAATTCCTTAGAAGGATCAGGAATTGTCAACTATGTCAGCGATTCATGTGGGGTGAATTTATCGTCTTTATCAACTACGTCAGCGATTCGGAAACAACCTCAAACTATTCAGTAAAATCAGCTAATAATGGTAAAAACACAAGCCTTTCACGGCCTCAACAACACATCTCTACTCACAATCCGTTTGATGCTCTACAGGAAAAAGATTGCAGTCCGAATCTCATTTTTGAGAAGTATGCTGAACCGTTTACAAATGATCACATCGTACCAATGACGTAATATAATCCGCTAGCTATTGTATTTTACTAGTAATTTCACCCGTGCGTTGCACGCGTATTAGTATTTTAACATTATAATTTGTAATGAAACTATTTATTAACAATGAGTTGGTATTTATACATGTCATTATGAACATTATATGCTGTAGTTGTCATTTTCTGGATGGTGTTTTCTGTATATACCAGATTCCAACTACAGTCCTTGCTTGTGTACATGGATAAGATGTAGACGCATTTATTTCATTTAAACTCGACAAAAAATTGGAACCATATTCTTTGGTACGGATACTTCAATGTGTAAGAAATGTAGATGAAAAATATGAACTTCAAATTAAATTTCAACAATTACAAAGGTTCTGCTTATGAAAATTACCATTTCAAATATCACAGAAAGGCGTTCTTGAAAATGGATTGGTTACGATCTTTCGATTCAAAATTTTCACTATTTGTATGTTTCTCAGACTTTTTAGTGCCGTGATCTGTAGATGTGGATCCTGATAATCCAATTTTTTTTGCACACATACAAAGTATCAACACTTTACAGATGATATAAAAGACAAAAATAATAACTAAATGAAATACATTCAATTATTATTAGTTCTTATTGTAATATCAATAATTTAATTAATTGTCAAGATATGAAATTTCATACACGGAAATATTAGGTCCCGTTCGAGATATGAAAGTTCAGACATGAAAATATTGTGTTTGCTAGTATTTTATTTTTTAACAAAATTTTAAAATGAATCACTTTTCTGAAAATTCATTTCAAAAGATGCAATTTGCGCATGTCAAAACTTTAACATATGTACCAAACAGTTGACAATTATTATCAAAACTTCCTAAAAGACTTCATTCCAAATATTCCAAAATATACGCATATTTTAATTAGAATGTAATCTATTATAAGAAAACCAACTAAGCAATTTCTATTAAACCCCCGTTATAAAAAGCAATGATAAAGAAACCAACAATAAGAAAAAGTCTACAAATAAAAGACATGCCCTAATTCTTAACTTTTTTGAATTGACATGCTCGAGAAGCATTATATATTGAGAAAAACATTAACAAAATTTAGAAGCTCCTGGAAAAAATTGTAATGAACACGCCAGGTCTTATTTCGTGCATATCAAATGAAATAATAATGAAAAATGTAATATACATAATGTCATATTGAAAAATGTAATCTGCTCTCGGTAAAAATGTAAAACTATTAAGTGACATTATGCAGATTACGTTAACCGATTAAAAGTCATATTGAAAAATATTTACTTTGCGCCAACTTTGAATTGTAATTTTGCTCGGTTAGCCAAGTGACCAATGATCACAATTGCTCAGTGACTTTTTATGGTAATTATTTCACGGGACATAGAAAAGAGACTATCTTATACAATATTTAAGTTGGTTTGATAAACAACTTATATTAGACAACAATAAATACAATTAAAAATTTATGAATATAAACATGATACTACTGAAATAGAGAATAGAAATCGTATCATTGCTCTCTATGTTTGTTCTCGGTCGTTTATTTCCAATAATTGTAGACCCCATGAGTTTTGTCATTTTGATCAACAATGTGAATCACTAATCAATCAAAAGAAATTGTAAAACCGATGCAAAGTTGTATAGATTAAAGAAATAATTATGCTTTGAGGAGTTAAGAGAAAAAATCAATTAGTACTTTAAAACTTGATTAATAGAATTGAATACAAAAAAAATCAACGTGCAATATCTCTATAAAAATCAATGGTAAAAGATACATAAAATATTCCTATAAATATTTCGTCGAATATAATTCGTATATATTAACTATTATTTTAACTATAAATATTCCGTCGAATATTTTAACTATTATTGAGTAATAAGAAAAGTTTGAATTGACCCTAATTTACATACCATTTACAATATTTTCCTAATCTAAAATATTACCGAATATAAGAATTAAAAAGAGCGGCAATTTTTTTGTTTCGGAGTCCAAATTTTTATAAATATATATATAAAATAAAATAAGAATACCATTTAAGATATTTTCCTAGTTTAATACCATTTATAATATTTTCCTAATTTATATACATATATAATTTAGGAATACAAAAAAAGTCAACATCCAATTGAAACATAAAAATCAAAGACTATATATAGTTTTAAAAACTATATACGTTCACTTCTACTAAAAACTATATATAGTATTTGATTTTTATGTTTCTTTTTAAAAATCCTAATGATGATGATGATGCATAGAAATATTGATAATGATGATGACTTTTTTAAAATCCTAATGTATAGGAAAATAATAGGAATATTTATAATGATGCATATATTATTATGAGTAGCATATCTTTTGGTAAACTTTGAATTTTAGAGCCGCTGATTTACAATAATGAATGCAAGATCGGTAACATATCTTTCTTCCTAAATAATTGTTGCAAAATCCTAACATTTGGTAATTTTTTGTATAATAATAAGTTGGAATATCATTTATAATATTAATTAATTGTTGCAAAATCCTATTATTTGGTAACTTTTGGTAAAAATTATAAATAGTAATACAATTTACAATATTTTTCTAATATATACAAAAACATATTTTAACAAAGCAACATCAATGGTTAGAATTGTACAATAAAGTATTTCCGAATATACGAAGTAAAATGAGCGGGATTTGTTTTTCTTTATTTAATTTTGTTTTTCTCTTTTTTGTTTCTTTATTTAATTTCATTTTCCCATTTTTTGATTATTTAATTTCGTTTTTCCTTTTTTTTTCTTAAGTTGTCATTTATTAAAATTATTTTAAAGAGTAGTTAAAATCATTGTAGGCAAATATTTACCAACAAAGTTAATACCTACAATATTTATGTTGGCAGACAATATTGTTCGAGGTTGAATTTCGAAAAGAGAAGAAAACAAAATATGATATAATTTAACTGTTTGACTTGTATTATGGCCTTTTGGGCTTCACCATTCGAGTAAACTCTTTTGATACTGTTTGATGTCAATTTGGCATTGAATAAGACTTGTTTATTAAAAAGATATAAGACTTTTTACTATCCAAAAGTTATAAGACTTTTTATTCAAAAAATATAATATCATTTATATTTGTAATGACCATATAGTAAAAGTATAATCCAAAAACAAATGTAATCGAGAATAGTAATTTAACAAAATTATACTAATTGCAATTGAACCAATACAAAACAAATATTCAGATATTTGTTCTAGAGCATGATATAAGAAACAAAAAATTCATTAATAATAATATATTGTTCATAGAAACACTCCATAAAAAGTGACATCAAAAATATTAAAATATAAGTAAAGTCTAGAAGTAGTTCAAAAACATCAATCATATATCATTCTAATCATTTTCTTTCTTGATAACTGCCTTGGTTTTCTTCAAAGAGCCGGTACTGGATAATTCTGCCTCAAGCTTTCTTTTAACATTATTGCCATCATCAAGATCCAGAAAAGAGTCAACATTCTTTAGTTTGGATTTGTCTGGAGAAGAAACTTCCTCCTTGGATAAATAAGATGATCTTGTTAAAGAACTACGTCATTAATTTGCTATCTATAAAAAATTCAAATAAAATAAAAGAAATGTATTGAAATCCAATCAACAATATAAAATTAATACCTTATCACCAACTGATTCAGAATGAATGGCTCTAGAGTTAAGTTCCAAGTCCTATGACAAAATAATAAAAAAAAGATACCTATTTGAATATAAATTTCCTGCTCATTATAGTCAATCGCAAATTAATGAACTATTCGTACCTGACTGTCATTAAAAGTTGACTCAAATTTTGACGTGAACTCTGAATCCATAGTCAACTTTACGACTGTAAAAACGTTTCTAAAATTGTTAATTGGATCTCTTTTACTCTGCACTTTAAATAGGACCTTCTTGTCTACCAAATCCTTAATCTCAGTTGGAACATATTGAGGATCAATGTCCTGCTTAAGATTGATTGATAAGGAATTAGTTAATTTTAAGATACATATTATAAAATAATTAAGTCAAAAATTATAATAAAAATTTGGTAACCAATAACAAAACTCACAATAATTGATTTGATCTCATATGCATTCTTGTCAGTCAAATCAACATTATCCTTGTCCTAATAAAGAAAAAGAGCATTTTCAGTACAATCCATCACACGCAATTCCGTTATCATGGACGAATTTGCTCCATTCATCTGTAAAATAGAATGCGCCATAGTGGCTGACCATTTTGACCGTCCAAGTATGCCCCTTCACATTATGCATATCACGATTTAATGGTGTAAGACCATTAAATTGACTGCCGAATTTACATGGAAGACGCTGACACAAAAAATTTAATATAATTACAATTTGTAATGAATCTAATTGAATAATATAAGAAGTCACTACAATAAGTTGATAGAAGTTTATAGCCAAATCAAAACTATAAAACTAATAACCAAAAAGAAAAAATATTGTCGAATCAAAACAAAACTATATTTGTCGAATCAAAAATATAAAACTAATAACCAAAAAAAATATTGGTAGGGATAGAAGTTTATATATATGAACAGAAAATATATATTGACACAAAATATATTGACAAGAAAATATGTTAGTGTAAGGAATAATAAAAAAACAAACAAATCATACAAAAAAGTATGAAAAATAACTTAAAAAAATACAATAAAACTATCAAGAATAATCAAAAAAGAAACTTACCAAATTTTGTCCGTACAAATCTACAATGTAGCGTATATGAAAAATCTTCTTTATTGCAGTATTCGAGTTCAATACTGTCGGTGTTGGCGGGACACATGATAAAAACAGAAATAGAGGGGAACGTGAAGATGAAGCCATATTTGGTGTTTATGCTTCGAATTTAGGATCAACAATAAGAAAGTGTTTCTCCAATGCAATTTATATAATATAAATATGAGATGATTTAGCATAAATAATAAGCTAAATATAATTGGCGTGAAAGATATGTTTCTCCATTGAAAGAAATAAAATTATATAGAAACAATAACAATATGACGTGAAAGATATATTTCTCCATTGAAACAAATAAAATAATAAGCTAAATATATTTTATCCATTGAAATAAATAAACAATATAATTGATGAAGATATGTTTCTCTATGTTTAAGAAGAACTGACGTATACAATATCAATTATGGTGAAATACTATTTATAATTTTAAAATCTATATATTATATATAGATAGAATTGATACTATTTAATATTTTTCTAATTTATATAATTACAATGATTTTCTTATAATACATTCCTAATATAATAATTTATAATAATTACCATTTATAATTTTTATAATTGTTTCCTAATATAATAAGCAAAAAGAGCCGGAAAATAAAAGTTACGGACTTCTGCTATTATATATATATATATAGAAACAATATCAATATGGCGTGAAAGATATGTTTCTCAATTAAAACAAATAAGATAATAAGATAAATATATAATTTTATAACTAAAGTTTGCCGAAATAATAAAATTGAAGAAGAGTTTTTGAAGAACAGAAGAATTGACGTTTTGCTTTATCAACAATAATGGTGAATACCATTTATAAATTTTAAAATTTACATATATTATATATAGATAGCCTTGATACTATTCAATATTTTCCTAATTTATATAATTAGTTTGATCTTCTTATAATACATTCCTAATATAAAAATTTATAATAATTACCATTTATAATTTTTACAAATATTTCCTAATATAATAAGAAAAAGAGCGGGAAAAATAATTTTCGGACTTCTGCTATTATATATATATAGATTCCAATATTGTTGAATCAAGGCCAAATCTAATAGAAAGTGAGGAAACGACTTTGACTTCAGCTCATGATTTAACATCTCCAACATCAAGCTCTCCTCTTAACTTTGTTTTTCAAGTTGATGTAGATAAATCAAAAGATTTAAAGACCAAGCTAGATGACTCCTCAACTACTCTGCTTGTCATTCACTCATGTGCTTTCTCAAAAGCTATGAAGAGTATGAAATTTGTGGCTCGAGGATCCTGGGTCGACATTCCACATGCTACATCAGACCATCAAGATGATACTCGAGCATGTGCAAAAAACAAATGACAATGTCACTTGAAAAACCTCTAGAAATAGACGTCATTCATTTAAATTGGGCTAATTTAACAAACTAATGTTAATCTAAAATCAGTTTAACAAATTACCTGTAAAAAAAATTAAAAAATAGGTGAAAACAGCGTTTTGAACGTTGTTTTCTAAATTTCTGTAGAAATTCTGCAGAAAACAACGTTCAAACCGCTATTTTCACAAATTAATTTTTTTTTTTTAAATTAGTTAGGGAAGATGAAATTTTTGAATCTTGTGGCTATTTTGTAGTTCCTGTAGTCCGCGGATCTGTTTTTTAATTCGTTTGAATGGTTGAACCTGGTTATGACTTTGGGAATATTGCTCTTTCTGCTCTGCATGTATATTTCTCTAACATATAAATTAGGTCCTAGTCTCAGTTACTCTGTAGAACATTACCTGTAATGTAAGTTTGGCTTGAGTTGGAAATTTATTCTTTCTATTTAGAATTTTTAGTGGGGTCTTGATTTCTGCTATTGAACTAAACATGTTTTCAAATCAGCAATTTTTTTTAATTTTCAATTCACTTTCACAAATTAATTTTTTTCAATTTTCGGATATTGTTTTGTAAAACTTAGCAAACTCTATTCGTACACGACTAAACACCGCTATTTATACCCACACTCCCAATATAAACACAAACACGACTAAAGATTTATACCCGAAATTATACCCACATTCCCACTATAAAGATAACTCATATTCCCAATATAAAGATGCAAAAACCCGAATTTGTTTTGTAAAAATTAGCAAACTCTATTCGAAACTAAAAACGAACACGACTCGATAACCCGAATTTATATCCACATTCCCAATATAAAGATGTAGGTCTTTCCAAATATCACTCCACCACCACCACCGTCGTCTCCGCCGCCACTACCGAAACTCGGCTGCTTTTTGTATACTATATATACTCTTACTCCAGCCTACAGGATCCCCTACACACACACACACACATATATATATATATATATATATATATATATATACATATATATACCCACACAGTACTATATATCCCCGGTACATATATATAGAGATTGGATCAAATGGGACACCCCTCCTTATTTGAGATGGTGGAGATTTATTATATCCGTTGGATTGATTTTTTTGATGGGCCAGATTTATTCCCTCATTTTAGGCAATTAGTTAATGCAGGGGTCAAATTGGTAATTTATTTATTTTCGATTTTTCAATTAAGAGCATATATGTTTTTTTTTTTATTTTTGAGTGTAGAAGGTAAGTTTTCTTTTATCCTTTTTGGTTCCGTGTTTAGAGCGGAGGTGGTTATAAGAAGATCACCCAGATTTCTTCACGAAAAACAAACCTCCGTAGAATATCCAGGGACTCCGAAGCCCACAGCAAGAAAAACTCGTTTTCCTCCTGATTCATTTTCTACGCCTTTCTGCTTCTCAATTACCAGAGCCCAGAAAAATGGCAGTGGGATTTCGAAGAAGGGAGGGAAGAAATGTACCGAGTCGAAAAGTTTGACGGAACTTAGCAAAGGGTCTAGAAGGTCTGCAAGATTGGACCGCTTTGTTCTGGTTATGTAATTTTAACCAAAATCTTAAAAATATTTTTTAGAAGTAGTTTGTGTAGTTTCTAGGGTTTAGCTATATTCGATTTTTCTGGAGATTTCGATTTCTAGTAATTTCATGGTTGAGTTTGTGTTTTTGACTTTCGATTTTGATTTTTCTGGATATTATTCTACTGTATTCTTAGTTGAGTTTTAGTGGTTATTTAGTACAAATTTGTTGTTTAGTGCAGTACATTTTTGTGTATGTCTTCAACATAGTTTAACTTCAATTGTAGTTGTATAATACAATTTTAATGTATTTTGCAGTGTTGTAAAAATCGGCCTAGGCGGTTGCCTAGGCGCCGACTAGGCGCTAGGCGCTCCTAGGCCGATCCGATTTTCCCAAAATTGGCAAAAAAATCGGTCTGGGGCAAAAATCGGCCTAGGCGCCCGCCTAGGCGGGCTAGGCGGCCAAAAAATCGGGAAAAATCGGTCTAGGCGGTCTAGTCGGAATAAATCGGCAAAAAATCGGCAAAAATCGGCCAAAATACAAAAAAATGAAAAACAAAAAGAGAAAAACTTGGTGTTTCTAGGCGCCCGGCTGGCGCCTAGCGATTTCTGCAACCTTGGTATTTTGTCATCAAATATTTGTGTAGTGTTAGAATAATTTTACTGTATTTTTGTCATTGCATTTTGTTGAATTGGAATGATGATATTTCTTTATCTTCTTAATTGCAGTTGTTAATTTGTGAACATGGCTAGAGGACAACAAAAAGGCAGCTTGGTGGTACGAGTAGTGGGGCGGGAGAAGCAAATGCTCAGCCTAAGAAAAGGAGGAGCAGCAGTCGTGTTGTCAAGAATTTGTGAATGTTGTATAATTAGTGCAGTTTTACTGCGTATATAGTATTAGAATGTTGTATATTTAGTGCAATTTTACTTCGTGCATAGTATTACAATGTTGTATAATTAGTGCAGTTTTATTGTGTAATTAGTATTAAAATGTTGTATTAGAACGTGTTTAATCCTTCCAAATAATTTAGGATGATATACAGTGTACATACTAAGTCAATAAGAACGTGTTTAATCCTTCCAAATAATACTATTTATTCACTTTAACATTACTGTGTGGTTAAGAGCGTTGTACTGTATAAATGTCCAAATTTCACTGTACTATATATTTATTTCACTGTGTATTGAAGTGCATTTATTTTATACAATAAAATAAGAATGTGTTTAATTCTTTCAAATAATACTGTTTATCCACTTTAATATTACTGTGCGGTTAGGGCCTGTTCACTGTATAAAAATACAAATTTCACTGTACTATATATTTTTTTTCACTGTGTATTGAATTGCATTTATTTTATGGAAAAAATGACACTATAATTTAAGAATTGTCTGCCGTTTGTTTTGGGGATCCTTGGGTTTAATTTGGTAAGATTTTTGTTGCCATTATTTTGTGTTTATCACTTCCTATAATCTAGGAACGTTTGACTTGAGGGTTGGTTATTTTCTTAATTTGTCTATTATGCCCTTACTACTTATAATTAATAATTATTAATATAAATATTAGCCTTAAATCTGGACCTTTAATTGAAATATTTCAATGGCTTGGATAAATCCCCACTGTCTCATATAAGCGGGGGTGTCCCATTTGAATCATCCCCCACATATATATAATATATATATATATATACCCACACTATTTTCTAACTAGTTTTAAAAAAAAACGTTGTTTTATGCAAAAATTCACCAGTTTTTTTAATTTTTTACGGTAATTTGTTAAATTGATTTTAAATTAACATTAGTTCGTTAAATTAACCTTTAAATTGCATATTTAAGTAATTTTTGTTGTTTCTTTAATTCACCAGTTTACTTTCTTTTTATATATTTCCACTTATTTTAAAAAAATTGATTAGTTTTAATATTATTTTCTACTAATTTCAAGTTAATAACAATACTCTTTTTAAAGAGAATTAACAGGGGGGAGGGGGCTGGCGCATGAACATTGCAACATTATAAATGGCGTTACCCTGTAGCAATCTCAAAATGACGCAGAGGAATAGCGCTAAAAGCTGGCGCATCAACAGTGCAATGCCATAATGGCGCTACACTGTAGCAATCTCAAAATGACGCAGAGGAATAGCGCTTTGCTGGCATTGGACAAGTCACGCCAAACTCCAATTTAACGTAGCGCTGGAGTTGGCCTAAACACACTTTTAGCAATGAAACATAATTTGGAATACATGATTCTGATTTATGGACCTAAAACAAATAGAAAAATTGTGCCTACGATTTTCTAAATCAATCAATATTCAAAGGAACCCTAACATTTGTGACAAGATTTCAGATGTTGAGACAAACCGATCAACGACACTTGCATTTGCTAAATGCAAACTTTTGTACCAATATTTTCACAAACGCTATATATCAGCCTTTCAGATGCTGCTCTGAGACTTTTCATCTTCGATACTCTCCGACGGGTGGTCGCCCGCGCTACGTCGGAGAGAGTCCAAGGAGCTGATTCCCTGTGTTAATGTAGGCTTATTATACACATGGAAATATTGGTGGTGCATCTGGTTCTTAGGCGGAGGAGGTGGTGGTGGTGGTGGTGCTATTGCATGATAGAACTCTTGTGGTACCACTGGCGGGGAGCCGGAACAGAAAGAAGGTGATACTTTACGAGTGGTGGCGGCATGTGCTCCATATGGACCGCCGTGAGATGCGTATTCTGGTGGGACCCATATGCCACCTAGGACTACCAATTGGGACCCTCCTGGGAATGTGGCTTGTTGGCTTGGAGTTGGGGTTCTTGTGTGAAGTCTGTATTTCTGGAGTTAACAAAATTTGTAATCTTAGTTATGTCTAATCAAGTTGTATAAAACAAAAAAAATGAACTAATTTTGTTTTCTTTTTTTTTTTTTAAGGGGTGGACTGGATTTGGAGATGTACCTGCAAATGGCTTTTAACTTCATCATTAGTCAAACCATCAACCTTCATCAGTTCTCTAATTTGTCTAGGAGTAGCCACTGCCACCATTACACAAATATGGATAAGCCAAATAATCAAAAAAAGGAGGAGCCCCCAACATCAGAATTGACAGTTAAAAGTACAATAAATATATAGTTTTTCAGGGCCTACATTTTCTCTATTCCATTGTGCCTTGTAATTTCTCAAGTTCTCATATATTTAGGGGACCCTGTCATTTAACACCTGAATTTGATGTTTTACTATTTTATAGTGTTTCAAAAATCGGCTTGGGCAGACCGAGGTGATTATGTCTTAATCGATGGAAAAAATTTCTTCGGCCAAAAGTAGATCAAAATAATTTATGTTTTGAAAAAATAGTATTGTTTCTAGGTATCAGGGTGTCGACCGACTAGTGCCTAGCAATTTCTGCAAACTTGTTATTTTCTTACCATGCGAACCACCCAGCATGTGAAGAGCATTAACAAAACGCCTGTGCAAATCGGGCGACCAACATCTTCTGGCCTTTCTATGAGTCTGAGTAGTGCTTGCAGTACCACAAACATGGTCTTTCTCAGCAACCGACGAAACATTTTCCAACGAATTCTTATTATCTTCTATCTGTTCTTTATGGGATGATGCCAGGGCTAATTCTGGAAATGCTGCACTTGTATCTTTTGATGATGAAAAGGGAAGAAAAGCTCCTCCTCCAGTAATTCTCTGTTTGGCATTCAAAGCTAGCTTGAAATTTGTTTCTTCAGTCTGTTGATCACTCCATAGTTGTGCAGATGTCATCCAGTTAGTTTTATCTGCAGATATGTTGGTTTCATTCTCTGTCACTTGTGATGAACTTGTGTTTTTAAGTGGGATGAATTCTTCCAGCACCGGGCTTATTGCCCCTTGGTTTGTCCTCTGTGAATGTAGCTCTTGCCTTGATGTCTCCATAGCTGATTAAAAAACCAATTTGTGGAAAAGAAACACAAAAGTTTATTATAAGTACAAAAACTACTCAAGATTTAACCTAATTGTCTCGAGGAGATACTTCTTAAAGTGTTACAATCACTTCATTGAAATTTGCATTTGCCTAACAAATACCGTCCTATGAGAAACAAATGTAATGAGGTATTTATAGTTTTGAAAGATAATTAATTCTTTTTTTGTAATTAGAGTAAACATGAGGGATATAGTGTTTTTTTTAAATTAACTCTATACTTTAAGCCGTTATATATCCTACAGGCGACATGCATGTAAAATGTACAAGTTCAAGAATCTTTAGTGGAGCAGGAATCGGATAGACTCTTAAGCCCAGACCAGAAGTATGAGGTTCGATTCCCATCATCTCTCCACTAAGAGGATTTGTACTAAAAAAGAATCTTTAGTGGAGCCAAAGTTAAAAAATTAAAATTCATACAAAATTGGGGTTCAAAAAGTTACCATTGGTGAGAAGTTGCATACAAAGGGGAAGCTCACGCTTGAAAGCCTCAATCTTGAGCCTTTCTTCTTCAAGACGAGCTAAAAACTCTTCAAGCTGTTGAGTCTGTTGAGTCGGTTGCTCTCCAGAAGATTCTAAAAGCATAGAATAACTATGGGCCAGCTTGAAATCAAAGCTTAGTTCGTGTGGTGATGTCATCATTTTTTGAAGTGCATAAATTCACTGATCTCTCTATTTCTATGGTGGTGTTACTTGTTAGTATACTGAAATCAGTTATACATGAAAAGCCAAGAACATGAGCGTAGGCCAATTTCCTTTTTCTATTAAAGAAAGGAACATGAAGTAACTAAAGGGATGTTTTGGAGGCAAAAGAAAGAAAAGCGGCAAAGAGAGTAGAATTTAGAAACAATAAGGCATGGTAATTTCTTGCATGGAGTGGAGCAGGGGAGAAAAGGGTGTATTTAATGATGTCCTGAGAGAAGGAATCACTTTGTAATCTCTGACATTAATTGCGGGGTCACAACTCACAAGAATTAGGAAGCTACCTCGTTTCATTACCTTTGGGTGCTAAAATGTATTCTAACCAAAAACCATTACCTATAAGCATTGATTCTTCTTCTTAAGAGTACTTTTTTTCTTCTTAAGAGTACTTTTTTCTTTTCCTTTTTTATCTTTACATTGTTGATTCTCTTTACTTTTAGCCCTTTAATTAGGGGTAGTTTAGTGTAGATAGATAAATTTAGAAATTCTCCCACAGTAAAAGTATAGGATGCAATATTGTTCAGAGAAAGAATGAAAGTGACAATAAGTCAAGTGGCAATATCAAGATTATCGCTATTAAGGGGACAAGATTTTTTACAATAATGGTTTCTTATTCTTAAGTTTCATATTTTTCACTATTCTGCTCATTTTCTAACAACTTTGCATACCTATATAACATTTTATACTAGTAGTGGGTTGTTTGGATGATGACATTCATAATGAAAGAATCATTGTTGAACCCGTGTTATTTTTTTGCATATGAAAGTTTCTTGTTTGTAGAACAAATGTTAGTGTTGTTTCTAATTTTACCAATTTAAATGTAATGGACGGATGAAATATTCTAATGGCTTTAAGTATCAATCACCCCACAACTTTTTTTTTTTTTTTGGTTGAAATGAAAAGTCGCATAATTCCTCAACATTAAAGTGAATTATTAAGAGAGGAAAAGAATATCTGTTCCATTTATTAATTAGAAAGAATAAAAAAATTATATCTGCTTCCAGGGAATATCTGAGTACCAATTATACGACTCTAAATTAAGAGCACCCGAATCCAAGAAAAGAAACATGTTTATAAAGAATATCAAAGGAACTCCAAAGATGGGAATCTTCTTTTGTTGCCAGCTTCACTAAATTTTTTCAAAACTGAATTATGACTTGATATTTAGATGACAGTACTAATATACTTCTAAATTAAAGAAAATTCTCATAAATTAATCCTGAATTATATATGATTCTTTGCTAAATCAAACAGACAGACATGTATTTGAAATAAATTGGACAAATACAATATTAGATAAGACCATATTTAAAGAAACATGTGAAACTAGAGAAGATAATGCATTTAAGAATTAAGCCTTTCACTTGAAAGCAAAATGGAATCGAATTCTTTGGGGTGAGAAAGGGACGGGAAACGTAAGGATGAATGGTTTTGTCACTTTCTATAAATAACGCTTCTGCTACAAGACTCCAATTAACAACTTTTATGCAGATTCTCTCTTTCCCTTTCTCTTCAAAAATCAAAACACACCAACTATAATTCTTTTTTATCATCGCCCCTCTTTCCTTTATTTACTTTTGTTAGTATTATTACTTTTAATTTTTTTAATTTTTTTATATTTGTCTTTCTGTCTATCTATAAGTGTATTGCTGGTATAGATTCTGCTTCTGACACGTAGCAAAAGTATTCTTTCCCCCCTATGAATATGAATATACCTTATGTTTGCTGGTAATTTGAAATACGGTACTTGAAAATCATTTGAATTATACCGTTGCCAACATTTTTTTTAGCACAATCAGAATCAATTATTTCTAATTTACAATTGGCTTCTTAAAATGAATATGCCCTTTTAGCACTGATATACAGCTTTTTATCCATATAATAATTAATGAAAACAAGGAAAATAATGGGCATAGATGATCACCTAAAACCTACAATTATCGACCGTCAAGTACTGTAATACTGACATTATTGGAGGAGCTCGTCGTTTGGCTTTGCGAGCTCGGTTTCTTAGCAAATGCAGGTTGTTCTGGGACAGGCAGATCTGCAATTTCATTACCAAGCATTGACAAAACATTTGAAATAGTGGGTCTATTTGTTGGAAATTCTTGCACACACAATAACCCAATTTTTGTACGCAACGAATGATCTCGGCCTGGAAGCTTGGACTTGATATTCTTTCATCTATTAATGCCTCAAAATTGCCTTCACTCCATAATTTCCACACCTGAGGGAAAAAAGAAATAGGACATCCAGTGATATCACAAGAGAGAAATTGTCCTGATAGGCAAATTATGTAATAACTCAAATTGGCTTACATGTTCTAGAAGACTCAAAGCCATCTCATCGTCATAGAAGCTCGTATTCCTTATCCCGCTTATTATTTCCAACACTATAACTCCAAAGCTGAAAACATCGGATTTTTCTGAAAATATTCCTCCCATTGCATATTCAGGGGACATGTATCCACTGCAACAATACAATAACAAATTTAGCTGCCTATCACCATACCAAGGGGGGTGTTGGAGAACACTAAAAAAAGTTATTCTCAGCTTTTAGCTGCCAATCACATTTTAGTATTTGTGAATGCCAGCTTGTGCTTGTGATTCTGCTTCATTTAATCAGAAAATGAAAAACAGGGGGAGTTGTGCTTTGGATTTTTTATTATGCTTCTGGTTTGACTTTACACACAAATAAAGCATTTTTGTAACTTCTCTACCAAACGCTCTCACTTAACTTAATCAACTTTCAGCTTCTACTTGTAAATACTACCAACTTCAGATTCTCAATTACTTGCCGCTCCAACATTAGTAAATCACTTACTTCTAAAGCAGAAGTGTTTGCACACATTCCCTAAATCAGACCAGTGTGATTAAGCCACATCGGCCATTGAGATATAATAGCTGACTAAAATGAGCCAAGTTGAATTTTACTTACTATGTTCCAGCCACTCTAGCAGTGTTGGCTTGATCTTCTCTGGCTCCGAATATTCTGGCCATGCCAAAGTCTGAAATTTTTGGATTCCAATTCTCGTCTAGCAACACATTGCTTGGCTTTAGGTCTCTGTGAATTATCCTCAATCGTGAATCACGGTGGAGATAAAGGAGGCCTCGGCCAATACCTTCCATTATGTTGAAACGTTTCCTCCAATCTAGGGTCCGTATAGTTGGATCTGTGTGATAATATTTTTGCCAGAAATTAACAAATCAAGGGATAGAGCAAGCTAACTAAAGCTTAATTTTGTTCTCATATCTAATAGGGATACTTACAAAAACTACCCTGAGCTTATAGCCTAATTTCAAAAACTTCAGTTGTCTTTCAAAATTAGAAACAAGAATTACCTTGCAAATATTACCTCCAGATGGTGCAATTTTGAAATAGAAACAAATGTCAAGAGGGTACTTGTAATTTTAAAAGATAACTAGGTCTTCTAGTAATAAAGCTAAACCTCAGGGGTAGTTATTGTAGTTACCCCATAATAATATTCACATATTCATAAAGCAAACTGCAATAATTCAAGTTAGACTGACCAAAGAGTAACACATCCAGGCTTCCATTAACCATGAATTCATAGATCAGCATTTTTTCTTCCTTTTGCACACAGCAACCTAACAAACTGACAAGATTTCTGTGTTGGAGTTTGGAAATCACAACCACTTCATTCATAAATTCTTGCAACCCTTGTCCAGATGTTCTCGAGAGCCTCTTCACAGCAATTTCCTTCCCATTTGCCAACTTTCCCTTTTATGTAAACAAGCATCCTCGGTCAGAACTAGAAACAATATTTTTGGCATGAATAGAGAATTTTAAAACAAGGAGAAATCACCTTATATACAGGTCCAAAACCACCCTTTCCCAGTAGATTAGCCGTGGCAAATTGTTCTGTAGCATTTGCAAGGATCTCAAAGCTGTATAATGGTAAATCGTCAAAACTAACTCCATCCATATCATCTCTGAGGATGATCTCATTTGAATCTGATGTAAAGGCTTCCTCTGGTTTTCCATATGGTACCGGTTTGAATTTTCTTTTGGCACCTGATTCACAAAACTAGATTATGTTGAGTGATAGCAGGATATACACTTGGTCCAAGAAACTGATAATCATTAAATACAACTCCACATAAAAAGAGGATGCCTATATTAGCTAACAGGTCTTCTGGCCCAATCATTACCTATTTTCTTAGTCCTCCATAGCCAAGAAACAAATATGCAAACTGATACCGCGACCAATCCAGTAATCACCGGCAATATGATAATCAGTTTTAGGTCCCTCTGTCCATCTAAAACAAAAAAAAAATATATTACCATTATTTAATGTAGAACTGATGATCATAACTAATAGGGATAAGTACAAAAGCCCCCCTAAGGTTCGGGCTAATTACAAAAAAGAACCAAGAGATTTTCAAAAATTACAAAAACCTCCTTTAGATTTGATCCATCTTAGATTTCCCCCTTCATATACAAAAAATATTTCAAAAACTCCCCTTGCGTTTATCAAAATATTGCAGTTACCCCTTAAATTTAAGACATAATCAAATGGCAAGGGGTTTTTTGTAATTTTCAAAAACCTCTTGATTTGTTTGTAATTAGCTCAAAACTTAGGGAGCTTTTTGTAATTATCCGTAACTAACGAGCACTTGTAAGATCAATATCATGAATGTGAAATGTTCCAGTGAACAAATAGTATTCATATATTGCTCGAAACAAACAGATAAATAAAATTATCGAAAATTTATAAGTGAAAGAAGTACCAAGAACTGAATATGCCACACGAACGTAAAGATCCGAGCCGCCACTTGGGTACTGCCGAACATCAGTCAAATTATCCCTCCAAAACATGCAACCAATACCAGTGTCATGTGAATAGGCTATGCAGGAACAATTTTGCAAGCACATATTTTCACATTCATCTCTCATACCTTGTGACACCTCAATAAAATCAGGCACTTTAACATTTGTGAGCTTAGAAAATCTATCAACTCTGCTTTTATCACTCGAGTTATCATTTCTGTCACACTGCAAACTACTACTCCTCACACATCCATCTCTCCAGTTCCCTTTATCCCATTCTTTCTTGTTCACCGGCTCATACCCTTTTAAACAACTACACATCGGCGAATTTCTCAAATTACAGCTTCCAAAATTCCCACAAACACCGTAAACATCACAAGCATCGATCGGCGCAAACCACGTAACGTTCCAATCCCTCTTAGCCTCGTCCCACATTGTCTGAATGAAACTACCGTTGGGTTTCAGAATGACTTTCATCAAGAGATCACCGTAATAAGCCCGAGTAAACGAGACAGTGCCATTATTATCCCTAGTCACACTATACCCATCGAGATACACGGCGTACATATCTGTCACCCCTGTAAGAATCAGGCCATTCCACGGCCCACTTCGCCAATGCGGTCGACTCCCATTCCATATGAAAACCTGTGGAATGCTCAAAGCTTGGAGTCCAGCACTAAAATCCCCAAAATCTGGATTTTCCAGAGTTCTCCATGATGTTAATGTTACCTTCTCCCCTGTATTTATGTTGTCGGTTATTTTCATGGTTGGCACAAAAGCGTCCGCAGGGTGTCTGAAACTCTCCCATATTACGCGTCCATTTGAGTTATCTCGCAAGACGAGATTCCCAGTGTCGAGAAGTTGAGCGCTTGTGTTCCTTGAAGAATTAGAGACATTTGATGACCAAATAATCTCTTTTTCTGGATTCATAAGAACAATATTGCCATCTTCGGACACTGTGATTGCCCCAATAGAATTATTAACGAGAGGTTTATCCCTATTGGCTACCCATACAATGGATGTATCAGAAACATTATTCCAGATGCCAATATACCTGTTAGTTGTATTTGCAGGGCTGAAAAATCCTAGTCTGTAAATCTTGCCACTTGACACTATGGTCTCCGGATCTTCAATTACCAGACCTTTCGTAATGGTGTCTGTTTCTATGCACGAACCCAAACATGAAATCGAGAGAATGACTACAAGGTGTTTGAGAAATTGTTTTGGGCTTGTGTAAAAATTTCTGGTCATATTTGGATCTTTTTACTTGCTAGGAGATTGTGGCAATGGTAAAAATATAGAATTAAAGCTAGTGATACCAGAAAGAACGCGGCATTTTCTTTCTTCTCCGAGGTTTCTTCCTCAGGGATTTAGAATTGACCATTGTTGAGTTTTTCTTGCTCTTACTACGAGTCTACGACGGATAAGCTCTTCGGAAATACTTTGAACAGTATTGCTTTTTTCCCAAACAAGGGAAAATACAGCGGAAAGTTAACGTAGTAGCTAATATTGTGCTTATATTTAAGTGCTAGTGGTGGATATCTACCTCAGCATCATGCTGTAGCCAGCGACTTCTGTTTTGTCAGAAAGCGCGACACCTGATTGTTTAAAGGAATATATTTTAAAATTTAGTAATTGTAGGTATATTTATACCATTTTAACAAATTTATGGAGTTGATAGATGGTGGCCACAGCCATCCCTAGCTCTACGTCTATCTTTCCCAGACGTTTGACGAAGACCATAGGGATCTTCGACGTTAGTCATGAATCATATATGGTGTTCTAAAAAGTGGTAGTTGTATGGTAGATGATTAGATCTTAGCGTTTAGACGGAGCTTGGACGGGTTAGACATAATTTGAACGGGATTAGGTATTGCCTAACAAGAAGAATAATGTATGTGGATAAAATAATTGGGACTAGACAATTTTTAGAACAATGATCACGATAAAGCAAATTGGGCATGTTGGGGTTCTTGTGGGGATCAATTGTTGGATGTGAAACCTAAATTATTCTGAGGGTCATAGGATAATGCCAAGACAACCCAAGAATTTGCACAATCGACTTTCTTATTCTTGGCTTTGTTGTAGAAATAAGTAGGGTGACCCACTTGCGTTTTCTTTTTTAATAATTTCAAACAAAATTGTCATATGCCGTTTCATTGCGATTTAATTTCAAATTGTGATTTTATTAAATGAAATCAAAGTACGGTTTTTGGGCAGTGGCGGATGGACGGTTGATTGACTATTTTTTTTATTAAGTACAATGGTAATTTGGAGAGAGAACACACGCACTCGTATGAGATCGAATTCGGGTCATTTGTCTTTACAATACACGTCTCAACCACTCGTATGGTTGACGATTTTAAGAAACGAAAATACCATATGCTGATATAAAAAAAAAATTCTTTTTTAGGATATTAAAAAAAGGTTGAGAAATTATAAAAAAAAAATTGAAAATTATCTTTTATTTAGAAACAATATGTATTTTGCAAATAATTTGCACCTTCTCTTTTATTTCAATTGCATTCAAATCAGAATGCATTTTAATGGTATTTTGTTTCGTTTTGTTTTGAATGCAAAACATCATGCATTTTTGCAACATTAATCAAAGAATGCAAATGCATTATATTTAAAATGCAAAATGTAAATCCAAATTTATTCTTCATTTGGAGTTGTTAATATTCATTACCTAACTATTCAACAGGAAAAAAAAAAATTATTTTATGTGGAAATGGGTCAAAATGACCCTCTCTAAAATATAAAATTGAAAACTAGCCATCTTTTATCAATACATCTTTTTAAAGCATTTTGGCCAAGCACATGACATTCATACATTTCTAGCATGTTTGTTTGATATTTGGTCTATTTCTCTCTCTTTCACTTATCTTTGTATATTTTCTTACTCTTTCTTTCATGTTGTTTTAAAAAGCCGAATCTGTATTTTTTATTTTTAAATATGCAATATGGGTGTTGAATTATGGGTATCGAAAAGAGGATTAATTTGATGTATTATACATGCAAAACAGACAGATTTAAAACGAAAAAGTTATTTAAATTTAAAGTTGTTTGGAGAAAAATAAAATAACTAGGTTATAATAAGTGAGAGAACTGTTAGATAAATGTTTTTATCATGATTTTGATGATTTTTTTCGAGTTTGTTCAAATGAGTTTTTAAACCAAAACAACGTCCTATGTTGTCTAAATACTTCCGACCGTCTTAAAATATTTTTACTATTTTTCGGAGTATTTTTTGAAGTTTATTTTCGATAAAAATTGGACAACACATTTATTTCAGCTCGACTCTGGCCGCCATAGGGCAACCCGCACTGAGTTGAGTTTTGAAACAGAAAATGGGACGTAAGAAAAATAGGGAGAGGCACTGGCCGACCCCGGGCGACGTCAGATTGGGAGCGACCCTCTTGGTTGAGACTTGCTTGTTTAGTAATTTCTTCAAGTCCAACCTAGGTCCACGACATGAAGGGTGACCGATCGCACCCTCCGACCGGTCCCCTGTGTAAAAATTCGCAGAATTCAATTTCAATCTTATCTGTACGACGGCCGAACCCCCGTTTATCAAAGAAACTATCCGCTGCGTTTTGCATACTTTTCCTATTTTGTGGGATTGATTTCTAACAAACTATATTGATCATTTTAAATGGTTTCTTTTGCAAAGAAATCACTCCCGAGGAAGAGCCAATGTCCGGAAATGAAAGCCAAGTCCTCTCCTATAAATAGAGACTTCATTCAAGCAACAAGATACAACACTTATATACAAGCAAAGAGCAATCAAGCATATAATTTCATATATCTTGTTGTATTAGCCTAAGCACTTTCACTTGCACAAATTTGAGGTCTAGGCTTTCAATTATTGATTACACTTGTACTCATATTGTTTTAATCATTATTGAGTTGTAATCTTGATTTTGGTCATCATTCAACACAAGACATCCTGTGAGTATTCTTGTGGTAAGAATACACTTGGGTGATCTAGGTGATAGGTGTTTGAGGGTTGTGGTAATTCCTCAAGGTGTTGTAAGAGGGTTGTGGTAATCCTCAAGGTGGTGAAAGAGGTTGTGGTAATCCTCAAGGTGTTGTATTAATTTTTGGTAAATTAATAAAATCTTTTTTTCTTTTTGAAATCCATCCCTGATATCTTGGGGTGGTAGTAGACAGCCCTAGGTGGGTTGAACTACTATAAATCGACGTGTGCTATTTACTTTCCGCACTTTGCATTTTATCTTTGCTTGAGTCTTTCGAAAAAGAGGGCAAAATCTGAAAAACCGGGATAATCTATTCACCCCCCCTCTAGATTATTGTAGCCACTTGGACTTACAAGAACTGGATGCCAAGTTACTATAACTCGACAGTAACTCGAGTTACAGTATATTATCAAGTTACAGTAACTCGATGCCAAGTTACAGGGATGTGTGTCTTTGTGCAGTTAAATTGACTCAATGGCAAATTGAGTTTTCACACCCCAAAATGGCTAAAAAAACATGTGTTTGAAAAAGATGCTAAAAAACATTTTGGTTTGACGGGAATAGTTAAAAAAAAAGTTTTATTTTATCTTACCCCGTAAATACTAAAGGGGTAAGTAGATGCTACCCACTTGGGTAGCTACTAACGTTAAATCAACACATACACACACATCCACATGGGTATGTGTTAATTCAATGGTATAGAACTCACTTGGGTAGCTACTAACGTATACTAAGGGCTGTGCGTTGGGAGCGGTTTTTTTAATTCTAAAACCGCAATCGCGCCGTGTAGTTTCTACTTTTAAATAGATGTTTTAGTTGTGAATCAATGGGCAGTACGGTGTGGTAACGTTATAATCAACCCCATGTTGCAGCAAAATAGACCAGATAAGAAAAAATGAAGTCAATGAATTTAGAAGAAGAATTTAACTAGGAATTCTGGTATTCTTCAACCCCGTACTGCAAGCAAGAAAATAGACCAGATAAGAAAAAATGAAGTCAATGAATTTAGAAGAAGAATTTAACTAGGAATTCTGGTATTTTTTTTTAAAAAAAAATTAGTCCTGTCATTGCAGAGACTCAAACCCGTGTCTCTTCACTGAAGAGTAATATTGTAGGCACTAAGCTAGGAATTCTGGTGTTAGTAGCTCACCGGCCCTCTAGCACTGTTAGAGTGATTTTATTGGCACCGTGGGATTCAGACGAGGAAGAAGATCTGACGACAGAGTGACTCATCCGATCCGTAAATCCTGGATTCTCCGGCGCCGGCAAATCAACAATTTCACTGCTCAGCATTGAGAGTACAGTTGATATGCTGGGCCTATTTACAGGGGATTCTTGGACACACAATAATCCAATGTGCATGCATCTCATGATCTCTGTCCGGAAACTTGAACATGATATCCTCTTATCTATCAGATCCAATGCATTGTCTTCATTCCACAATTTCCAAGCCTGAGGAAAATAGTTAAAAAAAAAAAAAGTAAACATATATTTGTTGCAACATATTTCAGCTTGATTCCTATGTTTCAATTTCTCAAACAAATTTAAAGCAACTTACGAATCCCAAAAGGCCTAAAGATAAATCATCAATATAGAAGCTAGTGTTCCTTTCTCCACTTATGATTTCCAATACAAGAACTCCAAAACTAAAGACATCAGATTTCTCCGAAAATCGGCCCCTCATTGCGTATTCAGGAGCCATGTATCCACTGCAATGTAACACAAGAAGTATATATATTAGCTCACAAGCCTCGGATACAATCTAAAAGTTTTGACTGATATAAAGTAAATACAGACTATGTTCGACGACTCTTCTTGTGTTGGCTTGATCTTGGTTGCCTCCAAATATTCTCGCCATCCCAAAATCCGAAATCTTTGGAATCCAATCCTCATCCAACAATATGTTGCTGGGCTTCAAGTCACGGTGTATTATCCTCAGCCTCGAGTCCCTATGGAGATATAGGAGCCCTCGACCAATTGCTTCAATAATGTTGAACCGTTTCTTCCAATCAAGAACATCTTGTGTTCTATCTGAATCATGAACTAAAGAATGTGTTAGAAACGAGAAACTTTTTATCGCAACATGTTCTGATACAACGGTACGTGACTAATAAAGAGAAGAGGGCTGACCAAAGAGATAGGCATCTAAGCTTCTATTGTGCAAGTATTCATAGATCAACATCTTTTCTCCTTTCTCCACACAGCATCCTAGTAATCTAACAAGATTGCGGTGTTGGAGTTTAGAAATTAAAACCACTTCATTCATAAACTCTTCAAGGCCTTGTCCTGAAGCCGCTGAAAGCCTCTTCACCGCGACTTCTTTTCCGTTTGCCAATTTCCCCTAGAAAACAAATGGCAAACTTAGTAAGAATTAATGAGTATCATGAAAAACAAATCTGATAATAAGAAGAAACTAAATTCACCTTATAAACTGGACCAAAACCACCCATCCCTAGCTTATTTGCCACGTTGAAATTATTAGTAGCATTTGCTAACACCTCAAAACTGTACCAGGGCAGATCAGATGGAACAGTTTCACTAGAATCAGATAGACCTTTTACCCATTCTTCATACGTTGTAACACGTTTATCTCTTCGCTTACACGCCCACCAGGATAAAATTAGACAAACTGATGCAACAAATGAACCAGCAATCGCAGAAACTATTACAACGACTTTATGGTCCTCCTTATCTGAAATGAAACAAAACAAAACAAATTGTCCTTAATTAATGATGTTTTGCCGAATACGAGATAGCAGAGTGCCTCAAACTAACTAGCACAACAAAAAGGTAGATAAGTAGTGTATTCAAAGAGAGCGAACTTACCAAGTTCTGAATAAGCGATACGAACATAGAAATCGGCCCCAGCATCACCGTTAAATTTCTGAACATCAATTAAGGTTCCACTCCAAAACATACAACCAATGCCAGCATCATATGCATAGGCCAAGCAAGAGCAGTTCCTCAAGCACAAGCCTCTGCATTCATTTTCCACACCCGACGACCAATGCATGAAATCGGGCACTTTAACAAAAGTTAGCCTAGAAAATCCATCCTCTTTATTCTTATCAGTAGCATTATTTCCCCTCTCACATTGCAATTTAGTTCTCCTCACACATCCACTACTCCAATTTCCACTACCCCATTCCAATGTATTCATAGGCTCATACCCTCTCAAACAACTACAAATCGGCCTGTCCTTACTATAACAGAGCGAAAATGGACCACACTTATTGTAATAATCGCACTGGCCTCTTGGTGCAGTCCATGTAACATTCCAATCTTTCTGTACACTGTAACACCCCATAATTTTCTATTTAGATAAATTCTGTATGGACTTAGATATTTTTAATCCTGACCCGATATAAGAAAATTTTCAAGTTTATTTATTCAACTGGCCCAATGTTTTATTTTAAAAGTCAATTTGATAAAGCCCATATGATTTTTTTTTTTTTTTGAATTTGAAAACCTGCGGTGTATTTACTTTTAGATTAGAAAGTCTTATTTTGGATAAAACAAAATATTTTCACACATATCCAATAGATTTTTCACAAAAATTTAACCTAATACATAGCATAGTAAACCTGGACTCCCAAGCCTATATCTAGATAATATTCTCAATTATTTCAAAGACGTTCATAAACAAGTCTCTCCACACCACCCCACCGCCACGTTCACAGCCAAGGGAAACCCAGTAAAACAATTTCAGTTTATCAACTTTACCCAAATTTTGAAACCATGAATATAGCCCCAAACATCTCACAAGAAACTCATGAACAATTTCGCCGGAAGTTCTCAAACCGAAACCAACCAAAAATCCAGAACCCAGACCGAACGCCGTCGCCCGTTGCTGCCGTTGTTGGCCGCGACGCTCTACTTCTTGCCATCGGGCCTCCTTGCTGGTGTGGTGGTGGCGGGGTAGAAAGAGAGAGTCAGAGGGTGAGATGAAAGAGATTTAGATTTGGTATAATAAAAAAAAAGGGGATTTGGAGAGGGCGTGATAGAAACAGGAATAAAAAGGGGGCGACTTTGATGGATTTTAATGTTGAAATCTTGAGAAAGAATAAGGGAGTGGATGAGAAGAAGAAGGGGGGGAGATGTGAAAGAATTCTTGTTTTTGGGAGAAAAGTGAAAGAAGAAGAGGAGAGTTCACAGAAAAAGGGAAGGGTCTGATGGAAATTTTAACAGGGAAGAAGAAGATGATGAACTGGGGGGTTAGTTTCCATTTTGTACAATTAGGGATTCAATCCCACTTTTCCAGAAAATCATAGTTATGCCCCCTTCATATTTTTGAACCTTTCAAATATAGCCCATGATTCAATCACCTAGAGATTTGACCATCAATTCAATCGTTTCCCATTCTTTCTTTCCAAGATTAGTTAAGTCAAATTCAAGATTTAACCCCTATTTTTCTTTCAGAAATTAACCAGATTTCTTATTATTTGCAAAATAGCCCTTTTTCTCCAAATTGTTGATTAATGATGGCATTTTAGCCAAATTCTAATATTGACTAATCTCATTCAATGTATTCATATTCTTTACTTTTTAAACTCGATTTCCATATAGTCATGTATTAAATTAAATCTTTTTCCATATGTAGGAAACAAATATTTCAAGGTCTAGAATTTCAAGCTCAAGCAATTTCATATATTCCAAGTTTATGAACTACATATTCAGGTGGGGATATTCTATTCACTTATTGTTTTCATTTATTAAATGCTTCGTATATGTGTAATTGTTTATGTGCAAATGTGAAAATAAATTATGTTAGCCTGGGGCTATAAGAAGGTCCGGGATCAAAAGTATCATCGGGGTGAACCCGCAGTGTTATATTAGTCTGGGGCTGTAAGAAGGTCCGGGATCGGAAGCATCCTCGGGGTGAACCCATGATCTTAGTCGTGGGTCGTAAGAAGGTCAGGGATCAAAAGTATCCTCGGGGTGAACCCAGATCATTATAGAAAGAATCGCCAGTCATAGTGAAAAGTAAATTTACATGTTGAATGTTTATGATTATGCCTATTGTTGTATTTAATCTTGACAAACATGTCCTCACTGGGCGAGTTGAAAGCTCACCCCATATTTATTAATACTTTTCAGGTTAAGGAGCCCGAGCGTTGACTGAAGGCGATGAATGCGAAAAAGATAAATTTTAGCTAATTTGAATTTTTGGAAAATACTATTTTGTCAATAATTTGGGATAAAGTTAATAGTTAGTTTTATTTTAGAGAACACAAAAGTTGTGTTTTGAATTAATTTACTTTGTTTACTTGAATGCAAAAATTTAATTTTAGGCTATGTTTCATAAAATGATTTCTTTTATCGAATTACTTAGGTTTTAGTTATTTTTTGTGGTAACAAGTGGCACATCAAAAATTTTATAATTAAACTATGTTATTTAAAATCAGAGTAGTGCAGTGGAAGCGTGGTGATATTTTGGGTTTATTAACAAAATGGTTCCACTTATTTTTGAGATGTGTCTTATACGAGCGATTTTAAATACATATTCTTACTAAATTAAGTTACTCCTATATTTTGAAAACTGGGACGTTACAAGTGGTATCAGAGCATGTCTACGGTTCTGTAGACTTGTTTAAAAAGAAAAAAAATGTCTTTCAAATATTTTAGAAAGAAAATAGTCTAGTAACATCCATCTCCGCCATGTCTCGCCGGATTCCTGAAGGTATGCATTTTATTATATCATGTAATTCCATTATTCATGAAATCACCTGTTATATTATCATGTTTTAGAAGTACACTTTACGAATTATTGTCATCATTCTTTTCAAAATAAAATCATTATTGTATTAAAAGAAATTTTATGAACATCTCCAATGTTTACCATGTTTTATATTTTTTTTTTTTTTTTGTGGGATAAAACCATTGGGCTTAATTACATAAACCTAGATGGCCAATACTTATTTGACTTGGATTAGTTCGAAACCTTATGTTCACGAGAATGTGCTATTGTGGTTTATACAATTTTGATGTGATAGTGTTGGTAAAAAAAAAAAATGGAACCTGAGGAAGATTCGGAGTATTAGAATGTTTACTTGTCTTGAAAATTTTATAAATTGATTAATAGACCCAGTATTATTGATAGAGAAGATGAGTGAGATAGATTATCCATAGTAGAAGACGATCGGCTAATCGCTATTAATCTTACGTTAGTTCTCTAATTATTATTGTTTAGTTAATTTTTGGTCGTTGACTTTTATATTTAAGCATGAATCTCGATTATCCGAGAATTGTTATTATTACTAAGGTTTTTATTTCTTTAGGATTACACGTTTTGATTTTGATTATGAGAAACGTTCGAGGACTATTGAGTTGATAGATGCAAAATGATGATCCATTTATTTGAGTTCCATGTTGAATTTGATTAAGGTTTTACTAACCCTACAATACAAGACTTAAGTGTAGGTTTGAATTGATAGAGGCCTGGAAAAGACTTTATTACAACCTAAGTTGAACAAACAAGTGATATAACTAGTGTCATATAGACTTTTGGATAAGCTATTGCTATTAATTTTCATAGTTGACTACAAGGCTTGTCGCCTGAGATTTATAATGATTTATGTTTTGGTGGTAAATTAGACTTGTTACCTATCAGTTGGTCAATTATTGTGTTATATAGACGTATTCCCCAACGATGATAAGGTTTCCCCAAGTTGTGGTTGAACCATTGATTGTAGCTTTCCTCCCGATTAATATTTGGGCATAATTAAAGTTTGAGAATAAGGTTTTACTCTATAAGGTTTGAGTTATTAGTGTAACTTTTTCCTACGGAGTTCGATATATTGATCGTTAAGATTCTGCCTTAAGATTTGAGTTATTGGACGTACGATTATTTTTCCTAAAGGGTTTGAGTTATTAATAGAATTCTTGCGCATATTGATTTTTTTCCTAATTATGGTTTAAGTGTTTAGGCATATTGAAATGTAAGGTTTTTCTCAATAAGAATTGATTATTGTATTTGTGGATTGCCAACCAAGAGGGTTAATTATTTGATGAAAGGTTTTCCTTAATAAGAGTTAAGTTATTGATTGCATAAAAAATAAGCTAAGAATATTTTTGGGTTTCTAGGATTTAATGGACTTTTTTTTTTCAATAAGATTTGAAGGTAGAGTTTCTCTCAATTAAGTATTGAGCTGTAAACATAGAGTTTTTCCCAATTGAGGCTTGATCATATTTGAATGTTGGTTTTTCTTATTTTAGGATTTAATCATATTTGAATATAAGGTTTATCCTAATTAAAGTTTAAGCCATAAGACGAAGAGTGGATGACTTGTTTTCTCACGGAGATAGAGCAACGGATAAGAGAGTTTTCAAAGAGAAAATTTAAGACGTTAGGCCACTAGATTTTATGGAGGCAATTTTACAATCATTAGTAGTACGACACACTTTGAAAGATAAGATTAAGGAGACTCAACCATGTAATAAATCCTTGTGGAATAATAAGCACAAATTGGAGACCTCAAGAAATTTAAGTTAACCAGTAACGGTGTTTGGCTTAGAAAAAGAAAATGGTTTATGCTACTAAGAATAAGGGCCCCACGAAGGAAATTTTGAGGAGGCACGACTTATCTGATGGTAAGAAAATATATCATGATCCAAGAGAATTATTTTGGTGGAGACGTTTGAAGAAGGATATTGGATTATAGTAGATCGTTTGACGAAGACAACACATTTTGTACCAGTGAGAATGGCAATTAGTATGAATCGTTATGCTAGAATCTACATTAAGGAGATCGAAAGACTACACGGGGGTATCCATACTTTTAAAGATCCACGCTTTACTTCGAAGTTTTGAATGAACCTATAGGATGCTTTGGGACAAAAATTGAAAGTTAGTACATCTTATCATCCGTAGACAGTTAGAGAGAACTATTAAAATATTAGAGGACTTACTAAGAGTGTGTGTATTTTTCACATGGAAATAATTAGGAAATGATTTTTCCATTAGTTGTATTTGTGACTATTAAGGTGACTCTGTACGATGCCTTGAATGAAAAAAAAAAGTATAGATGATATTTGTCTTTGAATGAAGTTGGTGGAAAAGAAAGGGGACCTGAATTGATTGAACGAACATTGATAAGATTTCAGAGACTTGAGATAGATTCTGTTATTAAGATACATAACTGAATTTCGAGGACGAAATTCATTTGAGGAGGGTAGATTGTAACACCCCATAATTTTCTATTTAGATAAATTCTGTATGGACTTAGATATTTTTAATCCTGACCCGATATAAGAAAATTTTCAAGTTTATTTATTCAACTGGCCCAATGTTTTATTTTAAAAGTCAATTTGATAAAGCCCATATGATTTTTTTTTTTTTTTGAATTTGAAAACCTGCGGTGTATTTACTTTTAGATTAGAAAGTCTTATTTTGGATAAAACAAAATATTTTCACACATATCCAATAGATTTTTCACAAAAATTTAACCTAATACATAGCATAGTAAACCTGGACTCCCAAGCCTATATCTAGATAATATTCTCAATTATTTCAAAGACGTTCATAAACAAGTCTCTCCACACCACCCCACCGCCACGTTCACAGCCAAGGGAAACCCAGTAAAACAATTTCAGTTTATCAACTTTACCCAAATTTTGAAACCATGAATATAGCCCCAAACATCTCACAAGAAACACATGAACAATTTCGCCGGAAGTTCTCAAACCGAAACCAACCAAAAATCCAGAACCCAGACCGAACGCCGTCGCCCGTTGCTGCCGTTGTTGGCCGCGACGCTCTACTTCTTGCCATCGGGCCTCCTTGCTGGTGTGGTGGTGGCGGGGTAGAAAGAGAGAGTCAGAGGGTGAGATGAAAGAGATTTAGATTTGGTATAATAAAAAAAAAGGGGATTTGGAGAGGGCGTGATAGAAACAGGAATAAAAAGGGGGCGACTTTGATGGATTTTAATGTTGAAATCTTGAGAAAGAATAAGGGAGTGGATGAGAAGAAGGGGGGGAGATGTGAAAGAATTCTTGTTTTTGGGAGAAAAGTGAAAGAAGAAGAGGAGAGTTCACAGAAAAAGGGAAGGGTCTGATGGAAATTTTAACAGGGAAGAAGAAGATGATGAACTGGGGGGTTAGTTTCCATTTTGTACAATTAGGGATTCAATCCCACTTTTCCAGAAAATCATAGTTATGCCCCCTTCATATTTTTGAACCTTTCAAATATAGCCCATGATTCAATCACCTAGAGATTTGACCATCAATTCAATCGTTTCCCATTCTTTCTTTCCAAGATTAGTTAAGTCAAATTCAAGATTTAACCCCTATTTTTCTTTCAGAAATTAACCAGATTTCTTATTATTTGCAAAATAGCCCTTTTTCTCCAAATTGTTGATTAATGATGGCATTTTAGCCAAATTCTAATATTGACTAATCCCATTCAATGTATTCATATTCTTTACTTTTTAAACTCGATTTCCATATAGTCATGTATTAAATTAAATCTTTTTCCATATGTAGGAAACAAATATTTCAAGGTCTAGAATTTCAAGCTCAAGCAATTTCATATATTCCAAGTTTATGAACTACATATTCAGGTGGGGATATTCTATTCACTTATTGTTTGTCGCTATTAAATGCTTCGTATATGTGTAATTGTTTATGTGCAAATGTGAAAATAAATTATGTTAGCCTGGGGCTATAAGAAGGTCCGGGATCAAAAGTATCATCGGGGGTGACCCGCATGAGTGTTATATTAGTCCGGGGCCGTAAGAAGGTCCGGATCGGAAGCATCCTCGGGGTGAACCCAGCATGATCTTAGTCGGGGGTAAGAAGGTCCGGGATCAAAAGTATCCTCGGGGTGAACCCGCAGTACTATAGAGTAACTGGCCAGTCATAGTGAAAAGTAAATTTACATGTTGAATGTTTATGATTATGCCTATTGTTGTATTTAATCTTGACAAACATGTCCTCACTGGGCGAGTTGAAAGCTCACCCCATATTTATTAATACTTTTCAGGTTAAGGAGCCCGAGCGTTGACTGAAGGCGATGAATGCGAAAAAGATAAATTTTAGCTAATTTGAATTTTTGGAAAATACTATTTTGTCAATAATTTGGGATAAAGTTAATGGTTAGTTTTATTTTAGAGAACACAAAAGTTGTGTTTTGAATTAATTTACTTTGTTTACTTGAATGCAAAAATTTAATTTTAGGCTATGTTTCATAAAATGATTTCTTTTATCGAATTACTTAGGTTTTAGTTATTTTTTGTGGTAACAAGTGGCACATCAAAAATTTTATAATTAAACTATGTTATTTAAAATCAGAGTAGTGCAGTGGAAGCGTGGTGATATTTTGGGTTTATTAACAAAATGGTTCCACTTATTTTTGAGATGTGTCTTATACGAGCGATTTTAAATACATATTCTTACTAAATTAAGTTACTCCTATATTTTGAAAACTGGGACGTTACATACACCATCCCACAAAGCCTCCACAAGAAATCCATCCGAATCTAAGAAATTTCTCGACAAAAACTTATCTTGAAAAGACCTACTGAAATATACGGTCCCATCTTCTCCAGTCGCCATACTAAAGCCATTAACATACACGGTGTACATGTTTGTGACCCCTGTAAAAACTTGACCGTTCCATGGTCCGCTCCGCCAACGTGGAACTCCTTTATCCCATATGTAAATTTGCGGGACGCCAGCTGAATATACCCCGGAAGTAAAATTTCCATGGCCTGGATCTTGAAAGCTTCTCCATGAATTTAATCCGAGTTTTTCATTAGTTCTTGGATTGTGACTCACTCTCATTGTCGGTAAAAACGAGTTAACCGGATGATTGTGACTCTCCCATAATATACTTCCACTTGAAGTAACTTTCAGGACAAGGTTGCCTGAGTTCACTAGCAGGGCAGTTGTATTCATTTGAATTGACGATGAAACATTTGATGACCATATGATCTCTCTGTTTCCGTTCATAAGTACAATGTTGTTGGATGATATTGAGACAGTTCCAAATGTATCGTTGAGAGGATGGTCCCGATTCGCCACCCAGGCGACGGATGATGGAGAAACATAGTACCATATGCCTAGATACCGATTGGTGGTGCCGTTGGGGCTGAAAAATCCTAAGGTGAATTGTTTTTCGGAGGAATTTATGGTGTCTGAATCTTTAAGCACTAGAGTACCGTTTATGGTGTCAGTTTCCAGGCAAACTCCACTGTGGTAATGCACAAAAATAATGGTGATCAAGAAATGAAGGAAAGGTTTCAGCATATTTCTGGTACTAATCATGATTCTGTGTCAATTTCCTAATTCCTAGTGGGAATGGAATTGTGAAAATACAAGTTCATTAAATTGAATCCACAACTGGATGACCAAAATGACAAGGATGAAGGCTATTTCTTTTGACTAGCTCACAATAATTTATAAATAAAAATGACTCTCATTTTCTTCACTCTTTTTTGCAGTGTTCTAAAAATCTTCTACAAAGCCCTAATTAGTCACGCGCAGCGCAGCTCCCCTTGTTCATTTCTACGTTTTTCTTCCGATTAGGTTCCCTCTAACCATGCTCAAGTCCTGTCTAACCCCATCGAGGCTAGGCGCTAGGCCCCAGTCTGCCGCCCGACTAGTATTTAGCGCTTTTTAGAACACTGTTTTTTTGGAAACTTCTGCCAAGGAGCCATTGGGCAGTTATTCAATTCCAGTAGCTCTTTAATTTTCAATTACAACGTGCTTTTTCTAACTGGAATTGGAGGATTCATTTCCATATCCTATAAAGGCTATAGCCATCAGAATGGATTTCTAATTTGTTGTGTAATACTTGTATCATTTTCATGGCCTACACCCCTTCCTCGTTTTTTTTTTTTTTTTTTTTTTTTTTTTTGGCCATTTCCCACGAGGGTATTTGGATATTCCAACTTGTAGTAAAGTGTCATTCTTTAATCAAGCTACAGACCTGCATTCAACTTCACTTATCTTTTTGGGAATCTTTGAATAAATTTTCATATTCATAAAGTCCCAAACTTTCAAATGATACATTTATGCCATATTTACTGGTTAGTCGATTTTAGGTGATCCAACTAAATAAATCATTGACAAAGTTTTCAGAAGAGAATAAGAAAAAGGGTGGCGCTATTTACACCTCAAATGCTCTAAATACACCTTCTTTTTTTAATTACACAATTACCATCAATTTAAAAGACTGTAATGACCCTAGTACCCTGCCACATTTTTAAATACACTAATCAAATCTCTAAATACACCCTCCATTTTTAAACCTTATAATTTTATCGTATCCCACAAAAACTGCAAATGTTTTTCTCTCAACCTTAAATTCTGAATCAAAACAATGCAAGAAAAAGATCGAAGATGAAAAATCCCATGAAAATGCATGCTCACGGAAGTGGAAAGAAAAATGAATAGTTTTTGGGTTGTGGATGTTAACTGAGTACCTCTTGTTTGTGCTTTTGAATAATGAATATGTCTTAGTTTTTTGAGTTGACGATGGGAAAACTTCATCATTATGCTGCACAAATTAATTCCAATTCCCAGTGGTGAATTGTAGATTATACTCCATTTTGCCTTCAAAAAAATTAATCTATTCAATTTACCCTTTGTTTCCAACATATTTAAAACTTATAACTGTTCGGATTCTTTTTCTTCTTTTTTTGCAATATCTCCAGGTTGCGCAATGACTATTAGCGTTTTTTCTTCTTATTTTGGGGAAAAGAAGTCCATAACTGGGTTAATTGGGGGAAGGGTAGATTGGGTAATGTTGAGGGGTTGTATTTAGTAAATATATTATTTTTTTAAAAGAAGTGGGATGTATTAAAAAAGTAGGTGTATTTAGAGGATTTAGGAGTGTGAATAGCGCCATCCTAAGAAAAATGTACGCAATTAAAATCTAAGAAACTTACTAGCACCATTCCATCCCCAAAAGCCAAAAATGTAAGAAAAAAAAGGAGAGAAGAAAATATTACTTGACAGTTTATATATCTGTAATTCGAAAAAAGGTACTTTAGGCAAGAGAATTTGGGAAAGTTTTATCACATAACACGAGGAAGTCATTTGGGGAAAGACGTGCAGACGTAAAGGGTCAGCCATGGCGGCCGTATTGGAGTTTGGAGGCGATGTGCGGATTTGAATATCAATCGGGACTGATGTATCGTGTCCCTAGCCGGAATTAGGTGGAACGAAATTCACTAGGGTTTTTCGGATTAATTCTAATCAATATTTCGAGTGTAATTAATCTGAATTACAAATAAATACAAATAAATTTTGTTTTTGGTTGATACACAAATAAATGCAGTTTTTCTTGGGATCAACCTTGTGCTCTAGTGGTTGAGACATGTGTTGTAAGGGTGAATGACCCGGGTTGGATCCCATACAAGTGCGTGTGTCTCCTCGCCAAGTTCCTTCATTGTACTAAAAAAAATGCAGTTTTTCTTTTTGAAGCCACAAATAAATGCAGTTTTATATATATAAAGTTAATGCAATTTCCTTTGTCAAAAAAGAATGTTAATGCAATTTCGGCAGATCATAATCCAATTGGGTACACAGTCAATTTTGGGCCAGCAAAACATAACAAATCCAAACCCAGCCCAAATCTTCTTGCTTCTTTTTTCATTAAGGGTTGCCAGAAATTGCAAAGAAAGCAAATCGATCAGCCCAACCCAATCACAACTGCATTAAACCATTAATCAAGATATTATTGCAATTAAAAAAAAAAACAGATATTATTGCAATTTGCAAGCATATTTGTACTTCAAAGTTGGTTCAATCAGAGAAGTTAGATTTTTTTAAACCAAAAACTACTATAATTAGTTTCATATTAATTTAGACTAAAACAATTTAATGAATCATTGATCTCTATTATTGTTTCATGTTTAACTTAGAAAGTGTGGTTGCATTTCACAGAGTTCATTCGATGCACATGTTCATTATTGGTTTGCTTTGAGTCTAGGGGTGTCAATCGTGTCGTGTTTCGTGTTCATGAGTCGTGTTCTAATACGAGTATTACATGTTTGACACAAATACGACACGTTTAATTATTCGTGTTAAGATACACGACACGAACACTACCTCTTTATGACACGGGTAACCCGACACGACACGAAATACCCGTATAATTTAAAGTTGACACGAAATATCACAATTATGTAAATAATATGTCACTATACAATTAATTGATTAAATAGGTTAAATAGGTCAATCGTGTTGACACGCGGGTCGACCTGACCTGACCTTGTTTTTCCCGTGTTAGCCATGTCCGGCCCAAATTTGACTCGAACCTCGTACGGATTGTACAT
The DNA here is from genome assembly GCA_016081115.2 of Rehmannia glutinosa. Classification (NCBI taxonomy): domain Eukaryota; kingdom Viridiplantae; phylum Streptophyta; class Magnoliopsida; order Lamiales; family Orobanchaceae; genus Rehmannia; species Rehmannia glutinosa. The sequence continues at coordinate 70,197,935 of CM071933.1, forward strand.
ATACTTGCTAAATTCATATTAGAATTATGTCGGATTATCGTATTGTGTCACAAATTGACGATCCTATATTTGACACCTACATCACACATAGTGCACATTGCCTTATCATCCCTTGTTCAATTTTGTGGTTCATTTGGAAGGAAATAAATGATTGTAAGCATGATTCTTTTCAGTTCAATCATCATAAGATCTTATGAAAAGTGGAATCTCATTTGAAACTCATCTATTCTACTCACTTGTTTAACAACACAATGTACAAGGGGTTTGTTCATATTCATCTTTTTCTACGTGAAGGCTATCAAAAGGAATAATCATATTGCAGCACTTGTGAAGGAGCAGTGGACCGGTTGCACTGAATGGAAAATTGCATAATAAATTTTTTGCTACATTTAACAGAATTGGGTAGTGTTGTCAGGGAATATTTAGCCATAGATATTTTCTATTTTGGATTTTATCCAGCTGTCTTTTCTATATAAATAGGAGCACTGTGTACTGAGATTTTAATCAATTCAATCAATGCGAATTACGTTCTTCTCTGTTTTACTTTTAAGCATTTTAATACCATTAATGGAGTGCTTCATCTTCTCCATGATGTTTTCTACATTTCCTAACATGGTATCAGAGAAGGTGGGATAATACCTACCTTGCTTTTGTTCCATCCCCATTTCCTACTCTTCTTTTTTATCGTATTTCGTTCTGTTTTTCATGGCAGAGGAGGAAATTCCAGCTACAACACCTCATGCTTTACTTTTTCCTCCCACTGAAGATCCAAACCATCCCTTTTACTTACATCACAATGACACTGCAAATACAGTAGTGATTTCACCTCCTCTTACAGGTCCAAATTATATCACATGGAGCAGGGCCTTCACACTTGCCCTCTCCATTAAGAATAAATTGGGTTTTCTTGATGGCTCCATCCCGACTCGGCAAAGAATCACCGATTCACTCTATTCTCCATGGTTGAGGTGCAACAATTTGATTCTATCTTGGATTTTGAATTCGAGTCTCCAAGGATATCGCGCCCAACATTCTCAGTACATTAATTCGGCCAAGGAAATTTGGGACAAATTGAAAGTTCGATTTTCTCAATTGGATAATGTACGCATATTTCAACTTCAACAAATGCGTGGGGATCTATTCGTCAAGGAACAAGACTGTGAGTGATTATTTTACTCGATTGAATGCTATATGGGAAGAACTTAAAATTTATCGCCCTATTCCTTTTTGCTCGTGTGGGCTCTGCACTTGTCGTGCTTTATCTTCTTCTCACTGAAATTGGCCTAGTGATTATGTATTCAAATTCTTAATGGCTTGAATGAATCATATGAGAGCATTCGTGGACAGATCCTTCTTATGAGTCCAATCCCCTCTCTTGATAAGGTATTCTCTATGGTACTGCAAGAAGAAAGGCAAAGAGAGGCTAGAATTTCTTTCACTTCACCTATGGATGTTTCTTCTTTTGTGGTCAATCATTTACCAGAAAAGAAGAAAGGGAAATCTGATATTGTTTGTGAGCATTGTGGTATTTCAGGACATTCAAAAGATAAGTGCTACAGACTTATAGGTTTTCCACCCAATTACAAATTCACCAAGTCGAAACCAAGAAACAGTGGTGGCAAACACTTTGCTCATGCCACATCCTCACAAGACTCTCCTGTCAATGCTAATGGGCAATCTGGCGGTGCCTACTTCAATCAAAGCCAAATTCAGAAACTTATGGCCTTGCTTAACAGTGATAAAGTTCAAGGGTCCAATCCTACTCCAACCCAACCAAAAATTCTTCCTCACTATTCTAACATGGCAGGTATATCTCATTCTTTTGATTATGTCCCTTGTGTCAAAAACACTCTATGGATCCTTGACACTGGGGCAACCGATCATATGGTGTGTTATCCTGTTTTCTTTACTTCATCCCCTTCCCTCTACACTTCATCTGTTAATCTCCCTAATGGCTCAAAAGCTCAGATCACATGCAAAGGCATTGTTCAGCTTACTCCCACTATTAAGTTGACAAATGTCTTATGCATTCCATCTTTTCATTTTAACCTTATTTCTGTTAGCAAGTTGACTCAAAACTCTTCCTCATGCATTGTTTTTCTTAATGATGTGTGTTATCTCCAGGACCTCTCTTCCAAGATGAAGATTGGATTAGCTAAACTTCATCAAGGCCTATACCTTTTCCATTGACTTGACCAATCCCCCAACTCCGCAGATTTCTCACCTCATCATTGTCAAGTCGTGATTCAAGCCCCGTGGCATCATAGATTAGGGCATTTATCAAAACAAAGGCTTCAATTAGTTAGCAAAATTGATCCTAGTGTAGTTGTTTTCGCATTTCTTCTGATTGTAATGTTTGTCATCTTTCGAAACAAAAGAAACTCCCATTTCAGTCAAGTTCTTTTGTTTCTTTATCTGTGTTTGATCTTCTACATTGTGATATATGGGGCCTGCATTCTATCCCTACCTTAAATGGTCACAAATATTTTTTAATAATTGTTGATGATCACAGTCGAACTACATGGATATATCTCATGAAACTGAAATTTGAAACTAAGCATATTATCCAAGCACATATTAAGCTAATTCAAACTCAGTTTCATGCTTCTGTTAAAAAGATAAGAACAGATAATGACCTTGAATTCCTCATGCCTGATTTTTATGCATCTCAAGGAATCATGCATCAAAAATCTTGTGCATACACACCCCAACAAAATGGCATTGTAGAACGCAAGCACCAACACATTCTTAATGTTGCTCGATCCTTGATGTTTCAATCTCATCTGCCTTCTCAATTTTGGGGGGATTCTGTTCTGACTGTTGTTTACTTAATTAATAGAACTCCATCACCTTATTTAGACAACAAAAGTCCTTATGAAATTCTATTCCAAACTCCTCCCAAATACTCTCATCTTAGGATTTTTGGGTGTCTTTGTTATGTTGTTTGATAAATGGTTTTATCATGATTTTGATGATTTTGTTTTTATACCAAAACAATGTTTTTAAAGGTTGTCCAAATACTCCTAAATGATTTAAAATGGCTTTAATATTTTCCGGAGTATTTCCTCAAGTTTATTTTTGATAATAATGGACAACACTTTTAATGATTTTATGTCAATGGGCTTTTACTCCTAAACAAGATTTCTAAATGTTGTCGAAATACTCCCGATTGGTTTAAAATGTTTTTACTAAATTTTCGGAGTATTTCTTGAGTTTTATTTTCGACAAAAAATGGACAACATTTCTGTCTCGTGGTCGATCGGTCGCCCTATAGGGCAACCCGTACCTGAAGATGATTTTTGAAATAGAAAATGAGACGGAAGAGAAAATCGGCAGTCGGCCGGTCGCTCTGGCGTCGCCGGTCCCGGTCGACCGGCCGCCAGGGGTCGACCGTGACTGCAAGTTCGTGTCGAAACAGAACTACTAACCTTGCATTTTTGAGTAGGGGGGGGTTGAAACAGGGTCGACCGGTCGCAGCCTATGTCGACCGGTCGCCCTGTTGTAATTTCCAAAGTGTTCTTCAATTCTCTTATTTCTGTGCGACCGGTCGCCTGCGTGCATTGACAAAGAAAAATATGACCGTCATAGCAGACAACTTTTCCCTAAATTGTGGGATTGATTTCTAACAGACTCTTTTCTTCAATTGTCTTGCAATTTTTACAGAATTCATGTCCCCAAGAGGAGCCTATCATGTACAAGACATCTTCTATAAATAGAGGAAGAATTGAAGCAACACAACAAGAGAGAAAACTACAACACAACAAGATACACTCAAGAATACACTTGTTCTTACATTGTCTTATTTCTTGTTGTAATTTGCCTAGCTATTCACTTTCACATTCTTGAGGTCTAGGCTTTTCTTGATTACACTTGCACTCTATTGTATTATCAATTATCGAGTTGTAATCTTGAATTTGGGTAATCATTCAACACAAGATATCCTTGTGAGTGTTCTTGTAGTAAAAACACACTTGGGTGATCTAGGTGTTAGGTGTGAGAAGATTGTGGTAATCTTCTTGTTGAGGTGTTGAAGAATTTGGTATTTTTCAAGGTTGAAGATTGTGGTAATCTTCACAAGGTGCCGTTGGAGATTGTGGTAATCTTCAAGTGAGATTGTGGTAATCTCAAAGGTGGTGTTGAAGAAGAGTGTGGTGCTCTTCAAGGTGTTGTTGTAAGTTGGTGTTGTATTAATTTGTGGTAAATTAATAAAATCTTTTTTCTTTTTGAAATCCATCCCGGATATACTGGGGTGGTAGAGGATTAGGCCCTAGGTGGGTTGAACCTCTTTAAATCGACGTGTGTTGTTTACATTCCGCATCTTTATTATTGTCTTTGAGCATTCGGTTCGAAAAAGAGGGCAAAATCGAAAAGATAGAGATAATCTATTCACCCCCCTCTAGATTATCGTAGCCGCTTGGACTTACAAGTGGTATCAGAGCCAAACTCTTTGGCAAGCTCGTTTCACATCGCGAGTGAAGAGAAACGATCGTCGGCTACGAACGAAGATCATCTTTCCGGCACCTCCACCACCAAGCCACCACTATTTGATTCTAAAAATTTTATTTTTTGGAAAGAAAGAATGGAATGCTACTTACAAGGTTGCGGGTTCGACATTTGGAACACCGTCATAAACAGAGAATCCATTCCGATGAAAGATACACCACACACCTCAAAAGGCTTCAAAAAGCTCAATGATGAAGAGAAGAAAATCATCTCCTTAAACGGTAAAGCTCTCAATATTTTGTATTGTTCATTTACTAATTTGGAATATGAACATATTGTAGGAATAAAATCGGCACATGAATTATGGCAAAAATTAGAAGCCATCTATGGAGTATTTGCAAATGAAAGGAGTCAAACAAAAGCATCTACTTCTCAAAGGGATACAAGTTCAAATCTAAGGAACAAGCCTCTTACAACTTCCAATTATGAAGAAGTTGAATATTGTTTTATGGGCATCAATGAAGAAAACGAGGTATGTCTTAAACCCTCTACTTCCTATGATATTGTCATTCAAAATGATTATAGTGATTTGCAAAATGATTATGATGAACTTCAAAATGAATTCCAAAGCTTACTTGTTAAATACAAAAATTTGAAAAAGGAATTCAATATTTTGAAAAATGATAAGGATAGTTTATTTACTTCCTATGAATCACTATCATGTGCTCACACCACCACACTTGATAAGGTGAGAAACCTTGAAAAAGAAAAAAGTACTCTTGTTGAGAACATTGATTGCATGAAAAAGGATTTATTAAAATCTAACTTGAGTACTAATAAATTGTCCAATATTGTTGATGTTCATAATTATGATAAAGGACTTGATCATAAGCCTAATATTGTTAATCATATAAAAAAGGATCAAGTCACTATGCACGTTGGTCATTATGCTCCTAGAATTATTACATGCTTCTATTGCGGTAAAAAGGGTCATACGGTAAATACTTGTCGGGCTAGAAATAGCTCTAATTATTATTGGAGACCTAAAAGTCTCAAGACTAATCCTAAAGGACCCAAACACATGAGGGTACCACAAAATAATGTCATATTAGGTACCAGGCGAAATAATGATCGAAGAAAATTTATACCGCCAAGAAGACATCAAATGACCGTTTCATTTGATCAAAGAAGGAGAAACTATTTTCGACAAAGCCAATTTCCAAGAAGAGGATATAATCAAAAATGGGAAGAACACAATCCTTGGAAATGGCAAAGACATCATCAACAAGATGATTTTCAAAGAAGAAGAGACTATCAACAATGGGAAGGCAACAAACTTTGGAAATGGAGTAATCAAAGAAGTCATCATCAACAAAGTGACTTCTCAAGGGGAAGATATCATCAACAATGGGAACGACACAACCCATGGAAATGGCGTAATTGGTAAACCGTATCTCCCCATTTAAAATATGCATTTTATCTAGTTAGTATGCATGTTTTTATTTGTGCCTATATTGCAAATGAGTTTTCAAGTATTTATTTTGTTAATTAAGGTCTTCAATATATATTTGTGCTTTTAAAATTTTTTTTTAAAAAGAAGACCTCATATGATGTTTTTAAAACTCTTGTGCATTTTTGTAGACTAGAGTGTGTTATCATCTCCTATGGATTTTTATGGCATGAGCTTACTTGTGATATCTCTTAGCCTACACTTCTATCATTATGATTTGTGCTAGATTTGTTTTAAGAATTGTGTAGGATTTACATATTTTCACAAATGGCCATTTACGTCATTATTTGTCAAGAAAGGCATAAATTATCGAGGTATGTTTACTTGTGTTATTCTTACTCTTATAGACTCGATATATGTATTGCCATGTGCCTATGTGCTTGTTTTTCATAGTATTTCATACAAGTGCCATTATGAGGATTTTTAGATTTTTTTGAAAGGCACTATTCGATATTTGATTGCACATATTTGCTTTGTCAACTCTTGTTCAAATACTTCTTTTAAATGAGGTCTCAACCATATGCTATCGGATTTTCAAATTTCAAAAAAGACCTTTTATAGCTTTCTTAAGCTTATTTGAACTTGCATGATTTATTAGAATATTGATGATCTTCTAAATGCATAGTATGTGTTTCTTGCTTTATGGTCTATATATATAATGTCTCTTACTACTATGCTCTTTTGCAAGATATTTTGTTATTGATGATTGAGACATGTTTTTACACTTGGGCTATTTTTCTCTTGATTATATAAGCGATGTCGTTAATGAGTTTGTTAAGTTGTGTAGATGAGAAATGAAGTACTCCAAATATTAGTTACCTCAAAATATTTGGATGTAAATGTTCTATTGTGAACACCTTCGACAAATTGGATGCCCTATGATGATAGTAATGAAGTAGACAAAAAGGGTATTCCGGAACAAACTCGATGACCATGGCAACATTGGTCGAACTAAGGCGAGGTTAGTAGCTCAAAGGTATTTTCAAGAAGAAGGTATTTGATTTTGATGTAACATTTGCACTCATAGCACATTTTGTAGCTATTTGCATTTTACTTGTCCATTCTTGCTTTAAGAAAATTTCAAGTTTTACCAAATGGATGTTGAATCCAATTTTCTAAATGGTTTTATTCAAGTAGAAGTCTATCGAGGTTTTAATTTTTCTAGGCCAAATGATCTTTATAAAAGGCCTTGTATGGTTTCAAACAAGTACCCCATGTATGGTATGATAGACTTAGCTATTTTTGCTAAATGATTTTACAAAAGGTAAAGTTGATACTACTCTCCTTGTTTTTTGAAAAAGGGCAAGATTGTTTGCTTATGCATATTTATGAGAATATTTTTGGTGCTACTAATGAATATTTTGTGCAAGAGATTCTCCTAAGTTGATGTAGGTGAACTTGAGATGAACATGGTATCACATGATGGGGGAGATCAAATTTCATCATTGGACTTCAAGTTAATCAATGCCAAGTAGATGATTATATTTCAAAAGAACTCTTGAAGGAGTTAGGCAATGAAGAAGGAAGAATCATCTCAAACTCTATGGCTACCAATGAAGAAATTGACAAAGGTTGAGAAAGGCATGTCGGTTGACAGACAAATTCGAGGTATGTTTTCTTATATTATTCCTATAGACCCGACATTCCATATGCCTTATGTCTATATGCTCGACTTAAAAAACTATCCCAACGAATCTCATTAAAGTGCCGTTAAAAGAAATTTTCAAATATTTGTAAGGCACTTCTTCTTATGACTTGTTTATCCAAAGCTTTAAAACGTTCTTATTTTTCGGGATAACAAGTCCGGTGAAAATTATTCAAAATATAGTTCGTCATAATCGAACTAAACAAATTGAGATTCGAAAAACTTTCTAAGGGATTGCATTTTTAACAAAAACTTGAGATGTGTTTAATTCCGTCTCAAGGATAACTCGCGGATTTTTAACCGCCGAGTATTTTACCTCATTTCGAGCTTAATTATAACATAATGTATATTGAATGAGGTCTTCGTTTGCACTTTGCACGCTTTTAAAACTTAGGGGCAAAAAATCGGATTTTTGGATCAAACTTCGGATTTTTCAAACGTAACAAAAAAAATGGTCGCAAGGCGGGGGCCGACCGGCCGCCCGCCCACTCGACCGTCGCCCATGCCCCGGACCGGGCCGCCCTTGGTGATATTTCGATTAAAATGAGTTTTGTTTCCAGACTTAGCCATTTTGGCGTTTTTCTTCTCTATTTCGTCCCCTTTGCAATTTTCACACAAGATTCACTTCAAATGAGTTTTGATGCATGAATTATATATTTTGGGGACTACCTAGCTCGGTTATCATCATTGATGCTCGTCTTTACCGACCGAATGGTAAGAATTTCACTCTCTTTAGCTCAATTGGGTTGAACCCTTGAGTTTGTGGCTTATATGTATTTTTCTTAATGCAATTCATATATTTTTGTGATGAGCTTATTGATTGTTGATGATTGACATTTGTTAAATTGCATTTGGTGATGAAAAACTTGGCTTGATTTCATTTACAAGGGCTATATATATCCTTCTCAATTTTTGACGCCCTCCAAGTGTTCGATAAAACGTTTCAATGAAAAATTCATCACCTACATGATTCTCTCGATTTCAAAAGTCTTATACATTTATAGAGATCATGTTTTGCTTATCAAATGAGTTTTCATAAACCTCTACAAGTCGTATGATTCGACTTTTCCCTCCTATTTGGTTTATAAGCTTCAATGCTCAAATAGCTCGATACATCGGTTTTGTTGCGCATTTTGATATGAATATATGATGTATTTATCGTGCTAACATTCTTTTTGATGATTCCAAAGGGGGAGAAACAGGTTATAAGCTCATTAGCTCATAAAAGCTAAGATAAGCTTACCGAAAAGAAGCTATAAGCTATGATTTTGTTTTTATACCAAAACAATGTTTTTAAAGGTTGTCCAAATACTCCTAAATGATTTAAAATGGTTTTAATATTTTCCGGAGTATTTCCTCAAGTTTATTTTTGATAATAATGGACAACACTTTTAATGATTTTATGTCAATGGGCTTTTACTCCTAAACAAGATTTCTAAATGTTGTCGAAATACTCCCGATTGGTTTAAAATGTTTTTACTAAATTTTCGGAGTATTTCTTGAGTTTTATTTTCGACAAAAAATGGACAACATTTCTGTCTCGTGGTCGACCGGTCATCTATAGGGCAACCCGCACTGAAGATGATTTTTGAAAGAAAATGAGACGGAAGGAAAATCGGCAGTCGGCCGGCCGCATCGGCGTCGATCGGTCGGTCGACCGGCCGCCAGTGGGTCGACGCAGACTGCAAGTTCGTGTCGAAACAGAACTTCTAACCTTGCATTTTTGAGTTAGGGGGGCCGGTTGAAACAGGGGTCGACCGGTCGCAGCCTATGTCAACCGGTCGCCCTGTTGTAATTTCCAAAGTGTTCTTCAATTCTCTTATTTCTGTGCGACCGGTCGCCCTGTGCATTGACAGCAAAAATATGACTGTTTGCAGCAGACAACTTTTCCCTAAATTGTGGGATTGATTTCTAACAGCTCTTTTCTTCAATTGTCTTGCAATTTTTTACAGAATTCATGTCCCCAAGAGGAGCCTATCATGTACAAGACATCTTCTATAAATAGAGGAAGAATTGAAGCAACACAACAAGAGAGAAAACTACAACACAACAAGATACACTCAAGAATACACTTGTTCTTACATTGTCTTATTTCTTGTTGTAATTTGCCTAGCTATTCACTTTCACATTCTTGAGGTCTAGGCTTTTCTTGATTACACTTGCACTCTATTGTATTATCAATTATCGAGTTGTAATCTTGAATTTGGGTAATCATTCAACACAAGATATCCTTGTGAGTGTTCTTGTGGTAAGAACACACTTGGGTGATCTAGGTGTTAGGTGTGAGAAGATTGTGGTAATCTTCTTGTTGAGGTGTTGAAGAATTTGGTATTCTTCAAGGTTGAAGATTGTGGTAATCTTCACAAGGTGCCGTTGGAGATTGTGGTAATCTTCAAGTGAGATTGTGGTAATCTCAAAGGTGGTGTTGAAGAAGAGTGTGGTGCTCTTCAAGGTGTTGTTGTAAGTTGGTGTTGTATTAATTTGTGGTAAATTAATAAAATCTTTTTTCTTTTTGAAATCCATCCCGGATATACTGGGGTGGTAGAGGATTAGGCCCTAGGTGGGTTGAACCTCTTTAAATTTACGTGTGTTGTTTACATTCCGCACCTTTATTATTGTCTTTGAGCATTCGGTTCGAAAAATAGGGCAAAATCGAAAAGATGGAGATAATCTATTCACCCCCCCTCTAGATTATCGTAGCCGCTTGGACTTACATATGCTTCAACTCATTCCTCTCATCGCACCAAATTTGATCCTCGGGCCAAACCTTATGTTTTCTTGGGTTATCCCGTTGGCATGAAGGGATACAAGATTCTTGATCTGTCTACATATGATATTTCTGTTTCAAGAAATGTGCGATTTGTGGAACACATTTTTCCCTTCGCACAGCAAGGGAATATTCCAACTCCAGTGATTCTTTAATCCCACAGTACCACTGATGATCCCATCTTACCTCCTCCAATGCCAGATGACCTTCTCTCTCTTGTGCTTAGCAATCCTCCTCTGTCTCAGCAAACATCTTCCACTCCTTCTCATTCTCCTACTCAGTCACACAGTCCAAATACTCCAATTCATCATGTATCTCCTATTCTTGATGCTACACACAATTATGTGGAACCTCTATCCTCCTCTCCTCGGAGGCCATCTCATAATCGAAAACCACCATCCTACCTCCAAGACTATCACTGCAATCTCCTCACAAAGTCTCCAACTGATCACTCACTCTCTTCTGTCTGTACTTCTCATCCTCTCTCAGATCACCTCACATATTCCAACCTTTCCTCTTCTTACAAGTCTTTTGTCTTGTCCAAAGATCCTCTCACTTATCAAGAGGCCATTGAATTTGATCACTGGAAACAGGCCATTGATTCAGAATTAAAGGCTTTGATTGAAAATGATACATGGTCTATAACCACTCTACACCCTGGTCATCGTGCAATTGGATGCAAATATGTTTTTAAAACTAAGTTTCAACCGGATGGTAGTGTGGATAAATCCAAAGCTCGTTTGGTGGCAAAGGGTGTTAGATAAATGTTTTTATCAAGATTTTGATGATTTTGTTTAAATGAGTCTTTATACCAAAATAATGTTTTTATATGTTGTCCAAATACTCCTAAATGATTTAAAATGTTTTTACTAATTTTTGGAGTATTTCTGAGAGTTTTTAATTTGATTAAAATTAGACAACATTTTTGATGATTTTGTTTATATTGGTTTTTACACCAAAACAATGTTTGTAAATGTTGTCCAAATACTCCCAATTGATTTAAAATATTTTTACTAATTTTTTGGAGTATTTCTTGAAGTTTATTTTTGACAAAAATCGGACAACATTTCAAATTGGAGGTCGACGGCCGCCCAAAGCGTTGACTGCACTCAAGAACACGAACTTGAAAGCAGTTAGAAACAGAAACAAATTTTGTGAAAAAAAAAGAAAGGGGGGATGGTCAAGGTAAGGTCGACGGCCGCACCCTAGGGTAAGGCGGCCGGTCGCACCGTCGCCGACCGGTCGACCGACGACGACCGCACTGGATCGCACTATTTTTTCAAAATATTCAAAATCTTATACAGGGCAACCGGTCGCGCTATGCAATCTTTTGACAGCAAAATTTGTACCGTTGAACTCCTTGACAGCAAGATTTACTTTTGATTTTTGTACAATATTTCTACATCTTGTGATCTTCTTTTTGTAGACAAAAGTGAAGATAGAGGAGCCTAAGTTGGTGAAGACTTCCCTATAAATAGAGGATGAATTGAAGACACAAGATACAACACATACAAGCAAAACACACAACAAGAAATCTGCAAATTGTTCAAGCTTTCATTTTTACATTCTTGTTGTAATAGCCTAAGCACTTTCACTTGCACATCTTTGAGGTCTAGGCTTTTTGATTCTTGATTACACTTGCACTCAATCTTTGTATTGGTTTCATAGAGTTGTAATCTTGAATTTTGTCCATCATTCAACACAAGACATCCTTGTGAGTATTCTTGTGGTAAGAATACACTTGGGTGATCTAGGTGATAGGTGTTTGAAGAGTGTGGTACTCTTCAAAGGTGGTGAAGGAAGATTGTGGTAATCTCCTTGAATGTGTTGTAAGAGGATTGTGGTGATCCTCAAGGTGTTGTATTAATTGTGGTAATTAATAAAATCTTTTTTCTTTTTGAAATCCATCCCGGAGATACTGGGGTGGTAGAGGATTAGGCCCTAGGTGGGTTGAACCTCTTTAAATCAACGAGTGTTGTTTAATTTCCGCATTTACATTCTTGTCATTTACTTGTTGATTCGAAAAAGAGGGTGATTTGCAAAAAATCGGCATAATCTATATTCACCTCCCTCTAGATTATCGTAGCCACTTGGACTAACAAGTGGTATCAGAGGCAAACTCTTTGGATAACTCGTTCCGAGTAAAGAGGAAAGATCCATGGCTACGAATGAAGCTTATCTCACCACCGGCGCCTCCACCAACAAGCCACCACTATTCGATGCCAACAACTACGCATTTTGGAAAGACCGCATGGAGTGCTTTCTACAAGGATGCGGATTTGATATTTGGAATGTGGTCATTGAAGGAGTTGCTCAACCAAAAACAAAATTGGAGGATGGTACCACGACTCCCAAGCCATTCAAGGAGTATGATGAAAATGACAAGAAGGCTTTCTCTCTAAACGGTAAGGCCTTAAATATTTTACATTGCTCTCTTACCGCCACCGAATATAATCGCATAAGAGGCATACGGTCGGCACATGAAGTTTAGGAAAAATTAGAAACCATTTATGAGGGCACAAAGAAAGTGAAGCAAGCAAGAAAAACAATGCTTGTGAAAGACTTTGAAAATTTCAATATGCATGATGGTGAAAGCATATCAAAAATGATGGAAAGGCTTGACAACATTGTCAATCCTCTTGTGGCTCTTGGAAAGGTTATCTTCGAAGAAGATAAGGTGACCAAAGTCTTAAATGCCCTTCCCGGCTCATGGTCCGAAAAGGTGACGGCAATCACGGAAGCTCAAAATCTTGAGACACTCAAGTTTGATGAGCTCATTGGGAACCTCCTTATTTATGAAGTATATCTCAAGGAGAGGAAAAATTCTCAACTATCCACTTCTAAACCGGGTACGCAAAATATTATTAAAGGCTTAGCATCTTCTTCTAATAATGTCTATTATGCTAGTGATGAGGATGATGAAGAAACGGCGGCTCTTGTTAGAAAATTTGCAAAATTTGTAAACAAAAATAAAGCAAGAAAGCCAAGAGACAATTCTTGTTTCAAATGCGAAAAATCCGGGCACTACATAGCCGATTGCCCAAAATTAGCGGAAGAGGAACAAAAGAAGAAAAAGCCTTTTCCAAAAAAAGAAGGCGTTAAATGCGGACGTCAAAACTTGGGATGAATTACTTGAAACAACCGACGAGGAAGGAGAATCCGAACATGGTCTTATGGCCATAGACGATGAAAATACTGAGGTACGCTCTAATGCTTCATCTTCTTTCCTAGTTGATGAATTGCAAAATGAGTTTCAAAATTTGATTGTTAAATACAAGAATTTGAAAAAGGAGCATAAAGAGCTTAAACTAGAAAAGGATAAATTATTTACTTCTTATGACTCTCTTGATAAGGCTCATGCTATTACTCTTACTATGGTCCGTACTCTTGAAACCGGAAAACAAATGCTCACAAATGATATTGAAAATTTAAAAAAGGATGTGCATCGATTCAATTTAAGTACGGATAAAGTCACAAAAATTTTAGATGCACAAAGAGGTGAGCATTCTAAGTTAGGACTTGGTTACAAACCTTTTCAAAATGCTTTTAAGAAAAAAGACCAAGGTCCAACCTTTGTACGTGCTAGTAGTCCTCGTATTATTACTTATTTTTATTGTGGTAAGAATGGACACTATGCTAGCAATTGTAAATTGAAGAATAATTTTAGCTATTATTGGAGACCTAAAAGTCTCAAGGCTAACCCCCATGGACCCCAAAATTATAGGGTACCTAAAGATAATTCCTTTGTAGGTTATAGGGGCTATAACAACAATGGAAGATTCAAAATGGCTCGTGGACAGCGGATGTTCACGCCATATGACCGGAAAGAGAGAACTTTTTACCAATATCAAGCTCCAAGAAGAGGGTATGGTCATGTTCGGCAATGGCAAAGGAAGAATTCTTGAAAATGGAGAAATTGGTAACTCTTCTTTCTCTCTTAGTAATGTTCTTTTAGTAGAAGGGCTTAAGTTCAATTTGATAAGTGTTAGCCAACTTTGTGATTCAAATTATAATGTTGTTTTTAATAAAGAAAAATGCCTTATTTCCAAAAATGATAAAATTATTTGTGAAGCAATTAGAAAAGGCAATCTTTACAAAATTTGTACAAGTGATTTGGTTAGTCAAAATGTTTCTTGTCTTGTCGCCAATAATGATTTAACTAGTTTATGGCATAGGCGACTTGGACATGTTGGATACAAAAATTTGCAAACTATTTACAAAAACCAACATGTAAAAGGACTACCCAAATTGAATTTTGAAAATCTTGGCTTATATGACACTTGTCAAAAGAACAAATTAGTTAAGAGTAGTTTTAAGCCCAAAAATGAAATTTCCACTACCAAACCCCTACAAATGCTTCATCTTGATTTGTATGGGGATATTGGTACGACAAGTCTAAGTGGAAAACATTACACTTTTGTTATAGTTGATGATTTTTCTAGATATACTTGGGCTCTATTCCTTACAAATAAAAACGATGCCGTTAATGAGTTTGTTAAGTTGTGTAGACTCATTGAAAATGAAAAGGAAGATACTATTAAGTCTATTCAAGTGATCGAGGTGGAGAATTTTGGCGAATTTAGAGTCTTTTGTGAAACCAAGGGATATAGTCATAATTTTTCGGCTCCAAGGACACCTCAACAAAATGGAGTAGCCGAAAGGAAGAATCGGACACTTCAAGAAATGAGTCGGTTCATGCTCAATGAATTTTCACTTCCAAAATATTTTTGGGCCGAAGCCGTAAGTACCGCTTGCTTTGTCATTAATCGAGTTTATATTCGTCCTAAAATGAATAAAACTCCATATGAGCTTTGGAAAGGAAGAACTCCAAATATTAGTTATTTCAAAATATTTGGATGTAGATTTTTTATTTTGAATACTAAGGATCAATTAGACAAACTTGATCCTAAGGCCGATGAATGAATATTTATGGGGTATTCAATCAAGAGCAAAGCATATCGGGTTTACAATAAGACTAGTGGGGTTGTTGAAGAATCCATCCATGTCAAATTCAATGAAGCTTCGGGTGTTGAAAGGATACCCAATGATGAAAGTGATGAAGAGGATATTGTTGAAGCCATTATTCAAGATGATACTCAAAATGATCAACCTTCAAGCTCAAATGTTCCTCAAGAAGATAAAGGTGATACTTCGAATCTTCCCGTAGCATTGAAATTTAAGGGAGATCACCCAAAAGATCTTATTATTGGTGATCCCCTTGATAAAGTAATGACTCGAGGAAAATTTGCCGAGAAAGCTCTTATTTCTCAAAAAGAGCCTAAAAATGCTAAAGAGGCTATTGAGGATGAGGATTGGTTTTTAGAAATGCAAGAAGAGTTGAATCAATTTGAAAGGAATGATGTATGGGAATTAGTACCTTGTCCTCCATCTCAAACCATTATTGGTACAAAATGGGTATTTCGGAACAAGCTCGATGACCAAGGCAATATTGTTCGAAACAAAGCAAGGTTAGTAGCTCAAGGTTATTGTCAAGAAGAAGGTATTGATTATGATGAAACATTTGCACCCGTAGCACATTTAGAAGCTATTCGTATTTTACTTGCCTATTCTTGTTTTAAAAATTTCAAGCTTTACCAAATGGATGTAAAATCCGCATTTTTAAATGGTATTATTCAAGAAGAAGTCTATGTAAAACAACCTCCGGGGTTTGAAAATTTTTCTAGGCCTAATGATGTTTATAGACTTAAAAAGGCCTTGTATGGTTTGAAACAAGCACCCCGTGCATGGTATGATAGACTTAGCTCTTTTCTTTTGCAAAATGGCTTTACAAGAGGTAAAGTTGATACTACTCTCTTTGTTTTTGAAAAAGGGCAAGATTGCTTATTAGTGCAAATTTATGTTGATGATATTATTTTTGGTGCTACTAATGAATCCTTGTGCAAGAAATTTTCTAAGTTAATGCAAGGTGAATTTGAATGAGCATGATGGGGGAGCTCAACTTCTTCCTTAGACTTCAAATTAAGCAATGCCAAGAAGAAATTTATATTTCTCAATCAAAATATACAAAGTAGCTTTTGAAGAAATTTTTGGCATTGAAGAAGGAAGAACCGTCTCAACCCCAATGGCAACAAATGTCAAGATTGACAAAGATGAAAAAGGAAAGTCGGTTGATGAATCCAAGTATCGAGGTATGATTGGTAGTTTACTTTATTTAACCGCAAGTAGACCGGATATTCTTCATGTCGTATGCCTATGTGCTCGTTTTCAAAGCAATCCCAAAGAATCTCATATGAGTGCCGTTAAAAGGATTTTTCGATATTTGAAAGGCACTATTCAATATGGTTTATTCTATCCAAAGAATGAAAATTTTTCTCTTAAAGGTTATAGTGATTCGGACTATGCGGGAAATATTGATGATCGGAAAAGTACTTCCGGATCATGTCAATTTTTAGGTGATTGCCTAGTATCTTGGTTTTCAAAGAAGCAAAACTGTGTTTCACTTTCAACGGCCGAAGCCGAATATATTTCCGCGGCATTTTGTTGTACTCAACTTCTTTGGATGAAACAAACTTTAGCGGATTATAAATGTTTTTTTGAAAATGTTCCTATCTTTTGTGATAACATATCCGCTATAAATATTGCTCAAAACCCGGTTCATCATAACCGTACTAAACATATTGAGATTCAACATCATTTTCTAAGGGATTGTGTATCAAAACGAAAAATTGAGATATCTTTTGTACCATCTCAAGATCAATTAGCGGACATTTTTACTAAACCGCTAACTTCCGAGACATTTGCATCAATACGAGCTCGGTTAGGCATAATGCATATTGAATGAGGTCTATGATTGCATTTTGCACGTTTTTAAAACTTAGGGGCGAAAATTCAGATTTTTGGTTCAAACTTCGGAATTTGCAAAACAGAAAGAACCTGGGCGACGGGGCAAGGCGGCCGATCGGTCGACCGGTCGCCCTAGCCCCCAACCGGTCGCCCGTCACTATTTTTTGGTTAAAATCGTTTCTGTTTTCAGTTTCAGCCATTTTGGCTTATTTTGTCCATTTTTCGTCCCCTTCGTATTTTGCACACAAATTTCACTACAAATTTGTTTTTGTGCATACATTTTACATTTTGGACTTCATTAGGCTCTATTATCATCATTGTTGCTCATCCTCTCCGATCAAATGGTAAGAATTTCTCTTTTTAATCTCAATTGGGTTGAACCCTTGAGAATGTGCTTGTATCTTGTCATTTTGATGAAATTATTGTATTAGTATGTTGTATATGATAGTTGTTGTTGGATGAATATTGTTGTATTGCAATTGGTGATGAAATTTTTTTGGCTTAAACGAATCGCAAAGGCGTTACATTCTTCTAGTTTTATTCGACGCACGCCAAGTGTTTGACAAAATGTTTCAATGAAAAATTCATCACCTACATGATTCTCTCGATTTGAAAAGTCTTATACGTTTATAGAGATCATGTTTTATCAATCAAATGAGCCTTTGCAAGTCAATTGATCAACTTTTCCCTTTTCTTTGGAATTTAAGCTTCAATTTTCAAAAAGCTCGATAAATCGATAAATTTGCGCACTTTGATTTGAATATATGATGTTTTTATCGTGCTAATATTCTTTTTCATGATTCCAAAGGGGGAGAAACAGGAAAAATGCTCATACGCTCAAAGAAGCGAAAATAAGCTCGCAAAAAAAGCTATAAGCTAGGGCTCTTAAAAGCCATAAGCTATGGATTATACTTGGTCCATGTGATGTTTTATGGACTTTTATACTTGACTTATGATATTCAAGCTTAAGTTGTAAAAGCTAAGCTTTAAGTTTTTAGTTGTTGCTTGTATACTTGCTCTTGCTATGCTTGTTGATAGGGGGAGCTTGTGCTTAAATGATTTTGAAAAATCTTTGCTCCTATCCTTGTGTGTTTGTACTTATAATAAATCTTGCTTGTAATGGTTTGATGTTTTAGACCGGAAAATTATTTTTTTGTTTTTAAAATCAACTTCCTAAAATTGTTTTGGTTTGTAATCATCAAAAAGGGGGAGTTTGTTAGATAAATGTTTTTATCAAGATTTTGATGATTTTGTTTAAATGAGTCTTTATACCAAAACAATGTTTTTATATGTTGTCCAAATACTCCTAAATGATTTAAAATGTTTTTACTAATTTTTGGAGTATTTCTGAGAGTTTTTAATTTGATTAAAATTGGACAAAATTTTTGATGATTTTGTTTATATTGGTTTCTACACCAAAACAATGTTTGTAAATGTTGTCCAAATACTCCCAATTGATTTAAAATATTTTTACTAATTTTTTGGAGTATTTCTTGAAGTTTATTTTTGACAAAAATCGGACAACATTTCAAATTGGAGTCGGCCGCCCAAAGCGTCGACATGCACAAGAACACGAACTTGAAACAGATTAGAAACAAAAACAAATTTTGTGAAAAAAAGAAGGAGGGGGACCGGTCAAGGGTAAGGTCGACCGGTCGCACCCTAGGGCGACCGGTCGCACCCCCATGACGACCCGTACCTGGATCGCACTATTTTTTCAAAACGTTCGAAATCTTATACAGGGCAACCGGTCACGCTGTGCAATCTTTTGACAGCAAAATTTGTACCGTTGAACTCCTTGACAGCAAGATTTACTTTTGATTTTTGTACAATGTTTCTACATCTTGTGATCTTCTTTTTGTAGACAAAAGTGAAGATAGAGGAGCCTATGTTGGGAGCCTATGTTGGTGAAGACTTCCCTATAAATAGAGGATGAATTGAAGACACAAGATACAACACATACAAGCAAAACACACAACAAGAAATCTGCAAATTGTTCAAGCTTTCATTTTTACATTCTTGTTGTAATAGCCTAAGCACTTTCACTTGCATATCTTTGAGGTCTAGGCTTTTTGATTCTTGATTACACTTGCACTCAATCTTTGTATTGGTTTCATAGAGTTGTAATCTTGAATTTTGTCCATCATTCAACACAAGACATCCTTGTGAGTATTCTTGTGGTAAGAATACACTTGGGTGATCTAGGTGATAGGTGTTTGAAGAGTGTGGTACTCTTCAAAGGTGGTGAAGGAAGATTGTGGTAATCTCATTGAAGGTGTTGTAAGAGGATTGTGGTGATCCTCAAGGTGTTTTATTAATTGTGGTAATTAATAAAATCTTTTTTCTTTTTGAAATCTATCCCGGAGATACTGGGGTGGTAGAGGATTAGGCCCTAGGTGGGTTGAACCTCTTTAAATCAACGAGTGTTGTTTAATTTCCGCATTTACATTCTTGTCATTTACTTGTTGATTCGAAAAAAGAGGGTGATTTGCGAAAAATCGGCATAATCTATTCACCCCCCCTCTAGATTATCGTAGCCACTTGGACTAACAAAGGGTTATACTCAATGTGAAGGATTTGATTATCAAGAAACATTTAGCCCGGTTGTCAAGCTCACCACGGTTCGAACTTTCCTTTCCATAGCAGCCATGTATCATTGGCATCTTCATCAGCTCGATGTTCATAACGCATTTTTGAATGGGGATCTGGATGAGGACATATATATGAAGTTACCACCTGGTTTTGTTGTTGAGGGGGAGTTGGCTGATTCGAAGAACCTTGTGTGCAAACTTCATAAATCCATTTATGGTTTGAAGCACGCTTCTCGTCAATGGAATTTCAAACTCACTTCGTTTCTGATAAGTATTGGTTTTACCCAGTCAAAATCTGATTATTCTTTGTTCACTCGATGCACTCAAGATGGATTTGTGGCCCTTTTGGTATACGTAGATGATATTCTTATTGGGAGTCCTAATTTATCTCTTATTAAGACTGTCAAAACTGCTATCCAACATCAGTTTAAAGTGCGTGATTTGGGAATTTTGCGCTATTTTCTTGGATTGGAAGTTGCACGGAGTTCTAAAGGGATTCAAATTTGTCAGCGAAAGTATGTTTTGGATATCTTGGAAGATACAGGGATGCTAGGTTGTAAGCCTATCAGCACCCCTGTTGAGTTGAATCAAAAATTTTCGAAAAATTCCAACAACTTTCTTACTGATCCTACGGTTTACAGACGTCTAATTGGCAAGCTCATTTATTTGTCTGTCTCCAGGCCGGATATCACATTTGGGGTGCATCTTTTAAGCCAATTCATGGATAAGCCATCCGTTGAACACTTACATGCAGCTCATCGCATTCTACGATATTTGAAGGGTTCAATTGGTCAAGGTTTGTTCTATCCTTCAGTTCCAGATTTACATTTGAAAGCATATTGCGACTCTGATTGGGCTGCATGTCCCGATACTAGACGGTCCACTACTGGTTTTTGCATCTTTCTTGGGAATTCTTTGGTCTCTTGGAGGTCTAAGAAACAAGCCACGGTTTCCCGGTCCTCCGCCGAGGCTGAATATCGTGCACTTGCTCAAACTAGCTGTGAACTTGTATGGTTGCGTTCTCTTTTGCAGGATTTTGGTTTTCCTCAAGTCAAACCAGCCATCCTGTTTTGTGATAATCAGTCTGCGATACATTTAACGAAAAATCCGATTTTTCACGAAAGAACCAAACATATAGAGCTGGATTGTCATTTTGTTCGCGAAAGAATTGTGTCTGGCATTCTTCAACCTATTCACATTAACTCAAAGTTTCAATTAGCTGATCTCTTCACCAAAGGTTTACCAAGTTCTACCTTTCATTTTCTATTGTCCAAGATGGGAATCATTAACATATATTCCCATCTTGAGGGGGAGTATCAAAAGGAATAATCATATTGCAGCACTTGTGAAGGAGCAGTGGACCGGTTGCACTGAATGGAAAATTGCATAACAAATTTTCTGCTACATTTAACAGAATTGGGTAGTGTTGTCAGGGAATATTTCGCCATAGATATTTTCTATTATGGATTTTATCCAGCTGTCTTTTCTATATAAATAGGAGCATTGTGTACTGAGATTTTAATCAATTCAATCAATGCGAATTACGTTCTTCTCTGTTTTACTTTTAAGCATTTTAATACCATTAATGGAGTGCTTCATCTTCTCCATGCTGTTTTCTACATTTCCTAACAAAGGCAACAAGGTGGCCAATGGCGTAGCTAGGGGGGCTAACCCGGGCCCCGGCGCCCCTACCCCATTTTATTCCTGACTACGCCATTGAAGGTGCCAGATGTTATTGCCTCATTCACTCTCTTGCTAGATTAGATCAGTTACAAGGGCCACATTTCGTAGGAAATATAGGTTTTCATTGTCTTTACATATTTCGAATTAATGTATATTTCTTGAGTTGATGTTCATGTAAATGTACATTCTGTATATCAATCAAAAGCTTTATACATTTTGGAAATTATTATAAAGTGGAAAATGTGATACAACATCATTTCAAAATAAAACAGCAATAATGGATGCAAATGTGGTTCTTCCATTTGGTTTCGTTACACTTACATACAATCCGTATTCAAAGGCTGAAAGGCATAATTCCATGAGATTGCAGTTTTGGGTGAAATTGGACATATCAACCTAACTTATCATTACCAAGGTTGGATATTATTATTTTTTTCCATCAAATTATTTGTTTTGGTCTAAGATAAAGCATGGGTCTCTGGTCTCACTGCCTCAACGCTAACGGGAAACTTAGTGTTTTTAACTCCACATTCCATCAAATTGCTCATCGGGCATATACGAACTAACTAAGATTTGATAGGTACTCACATAGTTAATAGCATTATTAGATTCGATGGGAGATCAATTATTATTATATTTGGGGGGGATCGAACATATTTATTATTTTTACCTGGAAACATGGTTGTACGTGAGCAAATTTCACCACAATCTTTAAATTAGTCAAGATATCCCGCGGTTTATTTTGGTGGTGAAAGAGGAAAGAGAGCCTAAAGTTAAAAGAAAAAATTTCTTTTGTCGTCATCATGTATAGTTAGACATTAGCTTAAAGTTGATTTATTTTAAAAAAAAAAAATCCACATGTTTTCATACTTTTGTGAAATACTTTTCACCCCTCTAATTCGTACCACCAGTCCATCAGACCATCACCAATTTTCACCATGATTAACATATTGGGTTTGCTGGCAGACTGGGGTTGGGACATCTTTTCAAATGTGTAATAATAAAAACAACCAAACAATTATTAAATAAGTAGGCCCAAACTTGAAGCGCAATCGCATCACAGGCCCACTAATCCCACTAAACGGACAAGGACATGACTTGATTATACCCTTTGCTTTGTTTTATCTTAAACTTGCTTGTTTGGTCACTCATAATTGATAAACCTCTTTATTTCACTAACATATATATATATATATATATAGGATTTGGTTCAAATGAGACCACCCTCCCTAGGTAAGACAGTGTGGACTCATCTTATCCATTGATTTTAAAAAATGAAGGGGTGTGATTAATTCAGTTTTTTTAATTATTTCCTAATTTTACGATTTTAAGGGTAAGATTGTAATTTTGTAATTCAAATTAGTGGTCCCAGCGGATTTTATGGGCTTAAATTGACACTGCCGGATTTTGTGGCGGATTTTAAGGAACCTGTTTTCTTTCTAAATATTTTTATTTTCAAAGATAGTTAGCTTTCTTCATCGCATAATTAGACATCAAATAATGCATATTTAGTTATTTTGTTGGCAAAGACTGCTTTTTTTACGAAAACAAGACATAATTGAATATAATGTCTTTGCGTATATGTAGTTATACTACACCGCATAAATATGTTCAATATAATGTATATTTAGTTATGAAAATGGGATGTTGCTTTTGGAAATTATAAAAATGGGATGTTACATAATGATCGCATATTTAGTTATTCCACAATGCATAGATAGTTTCTAGATAATACATAGTTAGTTGATTTTGTTGCATAGTTTATGCCGTCTTGCATAGTTGGATATCTTTGTACTACATATTAGTTTTTTTACGCCGCATAGATAGTTTTCGGATAATGCATATTTAGTTGAGTTTTGTTGCATATTTAGTTTTCGAACTCACTGTTCGTTATTTCTCTGTAATATTGCACCAATTTTTCTTGTTTTTTCTCTGTAATTTTCATGAACTGTAATTTTCGAGTTCTTCACAGTTTTCTTTATTTGCATTAATGGACGAATGAGAGAGAGAGAGAGAGAGAGAGAGACGTGAGATTGGGGAAATTGGGAGATGTATGAGAGAGAAGGAGATTTGATTCCATTTTTGTAACTAACTTGTTATGTTATTTTACCCTACTACCATTATATTGATTAAATTAATATTTTAATATATTTTTTATCCATTAAATCATACCCATTGATTAATAGTGAGGGATGGTTGAGATTAGTCCATTGTGTCTCACCTAGAGACATGGTCTCACTTGATCCTCCCCCTATATATATATAAGGGGAGGATACAATGAGACCACATATTATAGTGAGATAATGTGGATTCATCTCAACCCTCCCTTATCTATATCAATGGCTAAGATAAATAGGGGTTAAAATTACATTAAACATTTAATTAAGGCAAAATAAGGGTATAATTGTCAAAACAAACATGTGGGGGACCATCCAAATATGGAATCAGTTATTAGGAGAGAGAAAATCGCGAGAAAATCGCGCTGGAGAGAGAAAATCATGCATGTGCTCTGTCATGCAGTATGATATACACTTATCATATATTTGTTGTATACTTAACACTATTGTACTGTATGTTTAACATAATTTTACTGCATATTAAAATGGTCAAACAAAAACATGTGAGGACCGTGAATCAAGGAACCAGTTATAGAGAGAGAGAGAATCACGCTCATTAACATGGGACCGTTGATTAAGTAAATCAATTATATATATATATATAGAGAGAGAGAGAGAGAAAAAAAATCACGCTCATTATTGTGATGTATATTTAGCATATATATGATGTATACTTAACACTATTTTGTTGTATGTTTAACATAATTTTACTGCATATTACAATTGTCAAACAAAAATATAAGTGTACAACAAAACACATATAAGTATACAACAGAACACATGTAAACATAAATACATACATAAAAAATTAACTACTTATACATCAAAACACATCTAAGTATACATCGAAAAATATCTAAGTGTACAATAATCCTCACTGCCTCCTCGTAGGCCCTCGTTTTCTCCACTTCAGCATCGTCTTCTTCACCAATACTCCGATCATGTCCTTTATTCTGAAACCCCAAAAATATCCCAATCATATTGTATCATGTATTATTTTCTCAAAAAAAAAAATGTATCATGTATTTCAGTTTATTGGTTTTCATATACTTCAATTCATCTAAATGTATATTCCAATTATATTCTAAATTTTAATCCAGAAAAAAATCACAAATTTAAAATACAAATCTAAATTGAATGGCAACAGATGCAATTTTTTATTCATAATCAAGACAAGCTCACGCCTTGGCGCCTTGCACGCCGTTCCCCACCACCACTTTGATGGAATCCGAGTATTTTCCGAGGAACTCGTGGCGGAGATCCTGCGGCACTTGCCAGAATTTGAAGAGGGTGTATCGTTTGGAGAGCTCTTGTTGGATGTAAATTGAGAGCGGGCGGATTAGGAGAACACCGATTGGAGAATTACATAACTGCCCTTTTCAGCTTTAAAAGAAATCTAAAATGGTTATTAAATTGGGAAAATCCCAACCATCTAAAATTTGAGATTTGTGGCTAGGATTAGTCCACACTGTCTCACTCTAATTATGTGGTCTCATTTGATCCTATCCATATATATATATATAGGGGATGAACCAATGAGACCATATTTTATGGTGAGACAGTGTAGACTAATCTCAACACTCCCTCATTTACATCAAAGGCTAGGAATAATTTGGGATAATAATACATTAACCATTTAATTAAATCCCAAAAAGTGTAAAATTATCAAAACAAACATGTGGAGACCATCCAAATATGGAATCAGTTATTAGGAGAGAAAAAATCACGTGGGGGGAGAGAAAATCTCGCATGTGCTCTGTTATGCAGTATGTTGTACATTTATTAGTGATTTGATGTATACTTAACATAATTTTACTATATGTTTAACATAATTTTACTGCATATTAAAATGGTCAAATAAAAACATGTGAGGACCGTGAATTAAGAAATCAGTTATAGAGAGAGAGAGAGAGAAAAAGAGAGAGAATCACGCTCATTAACATGTGGGGACTGTGGATTAAGTAAATCAGTTATAGAGAGAGAAAATCACGCACATTATTGTACTGTATATTTAACAAATATTTACTGTATATTTAACACTATTATGATGTATATTTAACATATTTGTACTGCATATTACAATTGTCAAACAAAAATATAAGTGTACAACAAAACACATATAAGTATACATCAAAAAATATAAGTATACAGCAACATAAGTACATACATAAAAAATTAACTACTTATACAGCAAAACACATATAAGTATACATCGAAAAACATATAAGTATACAGTAATCCTCACTGCCTCCTCGCAGGCCCTCGTTTTCTCCATGTCAGCATCTTCTTCTTCACCAATCCTCCAATCTTATCCTTTATTTTGAAACCCCAAAAATATCTCTCGAACTCCGGCACTCCGATCGCCTTCTCCAACCCGCATTGACTCACCGATCGTCTACTAACATCTGTGTCAGGTTTCATTCCGAGTTTCAACATGGCCTTACGGCTCTTCTTCTCGCTTCTGCTTTGCTTGGAACCATCATTTGCACCTGGAAAACCATCATCCTTATCATCATCTTCATCATCAACATCATCATCATGCTCCTTATCTTCTTTCACGTCCTCCACCACTGGCTCATCCTGAATCTTCGCATGGGCTTCATTTTCTTCAACAACGGGACCTAGCATGGCGGCTTCTCAAGATGTCTTTGGGAGCTGAGGAGTTACCAAAATTGAATGAAATTGTGTAATTATACAATTACAATTAAAAAAGGCTATTAAATTGGGTAAATCTCAACCATCTAAATTATAGATTTGTGGACAGAATTAGTCCGCACTGTCTCACTCTAATGATATGGTCTCATTTGATCTTATTCATATATATATATATAGCAAGTGAAACATTTTTTTCTTTGTTCGTACCATAATAATTGTAGTTGTGTACAATATGGAGATGATGGTATCAGTTTTGTGATGCATGATGTAAAGTGTGTCACTAGACTAGCCTAATTTGCTTGGTATGCTGTGTGTCAATATCCTTATCTTTTTTTTTACAAGAAAAATAATTCATTAATTATTTCAAACTAGCAATAGATCGATAGAAGACAGAAACAATCTGTTAAAACCCTAAACCCTAAACCCTTGGATCCATAAAGAAAAATGGACTAAAAAACACAGATGTGGCCTATGTTGAAGGGCTGAATTTCAATCTGCTGAGTATCAGCCAACTCTATGATAAGGGCCACAACGTAGGATTCAACATGGGTGTGTGCCAGATCAATGATTTACCAAATAAATTATTATTATTAGTATTAAGCTAGTTTTTTTTTTTTTGAAGGATTTTTGGCAATAAAAAAAATTCATAAAAAATAAAACTATGAAAAGATTCATAGCATATAATTTTGAAATTTATATAGTGTATAGAATACACGTGATTCCAAATATGTAATATGTTGATGACTATAATTTGATTTGCTATCTCTATCCACCGGATCTAAAATTTACTTGTTTGAATCATTCACACAAGAAAACACTGCACGGTGATAAACCAAACACTGCACCAGACGACGAAATCACAAATAAGAAGAAACAAACAAACAACTGACATCTACGTGGGAAAACATCTTATTTAGAAAACAAATAGATATATGTCTATATCCTTACTCGATGATCGTTACATTTTAGTCTCCACTCCCTAGTAATTTTTCTTTTACGCAATAAATGATTAGGTAAATTGTGACTTATATATCAAATCGTAATAAAAGTCATTAAATGATAATTCACAGTATATATAGTGATGGCAATTATGATTGTTGTTCTTAGTCTCTCAGAAAAAAATGAGTTCACCAAAAATACAATCCAAATATGAGAAAAGAACAATAAAAAGAAAAAAGAAGAAGAAGAAGGAAATTTGAAGGAAAGACAAAAAGGGGGAACAATAAGCCACTGCCAAATCTTTTATCTAATAATTTTTACTTTATTAAAAAAATATATGCATTGTTTTAGAATACCCATAACTTATGTTTAATGATAGTGATTATTATTATGTAGCAATGTATAGCAAGAGGTGGCTAAGCTCTCGAAGCACATGAAACCTTTATTAATTATTCCTATGATTTAGGAAGGAATAAAAACCGATTGTTATATTGACTCACTGTTACCACTCACAAACTATGCAATAATGCAATTGCAACTAAATAACTAATCTTACTATTCAGTCTCTATTTGAACAGAAGGATTTAGAGCTATAAATTTCAAATTCATAATAACAATGTTTGAATGAAGTTATTCTATAATTAATTTCAAATACTTGGAATATATTTTTTGAATTATTTTGGAGGAATTTCAAACCCTTCTTATCTAGAGTAATTTGAAATCATTCCCTCAAATCATCTCTTCAAATCAAATCCCCTCATTCATATGAAATCTTAGATGATTTCAACCAATGATGGAGATAGAGGGCTATACTGGGCCCCGACCTGGATCCAGCTCAAGCAGTGTTAATAAAACCAATTAAGTTACAACTTATATAATTTTTTTGGGTTTCAATTCGACTCACCCACACGAAAAATTAAGTTACAACGTATATAATTTTTTTAGGTTTCAATTCGACTCGCCCACTTTCGTATCATGATTCCTTTGATGAAGCGACAAAATAAAATAAGAGAAAGGAAAAAGACAAGCATAAGATACTACAACCCACTCTCCCCATAACAAAACCCGGGGGTGGGTTGGGGTGGGGGCCCTCTACCTATATATAATAATTTCATCCCTAAAAATCCCACACAAAGAAAACAATTTTGAGTTCAAGTTGCAAATAACATATAAGAAGCCTCCCACCAATTTGCAACTTGCACTCCTTTTCCCAACCCACGCCCCTGTTTTTTTAAATTCATCTCCTCTGTTTCAGCCGGAATACAGGGGAACCGGAATACTATTAAACAAGACCTACCACTACTTGAAACATAGTATTCCATTTTTTAAAAGAGTACAATAAGCGGGTGAGATATATAATTTTGAGGCACAAAGAAGAAAGATAAAAAAAAATGAAAAAATGTGAGCTGTGCGAGAAGGTTGCAAGAATGTACTGTAACTCCGATCAAGCAAGCTTATGCTGGGATTGTGATTCCAGGGTTCACGCTGCAAATTTTCTTGTGTCCAAACACATCAGAACTCTTCTTTGCCATGCCTGCCAGTCTCCGACCTCGTGGACGGGCTCGGGCCCAAAGCTCGGCCCAACGGTTTCTGTGTGTGAGGCCTGCGTTAATGGAAGAGACCGGAATATATACGGAGATCGTGATCCTGGAAACGAAAACTCCGAAAATGACGATAGTGAAGATGAGGAGGAAAAAAGTGATGACGATGAAGAAAATGGAGATTGTGATAATCACGAAGAAGATGATGATGATGATAGTGAAAATCAAGTTGTGCCTTTATCTCCGCCTCCACTTTTGGCTTCAACTTCCTCAAGCAGCGAAGAGTCTTCTAGTAGAAGAGATGGATTTCCCAGGTCAAATTTAGGGTTTTTTAAAGCTAAAACGACGGTTGAAACTGCCAGGTTTTCTTACAATGTATGCTCTTTCTTTCTCCTTTTTCATCTCTTTTCTTCATCAGTTGTGCTTGAGAACTCTAAATTGCATATTTGATCATTAACTTATATTTAGTTACACATTTGTTCACTAATTTAGGTTTATAGAAAAATATAACACTAATTTCTAATTTGTTGTGCATTAAATTGCGAAATCAAATGGAATTGCTGACGAAGGTTTTGGGACCAAGGTTTTGGGGATGTCTCACCCGTACTGCCGTATATGTGGTAATAAAAAATAATTCAATATGCCAATATCATTAAGAATGGTTGGAGGGGTTGAATAATCTCCAAATTCGGAATCGATTAGATTTCCTAATCCCCGATTGGACTAAATGTGCAACAAATTAGAATTTAATGTTTTGTTTTGCCACTGTCCTAAATTAGTGGACAAAAATACAATTAGATATAAGTTAGTGGACTATGTAATTTTACCAGCTTAAAAATCCTCTGAATTTACGTTATTTTCTCGTTTTCTGTGTTGGTTAGGGCGTAGAAAGGCCGGAAGAGAAGAATGGTACTCAAAATATCAGATCATGGGCATGGCGATAATGAAAAGTTGAAGAAAACAGCTTGAAGGGGTGTAGCAGGTGGCCTAATCATGTTTATCGTGTTAAATTACATTGTATTAACCTCTAATAGTACATCCACCAGTTTGTACCTTATAAAACGTTTTTAATGTTCCTGTTTATGTTCAAATTCCACTTTTTTTTTTTTTTATAATCGGTTCCGAACTTATATCCGACTAGTCCGGAATGGCAGTCTAAGGACCGAGCCCCTGCAAACTGCCACCAGATAAAACAAAACGGATGACTTGCCCTACCTTGACCACTCGGCTATGCCCACGGGCAAATTCCACTTAATTGTTCTTGCAATAATCTTCACCAAACTCAGCAAAGACAAGGCACCTACCAACTGTGGGGTAATCAATGATTTGTTTACTAAATTGTGATCTAGCTTGGTTTTCTACTCATAAATCAATCAATGAAAGTGAATGAACAATGACATGCTGCTCTATTTGGATACAAGATTAGATGAGGGTTGACTTGTATAAGTGGTTTGATTAGATTGTGGCCATAAGTTGCTAAGATATTATGTTTGCTGATTGATATACATATGGAAGTTGTAAACAGAGAATACTTGTGAATGGAAATACAAGAATGAAGAATTATTAGTGACATGGGACGGGCCGGATAACTGGAAGACAAGTAATATTCGAAATAAAGAAATATATTATTGCTAATGTGAAATTATGATTCCACATCTCGAAATAATGGTCTAAAAAGTATTTAAAATTAAAGAAGCAAAAAATCCTAAACAAACGCAAAATAAAAAAGAAATCAAAATCCTAAACTCGAGGCGGAGTCTTAATAAAAAAAATCTGATGTCGTTTCAGAAATTTATGCCCATTGTAAGTTTCACTATTTTACCTTTCTTACTTCGATCCAGCCAAATTTGCATCCTCAACTCGTTCCATGTCACATAGGTATATTTGATGGACACTGCAGCAAGCTTAGTCACGCTTCACAAATACAAACTAAAACTCCCAATAGAGATTGCAATAATTCATCTAGATGACAATTTTATAAAATTTTGGGATGACTTGTAAGCTCGAAAATTATTAATGGTAACGGGGGCAAATTGGTCGTTCACGTTTTTTGAAAATGAAAATTAGATTTGTTATTCAAATCATGTTTTTTTTAGCCATTTTGGATAAAATGTGATAGTTGAACACTTTTTATATTTTTTGGTGAGTTATTTGGCCATTTTTTAGAAAAATGATGTATATTTCTCGGTACCAAGAAATGATTCTCTGCTCAAGAAATCCCGAGAAATGAACATCAATCCCGAGAAATGAAAAAAAAAGATAAAATGAACAATTGAACTAAAAAATGGCAAAAACATTTGCTTGCAAAACATGGCTAAAAAAATATTTTTGTTATGAAATGACCAAAATTACGACGGACTAAAATTATTAACATCATTGTCGAAATTGCGCAAGGAGTATAGCAAAGTAGCTTGAACATAATATTAATATCTTTCTTGGTCTCTTTTGTGACTCTCATTTTTTCATTCTATCATGGGTTGATAGCAACAAATAGGAATATTTAAATGGATTTCACACCATTCCAAATTCCGTCCTCATATCTTGACCCAAGGAATCACATTGAACGCTAAAAATCACTATCAAACAACACATTTTGTTCAGTTTTTTTTTTTCCTTTAAATGAAAAACTTCCACATGGATTCAAAAATGAGGTCGCGATAAAGAAGCAGGGTACTCTAGCATTTATAAAATGTGAATGGAACCAAAAATTTGGATGGCCATTATGTAATACTTAGACCTCAACATCAAACATGTCATGCTGATTGGGGTTAGAAATGTGCATGAACCTGGACCTGCTGATTTGAAATCGGACAACCAAGTTTTGAAGCTAAATTTCTCATCCTACATGTGTCCATGGTAAGCCATCGGTACGAAAACAAGTACAGTATAAATCGGCTTAAGCGCCCATAGGTCGAGGCGATTTTGTCCAAATTGTTGAAAAAATTGTCTCGGATGAAAATTGGGCTTAGGTGCTTGCCTATACGGTCGAAAATTGGGCCCACGTGTCTGCCTAGACGGGCTAGGCAGCTAAAAATCGGCCAAAAATAAAGAAAAAATAGTTATTTTTCTATGCATTGGCCTGCTGCCCGACCAACGTCTAGCGATTTCTGCAACCTTCATTAAAACCATTTTAAACGACCTTAACTCGAGAATCTAATAATTTGAGGTAAGAAATTAACCAATTTGTAGGAAAAGCATTTCAAGAAACATGAATCACAAGATTTACATATCCTTTAATTTCTTTGCTTTAAAATTTAAGCAACTTAGAGATTGTTAGAGATTAATGGAGCTAATGTAGAGATTAGTCTAAATACATCAAGATCACATGATTTTAACATTTATATTTAGATTTTCTTTCAAACAAACATCGATTTTAGATGTTATAATGACATCATTTGAGGATAATTAATGGGGAATGCTGATATCTTTAACGAGGTCTAAAAACTCGTGGGATTGTTTTGTACTTAAGTAGCTTTCTGTAAAAAAATTGTCCACAAAACTACTTCATAACCCAACCCAAGTCGTCAACTTGTGGAGGGCCGGAGGCTTATGCGAAGAACACTAAATTTTTTTTTTTTTTTTTTTTTTTTTTTTTTTGATAACTCAGCCTGCGAACTGCGCACGCCCGACTACGCTCGGGAGGACAAACGACTCCGGCTCCTCATTCCGCGCCAAGGTAAACCGCGGATGTGCGCGCGACCGACCAAAGTGTTACGGGGGGTCACGACGACAACGTGATCCTCCAGGTAAAGAGAACAATTATATTCGACCCCAATCTACTAATAACGATCTCTCCCGAATCGAACCCACACGGATCTTTATTCAAGATGAGTTCCCACCAAATCTTCACTACCGCATATGCCCGGGAGCAATTTGATGGAGCAAGGATAAGAACCCCGACCTCCACCCCACAAACAATTTGATGGAGCAGGGATTTGAACCCCTGACCTCCACCCACAATTGCTTGTGGTGGTCAGGTGGGCTAAGCCACCTGGTTAACACTAAATTATTATTGATATCTCAGCTATGGATTGACTTTAACAGGGTGATTGGAGAATGGGTGGAAAAAATTGTGTACACCGACAGGTCCACGTGCCTAAAACAAGATTCATCTACGAAACAAGCACTATTAATATTATAAAATTAACAAGTTGATTCCAGTTTATTAACATAATGATTTTTTTTTTTTTTTTTTTTTGATAACTCAGCTTCCAGGCTTACGCCTGACTATCTCGAGGACAACGACTCCGGCTCCTCATTCTTGCCGCCAAGGTAAACGCTGGATGTGCACGCACCGACGAGCTTGTTGACGGGGTCTGGCGACGTACAACCAGATCCTCCAGGGTAAAGAGAACAATTATGTTCGACCCCCAATCTACTAATAACGATCTCTCCCCGAATCGAACCCACACGGATGCTATTCAAGATGAGTTCCCACCAAATCTTCACTACCGCATATGCCCGGGAGCAATTTGATGGAGTAGGGATATGAACCCCTGACCTCCACCCCACAAACAATTTGATGGAGCAGGGATTTGAACCCCTGACCTCCATCCCACAATTGCTTGTGGTGGCCAGGTGGGCTAAGCCACCTGGTTAACATAATGATATAATGTGGATTGAGTGCTAGGAATGAATCCAATAATTGTGCCCATAAATGTAGGCCACTATCGAGAGAATCAAGAAAAGCAAATAGGTAACCGTGGACTTAGCCCACCTGTCAGGCTGTCACCACAAGAGATTTATGTCTGTTGTGGAATGGAGGTGAACCCACACACTATTAAAATACTCCTCGGGCCATATGTAAGCTAGTGTAGAATTGGTTGGAACTAATACTGAATAGCATTAGTGTAGATTTGATTCGAGGGGAGATCAACTATAATTAGATTGAGAAATTGAACATACTTGTTCTCTTTACCTGGAGGACCTGGTTGTACGTGACTAGACCCCACCAGAATACTGATCAGTCCGTACACATCTTGTGTTTACCTTGGTAGCAGCGATGAGGGGTTGGAGCTGTTGTCCTCAAGTGTAAGCCTAGAATCGGAGTTATAAAGAAAAACAATATGCCACGTCAACATCTACAGAAAAATGGAACCAAAATTGGGTTCCAAATTGGAACCGCAATAGTGGTCAATAGTTCTGAGAACTGTTGATTGGTCAACGGTTCCAAAATTGGAACAGTGTAGGCCAATTTCGGTTCCGATTTCTTGGTCTCAAAAATCGTAAAACTGACGGTTTTAACCGTCGGTGGAACAGATAGTTAAAGCGTCAGTTTCAAGGTTAAAACCAACAATTTTTTTTTGGTAAAAATATGCTAGAAGAAATGTTAAATGTTTATTTTGATGTTTTATATTTGTAACTAAATGAGTCACGTTTCAAACTAATCTTGCGGTTTATCTTGGTAGCAGCGATAAGGGGTCGAAGCTATTATCCTCAAGTGTAAGCCTAGAATCGGAGTTATATAAAAAAGGCAATAGGTTTGTTCAAAAGAAATTTTGTGGTGGACCAAGCATCGAGGGGAGGGAGATGGATTTTTGTTTGGCTAATGGCTACGATGTATTGCTTGAAAATCACTCCCCTCCATCAAGGTTTGGTATTTTACAAGCTTCAATTTGTCTTTGGATTCTGTTTCTTTCCATCTTTTCGATTTTGGCATTTCGGCAATTAATTCCCATCTTGAAGGAAGCAATAATTTTTGTTTCCAAGAATTAATCCTGGTTAAGAACTATTCAAGTTCCCCCATCACATGATCATGCTACATCATCAAAAATAAAAACTAAATGAAAAACAATCTCTCTTTCTTTTTGAATTTAAAAATAATTAGAAAACTTAAAACTTCGAGTATATGTATTTTAGAATCTTTAAACTTTTCTCACAAAAAATCTTAGTAATATACTCTGGAAAATTGAAAATCTTAAGCACTCGTTATAAATTTATAGTGTGTATTGGTACTTTGGTATTTTGGTAATACAGTAAGCTTGACCATAAAAAATACAAAGTCTACAATGGAATTGACTAAGACATCATTCTATGGCGCAAAAAATAAAAAAGGGTATCTGAAAGACTGAAACCGTACGTCCAACCCACCGAAAAATGTGAGTGATTATATTCTCTGGTCATTGTCTAATTTGTTACTTTTTCGGGGCTAGGTCATATTCCTGTCCCAGCTGCTTTTGTTCTAGCGCACTAGTACTCAGGTGGCGCTCGAACCACGTCCGTTAATATTTTCAGTTTTTTTGGTTATCATTGCTTTCTTTGTTTTGATTTCCCCTTTCTTAATTTTGCAATTGATAAAAATTCTGGGACGCGATTTTACAGTTTGTGTGGACGTTGTCTTGTTTGGTCTTATTTAGATTAGCATCCCGCTTTTTTCTTCCTTAAAAAAAAAAAATGAACTCCATCTCTAGGGCCCTCACTGCCGCCGCCTCGCGCTTCGTGGAGAATGTGAAACGTAGGTTATGCCTCAACTAGTCAGGGTTCTTAGGCTGCCGAAGACTGAGTCACCACACAAAAAGTTCTCCTCCACCCTGTAAATCGTTACCAGATGGATTCGAACAACCACAATGTGGGTGCCAGCAAGCAGACATCACGTCACCCAAGTCCTTTACCAGTTGAGCTATGCCCTGGAGGCTGCGCTTTTTTCTTACTTGAACCTAAGTTGGTGTGGGAAAATTCCCAAATCCCACTTACATCCTTTCCCACCATGAAGCCCTAATTGATGCATTCACATTGAGACCAGTGTTCTAAAAAGCGCTAGGCGCTAGTCGGACGACTGACTAGGGCTCGCGTTTAGACAGGATTAAGCGAGACTTGGAAAGGGTTAGAGGAAACCTAGTCGGAAGAATAACGTAGACGGACAAAGGGGCCTAGCGCCTAGACAGAGACTAATCAGGGCTAGACGTTGATTTTTAAAATCGTAGTTGAGACTAAGAGTGTGTTTGGCTAAACTTATGAGCTAAAGAACTTATAAATTCTCAAAAGGTGTTTGGTAAACTTTAAAAAAAAATTATAAACTTTCAAAAAAAAAAAAAGATGTTAACTAACTTGTTTCGAAAAAAGGTGTGATTCCAACTCTTTTTTCCAAAATAAGATATTATTTTAACAACTTCCTTTAGTTTTGACTGCTTATAAAACTATCATTATTAACTTAAAAGCTCTATCATTTTCTTTTTAATTCAAACACTTCAACTTTTTATTTTCAAAATAAGATTTACCATCTTATAAGATGGTTTTAGAGCTTATAAAATGTAGGAGCTTTTAAACAAGCTCAGCCAAACACCCTCTAAAGTAACCACAATGAGTAGCAACAAGACTCAGACTAAATTAACCAGAATGAGATAATAGCAAGGTGGAGAAATATAAAACAGTGAAAAGTGAGCCAACTTTTCCATAATCTCCATTAGACGTGATAAAACTGGGATTATGTGGTTTGCAAAGCAGTTTTTGAGAGATAAAACTTACACCACATTGAAAATAGTGTATTGTTTTTTCGGGATCTAAAACAAAAGAAACTCATTAACAATGACGAAATTCAAACTTCGCACAGTGAAAATACAGCAGTCAAAGCATAAACAAGACAAAATACCTCAACACAAGCACACAATCTCTCAATACAAACACATAACCTTGATGATCATATCACTGTCTCTGGAAAACCCACACTCTCCAGTCATCTGCTCAAGATGACTTCTCCACATCTGCATTGTAAATAAAGCTTTAACAAATTAGTTCCTAAACCAAATTACTCATAAAAGACATAAAAAGGCATCAATTGAGATGTAATCCCCAAGTAGCCTGTAAGATCAACACAGCCACGTTCAGAAAATAAATAAGTAAAAATTTAAACAGATGAATGCATGCCTAATAGTCAAGATTTAAGAGCTACATCACAAGACTTGTCACAAGAATATAAATTTCTTCAACAGAATGAACTTCGGAAAGTTTATTAGACAGTCATATTCGGTGGTTCAGAAGCAACATAAGTTGACATGCTACAGAACATAGAAAGCAGTTTATCATCTCCAAGAAGACATGTATGGCCATCCATCTGATAACTGAAAACACAGAAGTTTGACAGGACACGTTTTAGTAATTGAGGATTATACAAGGTTGAGCCAATTAATAATGCTTATTGTATACCCACAAAACAGATTTATGACAAATAAAAGATTCACTCGCAAACTATCAGAGAGAGAGCACATGAAGTTTAATCAATTAAAAAAAGGCGACTAATCTACCCAATCATGCACTAGCTCATTTAGCAATGGCACACGATCAAGGGCCCCAGCACTCATCAGTCCGCTGCACTCCACACATAGGTAACAACATATAAACGCTAATTGTACATATTTGAGTCAATCCTTCAACCAACTCCTCCAACGTTGGAGTGATTGTATTTATATATAAGAAAGAATTACTTATCACTCCACCTCCACTTTCTCCTAACTCTACCAAACAATGAAGGACCTTTCACTCTTATCCTAAACTCACACTGCCCCAATTACTTCTCAATCTTCCTCATCAAAACACTCTTAAACATCAATAACATGTATAAATGGTAATGTTACTTTCCCCATCATGAGTTGCTTGTAAAAGTCAATACATTTGCTGCAACTACCTTCCAAAAACATTTTCTTTAAGTTCACAACAATTCCAAACTACCAAAATAAGTTTTGAGCGGTAGCTACTTATTCTTTTGCATAACATTTTTAACAAACTGATATCATACTGTTTCTCTATGAGGAGAATGTATGATGATTCTTTTCAAAAGATGTAATACGCCATAATTAACATAAAGGATTTTCAGTTCAACTCAACATATTTCAAATAACCTATTTTCTGGGTGTTGATATGATCTCTCTTCCAGTTTGCTCTGTCAAGGGCATCTTACATGTCTTCAACACATCACGACATCTTCAACTCCATGCAGAAACCTGACATATGAACAACATATATTCCACTTTCCACTATTTTCTGGATGAGATGATACTTTTTTTTTCTTAAACAAAACAAATGGGACTAACTAACACTGAGGGTCTATACAGAAAAGCTGGTTCACTGAGACAGCTATCAGTTGACAAGATAAAATTGTACAGTCGATTTTCAATAGAATCTGGGTATAACATCTACTTGTGTGGCAAGCAGCAGTTGCAGAGTTTTTTTCAAGAGATTTTGTGGACTAATAGCTTTCATATACAGCTTCTATGTCAATTATGTTCAAATATGAATCATATTGCACACATAACCACATCACATTTCCTTTCAGAGAACAGTAAGAGATTAAC
This sequence comes from Rehmannia glutinosa, assembly GCA_016081115.2. Taxonomy (NCBI): domain Eukaryota; kingdom Viridiplantae; phylum Streptophyta; class Magnoliopsida; order Lamiales; family Orobanchaceae; genus Rehmannia; species Rehmannia glutinosa. The sequence continues at coordinate 70,235,917 of CM071933.1, forward strand.
TAAGATGTCCAAAAAATAGCAGTCAAATGTAAACTCATTCTGGATATTACAATGGGGGAGAATGTGGGTTTAGATACAACAGGTAGGAAGAGAAGATTACAAGAAAAATGGGTCTGATAAACAATTTCGACAAAATACAGAGGCCAAAATGCACTTTAATGGTAGTTTCCATCATCTTGTTATTACTGTATGCAACTTATAGAAGCAGAGATACCTTTTGATGTCAATCATCATTGCCTTTGACTCAGGTTGGGAACTGATATCTAGAAGTGAGACCCACATACAAGCAAAGTATATAGCTCGCTTAAAACAGACAAGTTTTAAAACTTCCCACTTAATTCAACAAAGCTTTATCATCTTGCATCTAAATGTATCTTCTGCACTGTGCGCCATCAAAATAATTTCCCATGTTAATCAGCAGATGACCATATTTGCCTCAGTAACCTAGTTTGGGTAACTTTAATCTTCTTCCTCTAGACGTGATTTTTTAGTAAATATCAATCTTCTTTCTCTAGGCAATTAGAATTTCTGCAATGCTGACCCAGCTCTCAGAGTGTATTTCGAAATGTTACATATCCTGAGCAAGTTTCACGTGAGAAAGAGGAGGGGTCCCAGAAAATTGATAGTCAATTTTTAAGCAACATAATCATCAGTTAAAAGACTAAATCTCTGAAACAGATAAAGTTAAGGAACCCCAACACACCACCCAAAACTTGAAATATGTCCATTATTTAATCAATCAAAATTTTGGTCATCTTTAATAAAAGAAACAAGACATGGTGACAGCCACCAAGAATTTAACCGAGAAAGGTAGGGCATGGAAACGCGCATCAAAATTAACCAAACAGCGTTTTCTCAGTCAGCATCTTGGTAGTAGTCTAGTAGATCAGCTTTCAAATCCAGATCCTATGTATAAACATGATTTATGTCGTGCAGCGTAACAGCACACTGATAAATGCACTATATACACTTCTTAATAACCAGAAATCAACTGAGATGTCCCAAAAAATGCAGTTGAACATAAAGGTTATTCTGGGTGGTGTCAGGTTATATGAGCTCAGACACAAAATTTAGAAGAGAAAGTGGCATAACTCCGTCACAGCAGTATCATATACGCATTCTGTTTGGGTGGCTACAAAATATCCTACAAGCTCATTAGCTTATGCCAATAATTGAAATTATCATTTACAAAGAACTTGCAAATCAGTTCTACTTGGATTTGCACCCTAGTAACTTCCAGCAAGTATGTGTTTGTATTGTCAAGCTCAACCTCCACTCAGCTCAAATGACACTAAAACTCATTAGCCTCACTGCGAAATCATGGTGTCTAACTCCAACTGTAGCTCACAATTTACCTATCTTCACTAAAATCTAAGGTGCACATTCCAGTGCGAATGCTTTTCTTGAGCCAAATATCACAACCTCACATATCTAAGAGAAATGAATTCACTTCCAAACAGAGCTCTAGTTTTTCCCTCAATGTCCTTCTCTGGACAACATCGCGAAACAAATGGCAAACTTGATGCCATCCAAACCCCAACAAAACCAAACAATAACATCTCACACCCATCTCACAAATTTCAACACAAGTAACCCAAATTAAAATCTCAAGCAATTGCAACACACACATAAGCAATTATATTATACCTGCATTCTTATCAGAAGCATCAAGAAACACCGGCTCTTCCTCCTCGGGAACTGGATGCAGCCCTGAGGTATCCTTATTATTTGCCTTAGCCGAACCCCCACTGGCATTTGCAGCATCCCCGTCTTTCTCATCCGGAAACCTCACGACAACCACAGGGCAAACGCAGTGATGCACGCAATAATCACTCACACTCCCCAGCCTCCCTTTACTGCTCCTCCTGGAAGCTCCGAATCCTCTACTCCCCATGATCACCGCACTTAACCCTAGCCTCTCCACCTCCAAGCACAGCCTCTCCTTCATATCATGATCCTTCACGATATGGATCTTGAACGGGATATTCGCCTCCACCAACGGCTGCGCCAAGTCGTTTGCTTTGCCGGTGGTGAAATTGTCGAAATCGTCCTCTAGTTTCTGCTGCGATTTCTCGTCGGCGGTGTCGACGGTGAGGTCGATAGCGCCCCAATCGGCACCGTATAGGACAGAGGTTGGGCGTACGTGTAGAAGGATGACGGCGTCGCCAGGGCGAAGATAATTTTGAACAGCCCACTTAACGGCGAAGGCGCTCTCGTCGCTGAGATCGACGGCGATGGCGATTCTGCGGTGAGCGCCGGAGGTTGGAGTGCCGGAAGGGAATCGAGGGGAGGCTGGCTGGTGGAGAACCGCGGAAGGTTGGCGGTCGTTTTCCGCGTGAGGTTTGTTTAGTGATGCCATGCAGCGTGGAGATGGATTAGGGTTTGAGGTTTGTGGTGAATAGGGTGATTAGCAATTGAATTTTGAGGGTTTGATGATTTGTTTGTTCTTGATTGTGAATTTTGGTGACTTCTTTGTTTCTTCTGTTTGCAGGAGTAAGGGGCACTGTGTGAAATAGCTCCCGAACAAGAAATGTTAAGTTAGGGATAGGAATCGGATGTATGCGGTGTACCTTGGGACTTCTTTTTCGTTTTTCTCATTTTCCCATTTTGCCCATTCTTTTGGTTTTCATGTTAAGAGCAATGGCGCCTATTGACAGTGTTAATGTAACTCGCGGAATGTGTAATTGTTATGATATGGTCTGCTGATGTATAATTAGATTCTCTCAGGAGAATAATTATGTTCGACCTCTTAAATCTGAAAAATATTTGATATATTCTTAAATCAAACTTCACACGGATGTTATTCAATATGAGTACTCATCGAATCTTCACCAGTTCGCATATACTCGAAAACAATTTGATGGAGTGTGGATTATAACCCACAACCTACAACCGACAAGAGACAGGATGAGTGGAATATAAAATCTCATCCCACAAGGGACTTAGGTCCCTTGTGGTGGCCAGTGGCAACAAAAGTAAACTTTCTCAATAACCTTCAAGTTTGTCTCTGAAACATAGTAAAGAGTTGAATATATAATTTGTTATCATGCTAATTATAGTGATGACAATTTCGCCCTAACCCGCCCCACGGTGTTTGGGTCGCCCCGTCCCGTGACCCCCGACGGGGCGGGGTGGGGCGGGCATGGGTATCATTTTCGTCCTGTCCCACCTAATATTTTTATTTTTTAAATATATTTAATAAATGTTTTACATATATTATATATTTGCCAACATAATTTTTGTGTACCTAATATTATATCTAGCATATATATATATATATATATATATATTAAAAATGACAGGCATCCGATCGCACAAACGTCTTCTAAGATTCTTAATGTAGCCCTGTAACTTTGGGAAAATATCAATTTTAGTCCTTTTTGCCGAAAAATTCAAATCTCACCGGAATACAGCATGTGAGGGGCACGTGTCAATTTTTCCGGCCACCCTTGCTTACGTGGTGATGAACTGGCTTTAAGAAAAATATCCATGTCATTAAAGAAAAAGACCGGTCAACTCTTTTTTGGATGGAAATGAGGTGGCAACATGACAAATACACCTTTTGGGAGGGAAATGAGGTGGCTGTTAGGAATTTTATTGTTTAGATTTTGATGAATGCCATGTAAAACTTAGAATAGAAAGTTGGCACCCCGATTCTTGTTGTAAAATGCATTGTAATAAATAGAGAGTGGCCAAGCCTGAGTTAAGTCGCCTACGCCTAACATGCAAGAAGACAATCAAGACTTGAAGGAAGACTCCAGTGCGAGACAATTTGAGTATGGCAAAGAAAGAGTAGAGGGAACTCTGCTATAGAAGCGGTGAGATACTGTTGAGTGGAGCATCGGTCAAGTCAACTCAAGAAAAGCCAAGTCTCAAGTTGAAGTGATGAAGAGTCATCCATGATTGGAAGTCGACTCTAAGTCACTGGGGAAAGCAAGGAAATGCGGTCAAGTCGAGATAAGCGTAAAAGAACCATTGCACGTAAATCAAGAGAATTACTTAAACAAGTAATATCTCCATACCACTTTTCTCGGAGTGCTCATCCCGAAGCGTGCAAAAGGAATGAACCAATGGGAAGCACCACACCGTGTCGAACTCGAAAAGGTGAAAGAACAATTCATACGAGGAAATGGCAATTCCAAGAAGCGCAACAAGACAAGCAACGATCGAAAGTGACTTTCAAAAATAGCTATCTATCTCTTCAACGGGCAAATTTTTGAAAGTTCACTATAAAAGGCCGAGGAGTTTGTTTGAGAAAAACAGATGACACATATGTGAGATATACAAGCACTTAAAAAAAAAACTGAAACATTCTCAATCCTCAAGCCTACATTACGAAGAACATCAATCCAACACTCACCGTGTGAAGGAAAGATAACTTCAATCGGTTGAAGAGGAAAATATCGAAAACAAGGGGTCTACATTCCATGAAGGATTGTAGGAAGGTTCAAGGTTGAGCAAGTCTTAAGCTTTTGGAGGGCTTCGTGATCAAATCCAAAGAGCTTGAGCAAGTGAGTTGTAATAGTAGTAGCCGCCCGTGAAGAAGCCGAGTCGCACGAGAAGCCTTGACTAAGTGATCAAGGCGTCTCAGATCGAGTCCCAAAGGATCAAGTCGGCCATTTGTGTGATCAAGACTTGTATCCGGATCTATTACCACTTTGTAAACCGATCATTACCTAGTGGATTCCTCCAAGAGTTGGAGAAGAGAGGAGTAGAAGAATTACCCCATCTTCGAACCTCTATAAAAATTTCATTGTGTCATTTACATTTCAACACTTTAATTCTTGCATTTTTAATCGCTTATATCTCACGATAAATTTGCTATCCACTTAATAACTTATAAGTACTAAACCAAGCACTAAATTCTTGCTTATTCAAACTTAAGGGTGTTAAGTCTTCGCTGAAAAACAAAATCACAAATCGAGTTAATTTAGAGCCAACAAGTGAGTTACTTCATCAAATGCTCAGTTGAGTCTGTTTGAGAGATTAACTCTACCGAGTGACTAAATTGATGTCCTTCAAGGACACGTTGTGTAGTATCAACTCGAATTTTTAAAAGGACTAAATCGAAAATTTGGTAAGGTTTATTCAACCCCCTTCTAAACCTTACACTTACACCCCTTGGGACCTACAAGTGGTATCGGAGCGGTTGGTTCATTGAACCCTCCGCACCAGTTCTTGAACTAGATTTCTAAACTTTTCAAAGTCGCTTTAGTACTTATATCTTCAAAACTCTTTTTATTATTAAAAGTTATTATCATGGAAGCAAATTTGACATGCATCCCTATGTTCACTATCGAAGAATTTGATGATTGGAAAATTCGTATGCGGGCTCATCTATCAAAGATTACATGATGAGATGTGGATAGTGATAGAAGATGGGCCTCGGCAAATCTTAAAGGTGAACACAAATTTGTCACGAAGAGTTGCGGTGAAGGAGAAGAAGATATTGCTCCCGGACGAGTCATGGTTGAAAAACCAAGAATCGAGTGGACAAATGATGATGAGAAAAAGATACAACCTGGATAATGTAGCCAAGGACATCCTTTACAAAACCTTGGACAAAGCCATGTTCAATAAAGTCAAATCATGCAAAACGACTAAGGAAATGGGACAAGTCGACATTGATTTGTGAAGGCTCGAGCAAATCAAAGAAAACAAATTATCGGTATTTGTCTGTAAATTTGAGAACTTCAAAATGATCTCGGGAGAGAACCTGGATCAACTAGACGCCCGCTCACGAAATCACAAATGAGTATCGCACTTGGAAAGGAATATACACGAGAAGGAAATGTGTATGAAGATCCTAAAAAGTCTTCCAATTTGAATGGGAAATGAAGGTCATGGCACCGAGACATTCCATGGATCTATCAAAGACATCCAACCATGAGTTATTCTCGGACCTCAAAGCCTACGAGTTTGGTGAGAAGAAAAGACCGAGGAAGAGACAGTTGTACCCAAAACTACGCTCTAATTGTTAAAGATGGGAAGAGAGCCGAGGTCAAAGAAGTCATTGACCCGGAAGAAATAGCCCCGATGGTTAAGAGGTTCAACAAGTTCTTCAATAAGAACTACAATAGAGGAAAGGGTGGATCTTCCGAGAAGACACTCGGCTCCTCCAAATCAAGGGAAGATAGGTCAACCAAGAGAACAGATCATCAAAAAGTTGAGTATCAAAGGGTGACAATCCAAGAATGGAAAGAGCGATCAAAAGGTTGAATATCTATCTTTGAATGTAGACAACCAGGTCACTATGCCATGATTTGTCCATATCCTCGTAGTCAACAAATACAGGGGATGAAGAAGAAAGGAAGGCCTTGAGAGAAAAAGACAAGAAAGGAAAAAAGGCAATGATGGTCGCAGAGATCACTTTGAAACAAACCAAGTCAAGAGAGGCGGTGATCAGAGAGCGATGAAGCCGACTACTCAAGTGACTCACGAGGAAGAAGCTCGATCCGCTTGATGGCCAAAGAACAAGATCAACCCGACCAAGAAGATGAGGTACAATCTAACTCAACAAACTCGACACTAGTGATAGTGATCGTGACACACACACTTCATCACCCACTCGATCTTTATGATTCATTAGGCAAAATGATGAAAGATTTTGAACACATTAAATCCTCACACACACTCTTGAATGAGGAAAATAGCCTACTCAAAAGTCAAAACTCAAAGTCGACTAAGGAGCCGAGTACTCTAAGTCAAATAGCCGATGAGAATGAAAGTTTAAAAAAGTGAAAATGCTAAATTAATAAGCGAGAAATTGCCGCTATAGAAAAGAGGGAGAATGACCTCAAGAATGTTATTGCCTCATTTACTAAGGCATCTAAATCATTGGATGATCTTATTATGAGTCAAAGAGAATGTGGAGACAAGACATGCTTAGGATTTAACTCTCGTGCTATGTCAAAACTCAAAAGTAATTTTGGAAAAGGATCTTCAAGTCATGAAGAGTCCGAAAAATCCAAAACTCTAAATGTTGCACACACATTCACTCCAAAGCATAATAACAAGCAAACGGCCTTGGTTACAAAGGAAAAGGAAAACACTGAGTTGAGTGTCTTTGAAAGGACACCGGTGAGAAGAGATTCATGAGTCCTCAAAGAAACTCCAAAAGAAAATACTCAGAAAGAAGAAGCGAGCTACCAAACCCCCAGAAAATCCATAAAAGAAATACATATGATGGGAATGGTAGAAAATATCCAAGCCAAGCGATTGGAATAATGTGAACTATCAAAGATAGACTTATGGAATATAAGCCAAAATGGCAAAGGCCAGAACTCAAGAAAGGCCATTCCAAAAGTACAAGAGCTTTCATCAAAGACACATATGCACCTAGGCACTACACTCAAAGACACCACAATTACCCAAGAAAGGCAATTGCTAAAACACATATGCAGGCATACAGACAAAAGAGACAGCTGTATGAACCTAGAATCCCCAAGCAATTTGCCCGGATTAATTATGATTATGGCACTGATAGATGGCAACCCCTTAGAGTCAAATCATTTGGCTATAGGTTGGTTGGATCATCTTACAATTCTAACCCCTCAGGACCCAGACAAGTATGGGTACCTAAAACTTAATTTCCTTGTTTGCAGGTTCAAGGAGCAAAGTGAGTGCCAAGGAACTGGTACATGGATAGTGGCATTCGGACATATGACAGAAATAAGAAAAATCTGTCAAAATTCAAGGAAGTTAAAGGAGCAAAAGTCATATTTGGAGGAAATGAAGCTCCTGGCGAAATAAGAGGCATTGGAACCATCAAGAGGAATGGATTAGAAATCACAGACGTTGCATATGTTGAAGGACTCAACTTCAACCTGCTAAGCATCAGTCAACTCTGTGACAAGGGCTACAATGTTGGATTCAACATGGGTATATGCCAAATCAAAGATATCGAATCAAATGAAGTAGTCTTTGCAAGGATGTAGACGAGAAAAATATGTATGTAGTGGATTGGTCAATCGCAACACCCAAAGACTTTCTCTACTAGCAAATAAAGACAAATTGAATCAAGTTGGTTGTGGCACAAAAAGCTGAGTCACCGAATTTCAAAACAATTAACAAGGTGGCAAGAAGTCATCCGGTAGAAGGACTTCCGGACTCGATATACAAAAAGGAGAGTATATGTGATGCATGTCGGAAGGAAAACAAATCAAGTCGTCATTCAAAGAAAAGACATGCCCATCCTCAACAAGAATATTGCAGATCCGCTTCATATGGATCTATTTGGCCCAGTGGAACCGGCCAAAGATAAGTGGAAAGAAATACACCTTGGTGGTAGTAGATGATTATTCAAGATATACATGGACAATATTCATGTGTAAGAAGAAAGAAACTCTACAAAAACTACCACGGTGATGAAGAGGATTCAAAACGAGAAGAGTCAAACCATTATCAAAATAAGATCGATGCAGGAACCGAGTTTGTCAATGGAATAATAACTCATGTATTGTATTGAGAATGGTATTGGTCATGAACTATCGGCGAGCAAGGACTCACGGCGAGAATGGAGTTGCGAAAAAAAGGAATAGAACCCTCAAAGAAAGCGGCGAGGACCATGTTAGTCAAGGGGGTTACCAAAAAGATTTTGGTGAAGCAATCAACACGACTTGCTACACCCAAAACAGGATGTATGATAAATAGAGCGGTGACAAAGACTCCTATGAGATCGGACGGAAGAAAACCAAATGTTGCATACTTCATAATATTTGGATGTAAATGCTTCATCCACAACAATGGCAAAGACAACCTAAAGGCTTTTGATGCTAAAGTCGATGAAGGTATCTTCTTAGGATACTCAAAAAAAGCAAAGCCTACAGGATACTCAACAAAAGAACTATGGTTACTGGAAGAATCCATTCATGTAGTATTCGATGAGCCAAATGTAAATGGAGAAGACATTGAAGAGTCACCGATAATTTGATCAATCATCCAACCATCTGAGTAAGAGTCCCTATCTTTCAAGTGGAAATTTGGAATTATCAATTGAGAAGAAGATGAGATAGTGAATCTCAAAAGCTATTTGGAAAATTTGCAGCTAAGTGATTACGAGAGAGGCGACCCACAAAGAACACAGTACCGCAAATCGATTGAATCCGGCTAACTCACTCCAACTCGATGTAAGATGGCCGAGAGATCATCCACCAGAACTTGTAATTGGAGATATAAAAGAAGGTGTCAAAACAAGATCCAAAACTCAACAAGAAGCTATGTTCACTTGCTTCATCTCGCAAATAGAGCCCAAAGACGTGTCACAAGCATTGGATGACACACATTGGATTCAAGCTATGCAAGAAGAGCTGAATCAGTTTGAAAGAAATAAAGTGTGGGAATTAGTGCAAAGACCCATACATCAAAATGTGATTGGCACCAAATGGGTGTTCAGAAATAAGATGAACGAGGAAGGTTCTGTGGTAAGAAACAAAGCAAGACTAGTAGCCAAAGGATATTGCCAAGAAGAAGGGATAGATTTTGATGAAACATTTGCCCCTATAGCAAGATTGGAAGCTATAAGGATGTTTCTTGCCTATGCAGCTCACAAGAATTTCATTGTATATCAGATGGATGTAAAAAGTGCATTCCTAAATGGTTTATTGGAAGAAGAAGTATATGTTGAACAACCTCCAGGATTTGAGCAGAAGACTCTTGGAGATAAGGCATACAAACTCAAGAAAGCCCTGTATGGATTGAAGCAGGCACCCGAGCATGGTATGATACCTTGTCACAATTCCTAAGCGAAAATGGATTCACAAAAGGAAAAGTAGATAGAACACTTTTTTAATTCAAGACAAAAAGAGTATCCGCTTGTTCAAGTATATGTGGATGACATCATTTTTGGATCCACTAACAAAGAGTTTGTGTGAAAAATTTTCAAACCTCATGCAAAGTAAATTTGAAATGAGCATGATGGGAGAGCGACATTCTTCCTTGGACTCCAAGTGAAAACGGTGAAGGATGGAACCTTCATAAGTCAAACAAAGTACACAGAGATTTAATGAAGAAGTTTGGTATGGAAAGAAGTCTTACAGTAAAAATACCAATGAACACATCATCAAAATGGACATGGATGCGGATGGCAAGCACAGTAGATCAAACAAGATCTGAGCACTTATTGGATCATTGCTCTATCTCACAAAGAAGCGCACGGACATCATCTTTCTTTGTAGGTGTATGTGCAAGATTTCAATCTGCTCCAAAAGAGAGCCATATGACAAAGAATGACTAAGAGAATATTGAGATACTTGAAAGGAAGCAAGAAGTAGGCTATGGTATCCAAAGGAAGGTGGATTCAAGCTAATTGGCTATTTGATTCTCGACTATCTTTGGATGCGAGTTGATAGGAAGAGCACTTCAGGCACATGTCAAATGCTAGGAAACAGTGATTTCTGGTTTAGCAAGAAGCAAAACTCAATAGCCACCTCTGGTGATTGGCGCAGAATACATAGGCTGCTGGCATTGTTGTGCCCAAGTCCTATGGATGAGACAAAGTGAGAGACTATGAAATTGAGGAAAAAGAGATTCCAATCATGTGTGATAACACAAGTGCAATTGCAATTACTCAAAATCTGTGTTGCATTCAAGAACAAAGCATATTGATGTCGATATCACTTCATAAGAGATCATGTTGAAAAGAAGGATATCATCCTGGAATATATCTCAACCGATAAACAACTAGCCGACATCTTCACAAAACCATTATGCGAGTCAAGATTTGAAGAACTCAAACATGAGTTAGGGTTAATTGGTGGTGACACTCGACGAATCAAAGAAGAGAAATGGAAGCAGAAAAGGGGTGAAAAAGAGTTGAAAATAGAAATCACCAAGAATCGGTATCGGAAAGACAATTACACCGAGTCGGTGATAGTCGAGTCACTAAGAGAAGCTGTGAGAAGTAGAGTTAAATCGCTAAGGGATAATTTGAATAACTTATGAGCAAAGTGACAAAAACATTTGTCATTTTGACTAAGCGGGAATGTTTTAAGAAATACGTCAAAGATAATGATGATGTGTACGGACATAAAGCCGCACACCAAGCTTATGATTGGATATAAATCTTTGCCGCATTAAATACGAGACATGAAATGCTAAATAGGCGTGCAAAATCTAAGCCGTTGATTTCGATCACATTTCAAAAACCACCCGCACGCCCTTTCATAAACCATATTTAAACCATTTTCGCCCAGTTTTCTCTCTCACACTTCTAAAAAGCTGTTCATCTCTTTCTCTCAAAAGCAAAGGCAAAAATACTCTCTAAACCCTATCTATCTTCAAATCAATTTTCGAGTTTTTCCTTGATACAATCCGAAAATGGCACCAACTTATGACTTTACCAAGTTAGGAAGCAAATCCACACCACCGGCTCTACGGTGGATTTCGACAAGGATGGTGAAACAGGGGTCCGACGACACCCTAGTGAAGAAAATCGCTGAAAAGTTAGAAACGTCCGATGCAAAACCGTTTCGACGTTAGAATATCCGATGACATATGTGGAGGAGGTCGCACAATTCTACGTGAATGCCGAGATTCACGATGAAGGAATCAAGTCATCTGTTCACGGAAAGCGGTGACTATCTCTCGCAAGGATTTGGTGACCACCGCCACTACTACCAGGAGAAGGAGCATCGAGAGATTAACGGAAGGCGATGTAAACTGTCGATGCTTGGAAAGAAATAGCCAAGCCTCGACTTTGCCGATAAAATAGTGTATACATCAAACAAGAGAGCTGGCTTTGAAGGAGGATTATCACAAGTTGTTGGACATCGTTGCCAAATGTATCGACATCAAGTTTGGCGATTTTGACCAATGTCAAAGGCAAAGCCGATTGTAATGGCCGCAATCATCGAAGAAAAGAAGATAAACCGGGCTGAGTTTGTTTGTCACAGCAGACTCTGCTTAACGCGTGGGAAACAAATCCTTCAAAGAAGATGGCACATTTGGAGGATCCCAGGATATGGCCTAGTGATTGGCGGCTAATGGAGGTGAAAGGAGTCCTCTTAGACATGGGAAGGCATTCCATGTTAACAAGAGGATGTTGAGCAAACCTCTCAGCGCGCACAAGAGAGCTTACGCCAAGAGAGGCGACACGGTGAGGGGAATCGGTGACCGACGAAGATACTGATTGTTTCCTCTCCACCCAAGAAGAGAGTCGCCCAGTGACTACTAAGAAAAGATCACGCCCCGCAAAGAAAGAAAACAAACATGCTCCGCCCGCAGTAGTCAGTCACCGCCCTCGCAGTGTGTGTCTTTGCCCGCTCGCAGCACGGTCGAGAAGGACTCACAAATACCTTCTCCGATCGTCAAAAAGAGGAGAACCGAGAAGCCACGACGGCTGCTCCTCGAAAAAGACACCAAAGACGCCCCCCCCGCCCAAGACTCGAGAGGACACGTCTCTCGAACGTAAATTCCTCTGCGGTACAAACTAGGAGACGAAGAAGAATCATCAAGCGATCAATCGGAGAAACCAGTGAGTCGATTACTCGGCTAGAGAAGATATCGGAGACTACTTTGGAGAAGTAGAGTCCGGATGTAATTGATGAAATGACCAAGTCTGGGAAGGCGATCAACAGAGGCAACCCGAAGACACAATTTGTAGTTCACACTAAAGCACAAGAAGAACTGCTAGAAGCGAGATAGTGATGTAATGATCCTATCCCCACCTTACCCGGACATCCAAAATCGTCTGCGTGAGTGGAGGAAATGGAAGTTGAGTAAGTCAAGGGAACAGTTCAACTACCGAGTTTATAGAAGAAGAAGAGGAATCGCTAAATTTCCTTGGACTAAAAATCGTGCTCCCAAAGACTTGATGAAGACAATCGCTTAGACATCCTGCAGATTTTCAAGGAAAATGAGAGAGAAAAGCAAGCGGGAGGAAGCCGAGGCACGTGAGAAGGCAAGCATCCGCCCTATCTCGGCACCACACGAACACACACATCTTCTCTTGATGTCTTCTCGGACAGTGATGAGGATCCGAGAATCCGCCCGCGGTAAGAGTGGCAAACGCAGCAAGCATTGCACGAATCAAGAATCCTTCACAAGCAAAGATTGATGGAGGGACCAGGAGAGTCCTCGAACACGGTGAAATTGATCCAATGGGAGTGGTTCAAACAAATCGCCACGTTGTTGTTCCGCTACCACTTCCCGACTCACTCGGAAGAAGCGATAAGGGACTGGCGATGAAACCGGGATAGTGGGGACCCCGATCGAGCCAACCCCTATTGAAGTTGTGTTACCACCGCCCAAATGGTGAACAATCAATCGAAAAGCCGGGAGTTTGGAGCCGAGTAACCCCATTCAAGTCACTGGTGCTCGGTGCTGAGGAGGAAACTCCCTCCACTGCGCAGCAAGGTCGGAGGATGCCGCAGATGACTCCACAACGAATCAAGGAGGCGAAGAAGAGAAAATACAAAACACAAGAAGAAAGCAAGTTTCCATCAACGAAGCTCGAGGCAGATTGAGATGTCTCGGTGAGGTGCCAACCGCTCGAGAAGGCTAATGACGCTGGCGATGCGATCGAGGCACGAGGAAGGAACAACCCGGGAGTTCACACTGGCGATGAAAGTGCAATCCATGGGGTTGAGACTCCAATGGATGCCACCGCAGAAAGACCCTAAGACAGTGACACTCGTCGAAAGGGAGGACAAATGCCTCGCCGCAAAAGAGAGACCGCTGGAGGTAATGAAGGCCCACAAGGAGGTTGAGACTTCCGGGGTAAAGAAGTCAAGTAGAGAACATCCCTCCTACTATAATCGACCCATCCGAGAAGGAGATAAGCGCACTTCATGATTCCCAGGATAATCCGATGTATCCTTTCTCGGGATCGGCGCGAAGAAAAGCGAGTCATCCCCCGTGCAAATCCAAAAGACTCACCATTGGCGGATGTTCCAAGCACGAGCAAGTCGATCCCAAGACTACTCGTCAAACCTTTAACTTTGATGATGAGCCACCAATGGAAATCTCATCATCGTCCGATGACGCCATCGATAAGGCCGAGGACCAGTCACGCAATTGGAAAAATCGGTGAGACCAACAACGGTTGTTAAGACATTGAGGCTCAAGAAACTAAGACCAACGGTTGTTGAGACAAGTGAGGCTCAAGAACCGGGACTACTTCACCACAAAACCCGGTGAACCAAAGATCCAGCTGCGCAGCTCCTCAAGTCGCAGCAGGATCGATTCCCAAAAGAACTTCACGCGCACGCTCATCATCGAACAGATCCCGGTTGGCGGCGATGAATCTTTTGTAGAATCTTTCCCTTTTTCCCTTTGGAGATACGAACTCCACGAAAAGTCGAAAACGAGCAAGCACGCTATCACAAACCAACTCCTGTTCTTCCATCGACACCATTGTTCCCGGTGATTATGATTTTGATTTGCATGGCCATCACCGCAATGTGAAGAATCAAGTTCGAGAAGTGTTCAAGGCACTTTTGCCGAGGTTGAACGGATGGAGAGGCATCAAGCCTCTTTGGATATGCGATCGACAACGAGAGATGCCACCTTACTACGGCCGACTTGAGAGGCATAACAAATCGAATCGGGGAATGGTGGCAACAAAGAAACAATGCGTGTGGAACAAGTAAGATACTTGAGGACATTGTTCAACAAGTGCTAGTGTGGAGAGTGAAAATCGATGCAAAAACGAAGCCGAGAGAACATATTGAGCACATGCATGAAGCTCATCTCGCCGAGATAAAGCTCTGCGTGAGCAAAATACGAATGATCTACGGCGTTTGGAAGAACACATGACTAGAAAATTCAGCCTTCTCATGGCTAAGATGAAGCCGATTTCAAAGCAGAGTCCAACGCTACTCGATCCGAATTCGTGCCGCTTACAACGCAATGCATATGACTTGAAGCGAGAACTCGACTATCCGCATGCTCAACTTCATGCTTGCCAAAGATGTTCTGGGGTTCCTCTATCCTTTGATGATGCCAAAAAAGGGGGAAGAGGAATACCTTAAAGCAAACAAAATCAAGTCGAAAAAGAAAGAACAAAGTGAGAAGGAAAATCACCGTGGGAAATTTTGAAACAAAAGAAAGGAAAATCACGAGGGGGAAGGATCAAAAGATATGACCTTGATGATTGCACAAACCCTCAGCAGGGTCTGTCACGGTGACATTATAAGCAACAAACTCCCGTGACTCGCCACTCCAACACTGTTGTATCTATGCCGAAAAGAGAAAAACAATTGAAGCAGGGATGAAGGAAGTGGAAGGAAGAATGGATGCCCGGGTCATGAACATCTTGAAAGAACACGGAGGCATTCCGGTGAGAGACAGAGACACCTATGCCATCTCGGATGTCGGGACAGAGCCACGATCAGTTGATGAATTTAAAACGCTCGAATCGGGGATATTTTGCAAATATGTCCATGGCTCAAGCTTGGGACTTATCGGGAAAAGGGTCTCACGTTATGTGAAGAAGGCGACAGTAGTAGCACTTTCGGCGTCACTCGGGTCACTCCGCCGGTCACTCATTTGGAAAGAAGAAGACCCCAAAGACAAGATACGCCCAGTAGGTAGAGGAAAAAGCGGCGATGGAGGAAGAAGCTTGATCTAGGCCTCTACCCAAGAATATTGAATACGTAGATCCAGGAAAGAAAGGAGGGATCTATTGGTGGGCTTGACCAAGTGGCAAATTTGAAAGTGGCTAAAACTAACGTTGAGTATGCAAAAAGAATAGAAGAAGAAAACAAGAGACAAACTCGGCTATGGCGGGAGAGACAGGAAAGAATAAGAAAAGATGAAGTGCCAGGAAGGCATATGAAAAAAAAAAAAGGGTGTGACGACGAGAAAAAAGAAGAAGAGAAGAAAGAGAAGAAGATCTTGAACAAGATGAAAGAAGGAGACGGCGAAGGAGATGAAGTGTTCTTTGTCGACCAACCCTTCGTGTATTTTATCATGTAAATACATACAATGTAAGTCTTTCCGTAATAAAGCTATAAATTCTTTATTTTTCCGTAGCAAATATGAACCCCGATACACCTTGTAAACAGATTGTGTAAAAAGTACAAGAATGATATGATCAATAAAAAGATTGATTCTGCGCATACATTCTATGTCAATACACTATCGTATGTATCTTTGTTATTTGCATTTTTGAATGGTTTAAGTTTTGGCATCATCAAAAAGGGGGAAATTGTTAGGAATTTTATTGTTTAGATTTTGATGAATGCCATGTAAAACTTAGAATAGAAAGTTGGCACCCCAATTCTTGTTGTAAAATGCATTGTAATAAATAGAGTCTGGCCAAGCCGAGTTAAGTCGCCTACGCCCTAACATGCAAGAAGACAATCAAGACTTGAAGGAAGACTCGGTGAGAGCAGTGAGTATGGCAAAAAGAGTAGACAGGGAACTCTACTATAGAAGCGAGTTGAGATACGGTGAGTGGAGCATCATCAAGTCAACTCAAGAAAAGCCAAGTCTCAAGTTGAAGTGATGAAGAGTCATCCATGATTGGAAGTCGACTCTAAGTCACCCGGGGAAAGCAAGGAAATGCGGTCAAGTCGAGATAATCAGTAAAAAGAACCGTTGCCGTAAATCAAGAGAATTACTTAAACAAGTAATATCTCTATACCACTTTTCTCGGAGTGCTCACCCCGAGAAGCGTGCAAAAGGAATGAACCAATGGGAAGCACCACACCGTGTCGAACTACGAAAAGGTGAAAGAACAATTCATACGAGGAAATGGCAATTCCAAGAACTGCAACAAGACAAGCCAACGACTGAAAGTGACTTTAAAAAATAAGCCTATCTCTTCAACGAGCAAATTTTTGAAAGTTCACTATAAAAGGCTGAGGAGTTTGTTTGAGAAAAAACAGATGACACATATGTGAGATATACAAGCACTTAAAAAAAAAACTGAAACATTCTCAATCCTCAAGCCTACATTACGAAGAACATCAATCCAACACTCACCTGTGAAGGAAAGATAACTTCAATCAGTTGAAGAGGAAAATACTGAAAACAATGGGTATACATTCCGGGAAGGATTGTAGGAAGGTTCAAGGTTGAGCAAGTCTTAAGCTTTTGGAGGGCTTCGTGATCAAATCCAAAGAGCTTGAGCAAGTGAGTCAGAGTAGCAAAGCGGTGCACTGTGAAGAAAAGCCGAGTCGCACGAGAAGCTTGGTGAGTGATCAAGGCGTCTCCAGGATCGAGTCCCAAAGGATCAAGTCGGTTGTGTGATCAAGACTTGTATCTCGGGGATTACCACTTTGTAAACCGATCATTACCTAGTGGATTCCTCCGGGAGTTGGAGAAGAGAGGAGTAGAAGAATTACCCCATCTTGAACCTCTATAAAAATTTCATTGTGTCATTTACATTTCAAAGACTTTAATTCTTGCATTTTTAATCGCTTATATCACGATAAATTTGCTATCCACTTAATAACTTATAAGTACTAAACCAAGCACTAAATTCTTGCTTAATCAAACTTAAGGGTGTTAAGTCTTCCGCAATGAAAACAAAATCACAAATCGAGTTAATTTAGAGCCAACGGTGAGTTACTTCATCAACAAATTTCGAGTTGAGTGTTGAGAGATTAACTCTTGAGTGACTAAATTGATGGTATCCTTCAAGGACACAAGCGTGTAGTATCAACTCGAATTTTTAAAAGGACTAAATCGAAAATTTGGTAAGGTTTATTCAACCCCCCCTTCTAAACCTTACACTTACACCCCTTGGGACCTACAGTGGCTAAAAGAACAAATAACCTAAATCAGATTTTCCAATCTTCATATCACACTATATACGACAAGAATCCTACTTCTCCAAAAAAATTCAATCTCTCACCCAAATGTCCAAATCTTTCTCACACAACTGCCTCAATTGATTGCTATTGCGGTCGAAGAGCAATCATTCGAACCTCATGGACGAATGAGAACCCGGGGAGGAGATTTCTTTCTTGCCTCAATTATAAAGTAAGGGGTCGAATTTGTTCATGAAATATGTTTTTTCCCAATCTTTTTCCTAATTTTTTTGTTGTAATTTTTTGTTCATGAAATATATTCGCAGTAATTGGTTTTGTGAAATTTTAGGGTGGAGGTTGTGGATACTTTCACTGGCAAGAGTCTCCACTATGTGATCGAGCAAGGACTATAATTCCAGGTTTACTACGAAAGATAAATCGAATGGATGATGAAAATAAGAAGCTAATCGTGAACACACAAAATTTGGAAGAAATGGACAAAAAACTGATTGAAAGAAACAAAATTTTGGCTGAAAGGAACATAAATCTGGTTCAAGAGAAGAAGAAGATGAGGTTGATGTTGGTGATTATTCCACTTGGGTTCAACTTGTTGTGGATGATTTTGTCTAAAATGAACTCTGGTTCTAAGAGTGTAGGCTTAGAGATGATTGGTTAATGTTTTGTAATGGTTATGTATAAAACATCAATGTGTAATTTAATGTGTTGTAATGGTTATGTTTAAAACTTGATTGTAATAGTTATGAGTTGTAATGGTTATGTTTTGTAATGGTTAATGTTTTGTAATGGTTATGTTTGATGAGGGTCAATATAGATTGGGTCGAGCTGATGATCTTGGCCTATTGGGCCGAACTGATGTGCTCTTATATTGAGTCCCTATTGGGCCGAACTGATGTGCTCTTATATTGAGTCCCTATTGGGCTGAACTGAGGTGCTCTGGTAGTGAATCCATATTGGGCCGAACTGGTGTGCTCTTGTATCGAGAGCCCTTATTGGGCTGAGCTGATGAGTTTGGCTCATTAGACCGAACTAATGAGGTTACTCACTAAGAATGAACTGGTTTACAGAACCTTCATGGATTTCTAAGTATTGGCCTGGTTAATAAAGGGGTTGGTCAAATACTCTTTTGCTCGACCTGGAGAGCTAGTGAGCTGGATATGTGTAAGCTTAGCCTGAGGATTAGGTCACCGAGATACCTATAAGATTTTTCGATAGTTGCACTGCCGACCTGAAGTTTATGAGGTCAGCTCGGGAATGATGAGCCCAAGCAAATTAGAGTTTTGAAAATTTGATCCTATATTAATCATGATTTTGTTACCAAATCGTAACAGAATTCGGATTTTACGAAAACCCTAATCCGGGCTAAGCTATAAAAGCCCAAGTCTAGGTACATTCTTAACCTAATCACACTTTTCTCATATTTTATATATTTTTTGCCTCTTTCTTGTCCAACACTCTTCTGACTTAGGTATCAGAGAAGGCACGCCGAAGCACCCCTCCGACCCCCCTTTTGTGCAGGTTCACGATGGAGCTCGGTCAGAAGTCAATCTCAAGAAGATGGAGCGTTTTAGGATCAACCAATGTTTAAAACATCAATGTGCAATTTAATGTGTTGTAATGGTTATGTTTAAAACCTGATTGTAATGGTTATAAGTTGTACTTAATCAATACTCAAAAAAAAAAAAAGTGATCCAGAATTACATAGTTAATAAATACTCTCAAAACATGCAAATTGACAGTACTTAATCAATACTCTCAAAGCTTTATAAAACTTGACTTGTTCACAAAATTGACAGCCCAAAATAAGTTCACAAATATGTCTTCAGTTGTTCACAAATATCACATTACAAAACAAAAATGGCCTTTGTTCATTGGCTTGCTAGAACTGTCACAAAAAAAGACACATTACACAGGCTACTTAACATTTCTCATTTCTTCGCTCTTTTCTTTGTTCATTGGCTTGCTAGACTGGCTTGGTTGAGAAAGATGATCTTTGTTTGGTCTGGCTTCAGGCACTGATCTTGACATTTGGAGTTGTTGCCATGGAGTAGGTCTTTGTGTTTGTTCTTTATCATGGGTTTTTTCTATCACTGCAACTTGGCTTGTAGCATCAGGCATTGTTGTTTCCACAAACATAAATGGGGGTAAAAACTACTGTTTGGAGACATGTATAGAGTCAAAATTTGTTAAGTAGTTAGAAAGTGAAATAAACCAACTTTAGAGGGGAATAATACCTTAACATCTTCCTCACATTCATCATCATATCCCTCTACATCAGCATCATCATCATCTCCCTCTAGATCAGAAAAATCACCATATCCTTCTAGATCAGCATCATCTCCTTCTACATTGGACTTAATATCACTGTTTGTTTGCTCATCATCCATCTCCAATTCTACCCAACCACCAGCAACATCCTTTTGGCTAGAGGTGAATGGGGTTGTAGGTTCTATGTAGACATGCATCTCCCTAGAGTATAAATGTATTAAAGCCCATGTCCTAATGTCATCATCATCACCTAATAATTTAAAATCCATCCCTAAAAGTATATGGTAGACCCAACTCCCTACAACACCAAAGATATCACTCATCTTTTTTAATAGTTTATTACACATGTTTCTTGCATTAACATAGTCAAACACTATTAAATCACCCTCTGTGTATCTACCAAATGGTTTGTGGTGGAACTCCCCACCACAGTCAACACAACAGTAGTAAAATCGGTGTCTTTGTCTGTGGAGCCCAAATCCCAATTTAAAATTAAAAAAATAGTAAAAAACAAACAAGCAAACAAAAAAAAAAAAACATAAATTAGTACAAAAAGGTAAAAGAAAACTCCATTTTTTAAAAGGAATGGGACCATTACAAGTCTTTAATAATCGACATGGTCCCTAAGCGTTTAACAAATGAGCATCTTACTCCACTCATTGCACATTTCGACAAAACAGTGAAAAAATGCAATAAAATATCTTACCGTAAGAAGGGGGCCCTTACCCCGATCGGCTCTCTTCCAAATCTGAACCTTTTCTGCCATATCTTCTTCGAATATTTTTTTGTTCTCGAATATTTTGAGGTTCAATGTCACAGTGGATATTGTCGTTTACAATTTCAGAGAGAATGTTAGGTTAGAGAGTTAATTGGGTTTTAAGGGCTTTTAGGGCTAAACAATGATAAATTCAACATATTAGGGGTGTATTAGTCATTTTGTCAATTTTGCCACCTCATTTTCCTCCCAAAAAAAGTTGACCGGTCTTTTTCCTTTAATGACATGGATTTTTTAGTAAAACCATGTAAGCAAACCGGTCTTTTTCCTTTAATGACATGGATTTTTTTCTAAAACCATGTAAGCAAGGGTGGCCAAAAAATTTGACATGTGCCCCTCACGTGCTGTATTACATTGAGATTTGAATTTTTCGGCAAAAAAAGGACTAAAATTGACATTTTTCCAAAGTTACAGGACTAAATTAAGAATCGTGATAATTGGAGGACGTTTGTGCGACCGAATAAAGGTTACATGACTAATAATAGTTGCATCTCGGCGGTAAGACCGTTACAAATAAGGGTGATCCATGCACGTGTGGTTCTGGCCGGGCTTTCCTGAGGTTGCAATTTTGCCAAAATGACAACTTTTATTAATAATATGTATTAACAAAATAAAATACAAGATAAAAAACTTATAAATATGCTTATAAGTATATTACACGTTCATAGTAATTTAATTTTCTTGTTTCTTGTTCATTTTTATTTCGTTTTTATTTGAATTATTGTGTATTCTATAATACAAGAATAATTTTTTTATTCTACACGAGTCGACTCGTTTTGCCCCACTCCAACCCGCGACCCGTGAGATGGATGGGGTGAACATAGATCTTCAAGTACCCACCCCACCCCAACCCACCCCATTACCATCCCTACAAATACCTCAAATTGTTGATAAAGTTGTTTTATCAAACTTTTACATATAAATTGTATGATTCAATACATTAATTAATATACAGGGACGATTGTAAAGAATAATTTTGACATTTCCTCACCCATCGGCTAATCAAAATACACAGGTTGCGTAGCAGCAGATAAACTCCCTCTCTCTAGACAGGGACAACATTATGTTCCACCTCTGACACTGAAAGGCCTATCCATTTCCAGAAGACACGTGCTCGAATATTCTCCAAAATAACTCACCGCCTGTAACATTATCAATTCCCTCTCCCACTGGGGTCGGGAAAGGGCAAAAAGGTAAAAGGGAATCCCCTATGACCTGTTTGGTAAACCCACAAATCCAAATAAACATAAAAATATCCCCAGCAGTTAGATCTAGTCCCCGATGCCTCTTATCTATCGTCCCTAAAACCCAATTCAATTTGTTATCTCAAGTTTGGGGGTTCTTAATTCTTTCATAGAAAAATACAGAAACAAAGATGCCTCAGAGACACTCGAAGAACAATAACGATTTAGCTTTCTTCACGTACGATGAGAAGCGGAAGCTAGGGTACGGCACGCAGAAGGAGAGATTGGGCAAAGACTCGATTAAACCATTCGACGTTTGTTCTCTGTGCTTGAAGCCTTTTATAGAGCCTATGTCCTGCCTTAAGGGTCATGTTTTCTGTAAAGAATGCATTCTCGAATGTCTATTGGCGCAGAAGAAAGATATTCAAAGGTTCTTCCCTTCATTTATTTATTTAGTTATTATTATTCACTTCTTTGCCTGTATTTTATTTTTGAGTTTTTTCTTTTCTTTTTTTATGTTTAATGTTGGAATGCTACTATTCAAATGTATGAGTAGACATTATTAGAGTTTAATTTCGATTGATAAAAGTTAGGTCAAACTCAACAAGCTGAAAGCAGCAGTGAATACTTTGTGTGATGTGAGTTTATGTCACATATGGTTTGGAAATTAGTCTGGCGATCTGAGTTGAGAAGTTTTATTACAAGATTGTACTTTCAATTGCCCCACTTACGGATGAAAGAACTTATTCTTGAATTATATTGCATCTCGGATGCTATGACTTTTTCGTTTTTAATTTTAGCAAACACAAGTTGGTCTCGCAGTATGAATCTGTCGAGTTTCCATGTAGCAAACACAATGTCATTAGTTTGCCTTGAAGACCTTAAATTTAAATGCCATTGCCTTGTGTTAGAGTAACTGTTTTAGCTATGGTCACAAAGTTGTCGGTATTTGACTAACAACAACAAACTAAGCCTTGTCCCAATCATGCCATCGTTTACTGTCAAAAGCCCGGTATTTGACTCCTGCCGAAAAAAAAGGGTGTGTACAAATGTGACTTGCAA
Source organism: Rehmannia glutinosa (assembly GCA_016081115.2). Taxonomy (NCBI): domain Eukaryota; kingdom Viridiplantae; phylum Streptophyta; class Magnoliopsida; order Lamiales; family Orobanchaceae; genus Rehmannia; species Rehmannia glutinosa. Next base: position 70,258,920 of record CM071933.1, read on the forward strand.
AACGCCTTTTAAGTGAGGTCTGCCTGCTTTCTTGTAGATTACTGCTTGGGTCTAATTCTGTTAGGTATAGTCTGAGATTCAATCTTTTCATCCTTTTAACGAATTTGCAGACGTTGAACGAGCATCTTGAAGAGAACCCTGAGTTCTGGTTGCTTTATACTTGTTACTGTTGTTTATCGGTGACCATAATAGAGGACTCATGGTATAGCTTGCAAGAAGTAACTTTTGATCTATTTAGCTCGTGGTAAATTGGATCAAAGTTCTCGTTCTATGTTGCCTCTGAGCAGCTTATCCATTCACTATTGGCTTAATAAACCAAAGATTCAATTTTTTTTAAAACCAATGCATCTGTTAGATTCAAGAGAACTATGCACAAAAGGTCTATTATGAATTTGTCCTCGAAATAGATTCCTCTATGCAGGTGTTGAAATCTTTAGGATACAATAATTGCCAATCATTGAGTAGAGAACTGATGGAAGATTGGAGCACTTATTGTCAAAGCATTTTTCACCTTTTTGTCCACAGTTGGTTCCACACTAAGGGATATTACGCAATGGTTTTGATCACCTTTTGCTTTCCTGCAGCATACGACTACGGATAGGAAATTTATACAAGTTTGTAATCTTGCTTACTTTTTCCAACTTAAAACTCACTTTTTTGGCTAAAAAATAATTGTTGCTTTCACCTCAGTGGCAACTGGATTAAAGGCTGTCAACTTATGTATTTGGTTTCAAAGTATCTTGTGTTCGTCTAGTAGTGCTGATAGACATATATTTACCTGCAGAAAGCATTCAGCCCATACTGCTCAACGGAAGCAAGAAAAAGAAGAAGAAGAGGAGAGGCTAATGCTGCAAAAGGCTAGAGAGCTTGATGCGTTTGATCAACAGAACCATGGGGCAGTACCACAGTACAATGATAAGAACTACAACAGAGACAAGAACGGTTTCCATGGGGCAAACAGCGTAAAAACTACCTCATACGAAGAGGAAGCGCTTCGTACCATGAAGGCATTTTGGCTACCTTCTGCAACACCGGATGCTCCCAAAAAGGTGGATGCCCCATCGACAGACACTATTTGTCCTGAAGGGAAGGAAAAACTTAGGCTAAAGACACTTTTTTCTATCTCTTTTATGGAAGATACAAATGCGCAGAAGCGCTCGACTTCTCTTGATAAGACCTATATCTGTCCTAGCTGCAAGGTTACGCTAACTAACACACTGTCACTTGTAGCCTTGAATTCTTGTGGGCATGTTTTCTGCAAGAAGTGCGCAGATAAATTCATCGCGGTAGACAAGGTTTGTCTAGCCTGTGACAGGCCTTGCAAAGAGAGGAATCTTATCAATTTGGCGAAGGGAGGAACTGGTTTTGCGGGTCATGATGATCATCTTGAAGCAACAGATTTCAAGCACTTGGGAAGTGGTTCGGGTCTTGGGCTTGTAAGACCCGCCATGAAGACTTGATCTTGCGATGCAGTAACTTCAGTTTGAGCCATTATTACTCTGTTTTTTTGACTCTTTTAATTTTGGTACTTCTATACAATATATGCATATTTCTTGTTTCGGTTATGTTCCATGTAATATATTTGGTGATCACAATTGTCTGAGTTGTTTTATATTCTATAGCCCAAATTCTTGGCTACTTACTATTTACATGTTGATTCACCATTCATAAATCTGGAACCCTTAATTTACAGTGTCATCCTTGTACCTTCTTCACAATTCGTGCTTAGATCATTTTCTTTCGATGTTGAAGTAGAGATAGCTCGTCCATGTCTGTTAACGACTGACAGTTTAAACTTTCTTTTCCGCGAGTGGATGGAGATCCCTATTGACATTTATTTAGTTTGCGGGCTGCTTAGTTTTATTAAAGCGAGCCATCAGCATGTGTATGTTTGCATGCATTCTCCGCACATTATATATGGGATCCTTCTTATCCACTTCGTTTCTTATCTAAACCGGATGTTTAGGTCAGAACCACATCAGCTGAAAATTTTTAGGATTCATGTAATCCAAACGTTTGAAATCATCCAAAGTAGAACAGAAATGAAGGGCTCACCTGTTTTGTATGGTTGGCTGGTTGCCTTGTATCAGTTTGCTGTTTGCTGATTTTGTTATCCTTACAAGGATGGCGTGAACTTGGGTGAAATCAGTAGCGTGCAGGAAATCAGTGGTTAAATGTTTGGTCTATCCGTTGATATGTGGTGTAAATATGTAATGTTACTAATGCATGAGCAGCCAATATAAGATATCGAAAATTTGTGCTATCTAATCATTATTTTTTTTTTTATCCGGTGCATCGGTCCATTGTCCACCTTTTGCAATTGAATCCCCATATAGCAGTTGGACTTTAGGAATGTTTGGTCAAAATGATCGGATTTGTGAATTGTGATTGTCATTTACCACGTGGGATTGTAGAGAATTGACTCACCCATATAATATGCAGGCAGGGGCCAAATTCTATCCCCAAGAAACCTGTTACCGGCAGTCCACCATAGTTGACCAGCCGAAAGAATCAAAACCCACCAGCCAATATCCATTCAATACCCCACCCCCACCATCTACTATCAATCAACAATAATTATTATGCACCAAAAACTACAGCAATAATGCAATAATAGACTCGCAACTAGGCACATTTACAGATCATAGTGGGTTGGCTGATCAGCATCCTTTATGCAAAAGTTGAATTTTGTAAATATAAAAGTATTTTTAGATAGAATTAATTTTCTCAAATTATGATTGACCAAAATTCCGAATTTTAGCTTTCACAAAATATTAGTTATTGCATGTGAACAATCCAAAAGTGAGCATAGTCTAGATTAGGGGTGTCAATCGTGTTGTATTTCGTGTTCACGGGTCATGTTTTGATACATGTATTACAGGTCTGACACGAACCCAAACACGACCAGTTTATTTATTTGTGTCAAAATATACGATACAAACATGACCCGTTCATGACATGGGTAACCCGAACACGACACGAAAAACCTATATAATTTAAAGTTGACACGAAGAAAATAAAAAAACTGGAGAAAAAGATAGTACAAATAAGAAATATATTAAATTATTAAAAAATATATTTAATAATATTTTCATCATCATATAACCAATAAAACATTAAAAAATATTAAAATAATATGTCACTACAAAATTATATGGGTTAAATAGGTCAATCGTGTCGATCCACGGGTCGACCTGACCTATTTATTTTTCGTGTTAATCGTGTCCGACCTGATTTTGACCCAAACCTGTTAAAAGTTGTATCTGTACCTGCTAAATTCGTGGTTCGTGTCGGGTTATCGTATCGTGTCACAAATTGACGCCCCTAGTCTAGGTGTCAAACTTTGAGACCTAAATCACTGTTATATTTAGGGATAATTACAAAAATCTCCCTGAGGTTCCAACTAATTATAGAAAAGCCCAGAACTTTGAGGTTTGATTCATTTTACATTTTTTTTATAAATAATTTTTTTTCAAAAAATCCCCTAATATTTTTGGAAATATTACAGTTAATACCTTAAATATACTTATAACCAAACCTGAGGTTTTTTTTTATTTTTATTTTTTAATTTTGTAATATTTCTCATTTTATTTTGTAATTAGACCTTAGGTTAGGGGATCTTTTGTAATTATACTTTTTTTTTTGGAGAAATTTGTAATTATACTTATATTCTATTGTGAACTCGTTTTGCCAATAACAAATAGAAAACACTCAAAAAAAAAAAAAAAACCGTTTCAAATACGTGGCAGCAGAGCCGCCGTCAATATATCCGTTGGCCCACCTTTATATTAAACTGGCGCCAACCGGTTCTCAACCATTATTTACTTTCCCTTTATCCCTCAAACAGAATCCGCACCATTATCTTTGTGATTATTGATTAAATCTTATACCCCTTTCCCCTCTCTCAAAATTTCTATATCAGATTAATCAATCGCACAGAACAGATACGCAATAAACCGTTATCCTCTCAAAAGGGGCCGTTACAATTAGAACAAGAGGCGACCCCTTTTGAATGATGGCGGAGCCGGAGAAGAGAGGTGGTACGGCGGCGGCGGAGGAGGAGGAGAGGTTGTTGATGGAGGAGGTGACGGTGTTGGATTTTGATATGCTCTGCTCAACGGTTGCCATGCAGGCGCACAAGGGGAAATGGGGAAAGCTGAATGGGGATAAAGAAGAGGAAAATATTGTGTCTGATTATTATCAATATGGAGGGGGAGTGCATAGAATGTGGGAAGGTGAGCTTGTTTATGATTGCTTTGATGATCGACGGATCGCTCTGGAATCCGCCTGGTATGTAATTTTCATTAACTGCTTTTCGTCTTCTTTTAACAAAAGAAAAGCAACTTTTTATTTTTTATTTATTTTTTCTTTTTTTAGGGTGGGGGTTCTCCTTTTTGGTTATGAATGTGAATTTGTTGGAAACTTTTTCTATGTTTGATTTATTGATTTTCTGTTAAATTATTGTGTGTATATTGAAATTAAAAAGAAGAATTAAGAATAAGAACTGAGAGAAACAAAATGTTACTTTTAGCTTCAGCTTCAATTTGACGCATAAGGTTTGAAATTTCCCGTGCGTTGTAAAGGTGATGCGGCCGAGGATTTGTGTAGGCAGTGAAAAGGGTTTTTAATTTTTTCAAATTAGTTTAGTTTTGTCACTTTTGCCATATCTTTGCCAATTAGTCTTGATTATGACTAAAATAGATGTCCATAATCATGTTACTAAGTATTTGTATGCTTTAAAATTCAACTTTTGGTATTCCTTTAATTATGAGAGTTTGACGTTTGACTATGGATTCTATCCTTTTTTTACAGTCAAACTAATTTTGTGATTGTGTGTAATTAGATTGCCATTTATTGCAGTTGTCCATGTTATAGATTTGGCAAGAATATGAAACGAGCTGGACTTGGTTCTTGTTTTCTTCAGGTAAATGCTATTCTTTCTTGGGGACCATTCATAATCACTTAATCTAGCCACTCCAGCTACGAATGATTGATTTTTTTTTAAATTTTTTTGTCGTTCTCTGGTTGGAGACACTTGGAGTTGCACGATAACCAGTTCTGTTTCAAACTTGTTTTCTCTAGATCAATTAGTGTGTACATGTATTTATGAAATTACATTTCTAATATAGTTTAAGCCAAATGTGAATATCTTCTAGAGATTTTGTGGAAGGTCTTTTCGTGGTCTTTAAATTGTTAATGATGCTGTATCATTTCTTACATGCTTGCTTGGTATTTTTGTAATGGGTTTTCCATCATTACTGAATATTTAATTGAGTTCGACATATGAATTGTGCAGGGATCCATTCACTTGATTCTTGCCATTGTTGCCCTGTCCAACCTGCTTGCATTCATAATTACGAGAAGATGCTACTTTCTGTATTTGGCTATTTCTTTCACTCTGTCAGTCGGAATATATCTGGGATATCACCGAATGCGGATTCGGAAAAAGTTCAATATAAAAGTAAGCATTGCACTTCTGGAACTGTTTCTAATTTTGCAACTGCATTGCTATTACTTGATTCTTCAATCGATAAGGTCTATTTCATTTACACAACTACACACAAATTTTGCTGCACGTATAAGCGACTCTGATCATAAGGTTCCTACCTTGAAAGAACTAAATTGATTCAAAATAACGGAGAACCAATTCCTATGTAGACCTATTCTCAGGGATTTTAGTAAATTGAAAGCACTAATAAGAATACATTTTGTTTTACCTTAGTACCTAATCCTTCAGTTGTTCACTGTTATACATAAAAGCAAGTGTTCAAATAGTATTTTCTAGTTCTTTATTAACTATTTTCCTTTCCTGTTACCTATTTTTAGGAAAGCAAGTGTTTATAGAGTTCTTTGTAGTTCGTTATTAACTATTTTCCTCTTTCTGTTGCTTATCTTATTCTAATCTCTCTATTTTTGTTTTCTGGACCATGATTTCATAAATGGAAATGAGAAAAGGTGCCTTTGAAAGGTATTCTGTTGTATCGTCACTTTTATCTGATGAAACTGATTTCTTCCTTCTGTTACTCTTTCTTGGAGAGTACGTATTTTAGCCTCAATTTCTTTGCTAAACTATGTTGTTCCCGAGTTTAAACCCTTTAAATTGACATAGTACGATTGAACAGCTTTCTGAATATCATGGATATCCTTCTGGAGTGCAAGAAGTTTGTAGCATTCATATGGTTCGGTATATTTCGTCCATTTTTGGGCATGTTCTGTATGGATGTTAACTTGTTCTTTGCCATCACGTCTCATTCACACAAATATTTTGAAGTTTGAACTCTATATCATGCTCGGACGTAAATTTTTATTTCCTCAATGAAATTCTGTTTTCAAGTTTTGACAGCTAATGTGACTGGTTTGCTTATGTAGGGTGGTGACAGTTCTTTCGACGATTGTGTATACCATCTTATTTGCCCGTGCTGCACTTTATGTCAGGTATGTTCTCATGTTACATATTCATTTGCACATTTAACGCAACTAAAACATTTGGTACCCCAACCGCAAATGTAAGAATCTGGCCATCACTAGTATGCCAAAGCAAAATAAATCTACTAGCTAAACCACTATAAATTAATAGCCTTTCAAAACTCTATTAATTTAGCGAGATATTAAATAATCGATAAATTAACAATCTGTATAACAGGAGTCTAGGACATTGGAGATGAACAATGTCCAAGATGGTACGTGGCATGGCAGAGGGGATACCATATGTATAGGAAGCTTATTTGAGGATACTAAACCATACTTGGAGTTGAGTCCACCTTTTGTTGTATCAACAAAGTCTCCAGAATTCGCTAGCATGCAGAAAACCTCAAGTGACAGCATTCATTTTTCGACATCTGTGGTAGGGCATTCTTCTCCTTTGGTTCCACCGCTCGAGTGATGTCTGTGTTGAAACACAGTGAATATGGTGGTTGGTCGTGGGGCATCGCATCTCCAAATTTTATTTGAGGTGGTGAAATAATGTTCAAATATTCGGGAGGAAACTAAGTCGAGTTCCATATAATGCATAAAAGTTTCGTGACCATATCAAGTTAGGTGGTCCAAATTTGATGTACATATGTAGGTTTTTACAATTAGAATTGCAAATGTATGTAGACTTTGTAGTGCTCATGCAAAAAATGTAATCTTACAATTGTGTTAATAAAGTATTTGATTCCCTTTTTATCTTAAAACCCCCCCAAAAAAAATAAAAAAAAAGAAGAGGGACTAGGTTTTAATTTGCACAGTTCGATACATTAATTTGCTTGAAAATAAGGTTCACCCTGTACCTCTATCAATTCATTTTATCAATGCAATACTTAATTTTCCCAGTTCTACAATTTTTATGCAAGACTCTAAAGTTTGTGTTAAAACCTTGAAAACTAAACAAGACAAATTAATCAAAGAAGATAGTAACATCGTAAAGAGGAGGAAAACATACGTCAGAGATCCTCAGCATGATCTCTGTCAGGTCGTACTACGTACAACCTCTTTGTACTTCGTTATCTAAGTGATCTGAATTGATCAGTTATTATAAAATAAATTGTTTTCATCATGATTATGAATGGCTGGAAATTTTGGTAAAAAGTGCATGGTATGTGATGCTATACTTGGTGCGGTAGACCAATTGATGATTTGATGTTGGACATAGAATTACTTTCATCAATCAGATAAAGCTGAATCTATTGTGCAGAAGGGTCTTAATATTTGCTTCAGGGTTAAACTGAATGCTGCTTTTAGCGTCATCTTATATTTGAACTAGTTGGCTTATATAAGCATACAATATTGCTTTTCGTCTGAGTTACGTCCAGATATTATAGATAGTTTATGGGCATGCAGCGTTGGTGCATATTCATTGTCAGGATTCACTACCTTGATGACTTTTTCATCTATATGCCATGTGATTGTTTCATGTGTTAGGATCATAAATTTGCAGAGTTTTTGAGGTGTTTGGATTAGTGAACACAGAAACTGGTAAGAGTTTCTTGGGTTTTAGGTTTATGCACATCATCTCTCCTATAAATGCTCCTCATTTAAGATTCTTGCCAAGTGGATAAAGTTGCCAGACACACATCTTACATCATGGTGTCGGTTAGCATCTTAGCAATTAATAGGCGAAATTACAATGGAATCTTTGTGGTTCAGTTGCCTTCAGAAAATATGTTTGTGGCAGAGTGTCTTTGAAGTGAAATTATGTTACTGGATTGTATTGTAAGATGGTTTCTTACTCATAGGGATAAAGTGGGCAGAGGCAACATGAAGGCAAGTTCATGAGAAAACCTTCATGGTTTTGGAAATGAAATCTTAGAACAACTCTGTTCACTTTTAGTTAGTTATGTTATCTCAGCTACTCGCATTTACATTTCGCCAAAATACTTTGAACCTTAAACGTTTAGCTAACTGTATCGTCAGGCAAAACTCTGCTCTAAAATTTTTCATATTCTGATTCTGCATTATTTAGCAAATTTAGAATTGAAGCTCTACCTTAGACAAGCCGTAACATTTGTACTTCTCTTGTTCCCAGGAAACATAAAAAATGCCTAAAATTTTCTGCGTAATGTTTCTTATTTATTCGATCACTGCTGCCAACAATGCACGGAGATCACCTCCAATGATGGGGACTGAAGTTCAGGCCTCTGCTCTTAACTATGACTAACAGGTAAGTTGAGCAGTAACAACTTATTTTTAATAGAAAAGTACTATTGCTTCAGTGATTTTGTAAAGTTTAACTTAATTTTAATTTTTTCTAGCTTCATGTATATTCTTTTAGGGAAGCATAAAGCATACATTTTCTTTTTGCTATGGGGAACATATGTGACAAATCCTCTCCTTGCAAAGTTTCTGCTGACTTTCTGGATGGGCGTGGTATTTTTTGTTTCTTTTATGTTCAAGTGATTTTTTTGTCATGAAGTGTCTTCTTATTACTGGCGATTGGAGGAAAATTTTACTACTGATAAGCAGGTCACAAGTTACAAGCTGTTGTAATGATATTATGTCAAGATTTGGAAACTTGGAAATTTATGTTATGTGCGAAGTTGATGGAGTTTTGTTGGTAAACTGTAGCTAATTATGGTACTTTGGACGACTTTCGTGGAAGAACATGGCTGTTTACTACTGAGATTTTTTTTTTTTTTTTTTTGTAGTAATCCATGCAACTGTCAACAACTACTTGCAGAGAAAAGTTACCTGTGACTTGTCTAAAATACTTTAGGCATTTTAGCTGCAGCATCAAAGAGTTTTTGACGGTAAGGCTTCTGATTTTATCGTTAGTCTTATGACTCTTATTGTGGTATTATTTTCCATTCAGTACCTGCCGTGGTGCTGACCAGTTTTAACGTGCGTAAAAGGTGGTTGTTGCCCCTGCCTCATATTCACTTTTGCCTTTTAACTTTCCAAGTTTTTGTCATGCATTTCATTGTCGTTTTGTTTTCTCACTGCAGAAGCTATTACTTCATTATTGATTTGCTGCCATAAAGATGTGCTTGATTTTGCTTCCTTTACAAGATATTTTATGTGATCTGAGTACAATGAATTTTGTCAATAGTAATATCTTAACTTAGATTATTTATTTATTTGTTTTCATGGAATTCTTAGATTGTAGTTGTAAAAAAAAAAAAAACAAAAGGTTTTACCTTTTTTGTGGTTGTTGCTTGGCTTGTGGAGATGAAAATGAAATATGAAGGGAATCCTAGTCCCACTTTTACAAATACCATGTGAAATATTCTTGCCAATTGTGAGATTATGCTTGTTTGATTGGTGCAAGCAAATGTATTTCAACTCTACCTTTTTTCACATAAATGGAACATTCTTTTCTTTTCTTGCCTCAAGCTGTGCAGGTATCAGCATGTCAAGCACTGTTTATTTTGGCAGGTAAATAAAATCTTGTCGCCCCTTTTTTCGTTCCTCAGTTTCCTCAAGAGTAACAACTTTTTCGAAATCCTCAAACGTTATGTCCACTGACCAAGAAACCTCTCCACCCCAAAATGATACTAACTCCAAAGTTTCTCCTTTCAGAAACAATCCAGAAACTGATAAAACCTTCAAACATGATTCTGATCCCAAAATCAAAGAAATCCCACCACCCGAAACAGAGAATGATGATACTGAAGCAATTAAACAGGATTCTAATGGAACCGATGGTACTGAAGCCCATAATGAGGATTCTGCCATTGATGCTGATGAAGTTCCACCGGTTGAAAATGAAACTGATCCTCATCGCCCAGTCCATGAAATTTCACCTGCCGACGACGACGAAACCACCTCAAAACAATTGTCCCCTCCCAGAAACTATTCTACCGAAACCACTGGAATCAACGATCCAGAAACATTAAAACGAGATTCTTTCACTCGTTCCAAGAAAATGTCATATTGGAAGAAACTCAGACATTTCTTGCCAAAACTAAGCAAAAGATCACGGACCAAATTATCCGCTGCCAGAAGTCTAGATGAAAAAGAATTACTTTCCAAGTTGATACAAGCAGATGTTGATTACATCGAGAAAGGGGCCAAAAAGCTTGGCCAATACAACGATCAACTAAATTCAGCACTAAAAGAAGCTTCCAAAGAATTTGAGGTCATCCAGAATCAGGGGCACGTGAAAGATTTACGTGAGTTGAGAAAGGCTATGATCAAACTGAAACTTCAAATTCCTTTAAAGTACAAAGTTGATGGTGATGACCATCCTAAGAATTTTCAGTTCAGTTCCAAAGCCAAGCCAAGCATTCCCGAGGAAGTGCTTGATATGATGCCTCAGTTGCACAAGAATAGTGTTTTTGAAAGAAGTATGGAGTTTAAGGATTTTGAGGCTCGTTACGATGAGCTTCACCCCGAGTTGAGGCTGTGCTTGTTATGTTTTTCTGTTTTCCCTGAAAATGCTGTCATCAAGAAGAGGCTAATGGTGCAATGGTGGGTTGCTGAAGGCTTTGCGTGCGAGGATGTTGCTAATGAGTACTTTCTCCAACTGATTGAAAAGGGTTTCATTGAGCCGGTAAATGAGAACAAAAGTCTCTTTGTGGGGCAATGTCGAATGCATCCCTTTTATCGATCTGCGTTGGTAATGCTTGCAGAGAGGGCCAAGTTCTTGAACTTTGATTCTAAAGGAGAGCCGACACAAAATTTCTCAGGGTCTTTTCAGGCATGCTTGGTTGGGGAAGGATTGATTTCGTTCGAAGATTTGAAGAATAAGTTGGTGACAGTTGATGATTTGGAGAAAATTCATCTACTGTTCAATGTGAATGAGCCGATTCTTGAATTCAAGCCTGATTGGTTTTCCAAGATGAGGAATGTGAATTTTCTTTACTTGGGGAGATGGCAAGCATCAGCTACTGACCACAAAGAAGTTGAGGATACGGTATTCTTGGATGGATTTGAAAACATGAATTATATGAAGTTTCTAAGCCTTCAGGGGGTTTCAAATATAATTGCCCTTCCTGAGTCCATATTACAGCTGACAAATCTCAAGATTTTAGATTTAAGAGCTTGTCATAATCTGGAGACCGTCCCTGACGAAATAGGATTGCTAAAAAGTCTAACACACTTGGACATGTCGGAGTGTTATTTGCTGGATCACATGCCCAAGAGTCTTTCATCGCTCACGGGGCTGAGAGTGCTTAAGGGGTTCGTTGTTGGCAGTGAGCAGGGAAAGAACTCATGCACACTTGGTGATTTGAAGGAATTGCCAAATTTGATCAAATTGTGCATATACACTGGTTTGAGGGATTTCCCAAATGAGCAGCACATTATAGCTTTGGGAAACTTGATAGAGCTCCGCAAGCTAACAATTAGTTGGGGAGGAAGTTCCTTACGAGCATCAACCGACAACATTGGAAAACCTAGAACCACGGAGAAAAAACAAGAGAAAAAAGATTCATTAGATAGTTCAAATGATTCACTGACAAGACCTAGACTTCCTTCGAAGCTGGAGAAACTGGATCTCAAGTGTTTTCCAATGTCAACAACTCCAGATTGGCTGGCGCTTAATAATATGAAAGACCTAAACTTAAAGAAACTATACTTCAGAGGTGGGAAATTCTCTGATTTGGGTCAATATCAGGACACCGATGATTGGAATCTTGTTTCGCCGGTCAAGAAGGACACGTGGAAGGTTCAGGTGTTACGTCTCAAGTATTTGTCTGAAATAGAGATGGAGTGGAGACAGTTCCAGGAATTATTTCCTGATTTGGTTTACTTGGAGCAAGTCAATTGCCCAAAGCTTACTTTATTCCCTTGTGATGCAAATGGGGTATGGATGAACAAGAAACCAAAATAAAGGCATATATCAATTGTGTGTGTCTGTGGTTCTGATTGATTTGGTTATTGTCGTGTTTAAATTTCCATTGTCTTATTGCTAGTTTTGTATTTGTGAGTTTATTATTGTGTCTGTTTGTTACCTTGCATAGCAGGGGAAACAGAACATGCCATATGATTCCTTTGTATAGTGGTTCTATGCCATAGCAAAGCATGTTGAATTGTATTGGGATAGTCCTGTGAGCTTCTATGAGTTGCAATAAATAAATAAATGAAAGTGTGCAATTGTGATATGGTTTAAAATTTACAGTTTGCTGGTCCAATAATTTTTGCATCTGGCATCTTGCTTTTGGAAACCATACGTATGACTGATCGACATCCCCTTTCAGAATTTGTTCTCTTTCCATTTTGTAGGTTGGAGTAGCTTTCAGATTAGAGTTGTATAATGGAGTTGAATCTAAAGTGAGCCAACTTTGCATTGTATAACAATTCAGGACAATTTTACATCACAGTCCCATGAATAATCTATGCTGGAGAGTGTGGAGAATACAGGTACTTGTAAAATATCCCAGAGCAATTAAATATTAGGGTTAATTACAAAAACTACTCATGAGGTTTAGCCTAATTACAAAAAAAACCCAATTATCTTTTAACTTACAAATACCCCTTCACATTTGTTTTTAGCTTAGAGGGGCTATTTGTAACATGATCACAAACCTCAAGGGGATAATTGTAATTTTAAAACATAATTGAAGTTTTTGTAATTAGGCTATACATCAGAGGTAGTTTTTGTAATTATCCCTAAATATTATGCTTCAACTTTCCACATTGAGTTTTTCTGGTTGTTTTTCAATGTACTAGTCTGAGACAAATTAAATTCTAATGCTTGAACAAATAGGAAGAAACAATGTATTGAAACATTTGTAGGAAAGACAATGAAACCAGAAAACCACAACCAAACAAGAAATAGTGATGTGTTCATATCTAAGCCTCTTGCTGAGGTTGAGTTTGGTTTTGGCGATTTTCTCTCTGATTTTGTAATTTTTCATGCACAATTTGCCCCATCATCTTGGCAACTAATGGCAGGCCAGCACACTTCTTCACAATCATATCTTTTAGCTTCTTCATATCTTCTGGTAGTTCGGTTCCATTTTTCTCAACTGCATCCATGAAAATTTCCCAGCAGCTATCATCATCTGTTAGAGGCAAAAGGGTATGCAAATTCTCCCCACCAACCATATTCTCCGCGAGTTTTCTTGATCTGCTAGTAACAATCACTGTACCTCCGTGCCCTTTTGGCAATCCATAGGCCAGTTGATCTTGTTTATTCTCATCATGATTCAACAAAGACGAGAATTTCTGAAACCTTTCATCCAAATTCCAAACATCATCGAACACAATTAAAAACCTTTTACCTTTCAGTTGTTGTCTAAGTGCCACGAGACCACCTTCTAGGCCGAGTTTATCTATGATCTCATCTTCAAATCCAATGCACATCAAGATCCTCTTCACCACCTCTTTTTGATAATCTGTATCATCCTTGGGCTGTTTTGACAAGCAGACCCAAATTCTTGGGAGAAAGTGTTTTTTCACTTCTTGATTATTGAAAGATACTTGGCAAAGTGTCGTTTTCCCAACACCAGACATTCCGACAATCCCAATCATTTTTAAGCCATTCTTATGTTCTGTCCTGACAAGCATCCTCTCCATGATCATGGATTTGTCTTCAATCCCATAAATCTTTTTAGGGTCTATTGATTTGGAACTCCACCGGTAAATATCTAAATCCAAGTTTAATTGTGCGCCTCCTTGTGCACTATCAGCCTTTTCATGAGATACACCTTGAAGTTCTTTTCTGATTTCCTTTAGGCTTAAACGGAGATTATTAACCGAACGTAGGGTCTCAGGAGTGAGATGATGGTTGTTCTTCAATATCATTCGCCACTCGGCCATTACATTGTTGAGATAGTAGAGCTTCTCTTTTCTTATCGAATCAAACGCAGCCCCAGTTTTGGGGGACTTCTTTTCGATCAAGTCCTTCAATTGGCTGCAGTCCTCGTGTAACTGGAACAACTTTGATATGAAGTTGGTAGACGACTTTGCTTCTTCGATGGACGCAGCAAGTTGATTGAGCAGAAACGTTTCTATAACAGCCATTTTCCGATACTGTAAAAGGTGAGTTCAAAGGCTTTTCTGGATTTTTAGTTTTTCAACTTTTTCGTGACATCCAACAAATGATTCATCTCTGTTCAATCGTTAAGTGTAATATAGTGATACAGACAGGATTGATAGATTCGTTTATTCTCAAGTGATGATCAAAAAGCGGTGACATCATAAAGAAGTAGTAGAATAGAACAAGTTATTCTTTTTCTTGGCTTGTCCAGCAGAGTCATTCATATGTTCCAAAGTTCCTTTTCCTTTTTTGGATGTTCCTTTATTCTTGGATTGCTTGAAGTGCTTCATGTGTAATGCGTGTGGGATGCTTATATTACTTATGCTTCAAAAAAATCCCAAATGTTCTAACACTTATACTCTTGGTTACAAAGTAGCAGCCTCCAAATCACGAATGCTGACAGATTTTTCAGTCGGGCGGTAAGGAGATATCCTCTAAATATTATTCAGCTTTAATTTCCTAGTTTTTTTCTTTTCTTGTTTTAGTACCGTGTTTTGGACGACTTGCATCTGCCCTTTTGTTCTTCAAAATTTGAACAAAATAAATAAAACGAATAATGACAGCTGGTCGGGTTGATATAATTTGATGCACAAATACTTTCATGTCAAGATGAGTAATTGATCTTTGTTTTGTTTGTTAATTGTATTAGCATTATAATCTACAAATTTACTCCATTTTCGTCACAGGGTGAGGGTCCCCATAGTGAACAGCTTGAAGGACCTATGGGAGAAATGGGATCTCAGAGTCTTCATCCTCGTGAGCCTATCTCTGCAAACGTTTCTAATCGTATTCGCTCCTTTAAGGAAACGAACCGCTACGAATTGGATAACCATTCCTCTCTGGTCCGCGTACTTGTTAGCCGATTGGGCGGCTAATTTTACCATTGGATTAATCTCAAGCAGCCAAGACGATATTTTTGGCAGAAATCAAAACGACTACAACAATGCTGATCTTCTATCATTTTGGGCTCCATTTCTTCTAATCCATCTTGGCGGCCCTGATACAATAACTGCGTTTTCGCTTGAGGATAACGAGCTATGGCTCAGACATTTCCTTAGTCTCGTAGTCCAGTCCGCTGCGGCGATCTACGTTTTCGTCCAATCACTACCCATGAACCAACTGTGGCTTCCCACGGTGCTCATGTTTATCTCCGGCGTTATCAAGTACGGCGAAAGGATACGTTCGCTATATCTCGCTAGCTTGAATAGTTTTCGGGAATCAATGCTCACGGATCCTGATCCGGGGCCTAATTACGCGAAGCTAATGGATGAGTACCATTCGAAAATAGAGGCGAATCTTCCGACGAGAATAGAAATGATCCCCGAGCCACCTAGAGGGACTAAAGGTGTGAATAAAGTGAAGGAAGGGAAATTGACTCCTGAAGAGGTTGTGCTCTACGCTCACCGTTTCTTCGAGACGTTCAAGGGTCTCATCGTCGATCTCATATTCAGCTTCCGCGAACGTAACCAAAGCCGGGATTTTTTTCTCAAGAGAACGGCGGAGGATGCTTTTAGAGTGATCGAGGTCGAGCTGAATTTCATCTATGAGGTTTTGTTTACTAAGGTTAGGGTTGTCTACACTTGGTTCGGATACGTGTGTAGGTTCGTTTCGTTTTCTTTCGTTGTTGCATCTCTCGGTCTCTTTTACCGTGAGCCTAAGAATAATTTCACACTGACTGATGTTGCCATTACTTATACGTTGCTCCTTGGAGGCATTGCTTTGGATGTAATAGCTTTGATCAAGCTTATTACATCTGATTGGCTATTAGTTGCCATAAAAAAGTTGCCTGATGTAAACCTCGACGACGATAATCCCGAAACTACTCAAGAAAGCGATGACGAGAACAAGCCACGTTTCGGGTTATTTGGCAAGCTTGAGCAAGTGTTTCACCGCAGGTGGTCTGAATCCGTGTCGACTTTCAACTTGATATTCTATTGTCTGCATCGTAGACGAGAAGTGAAGGAAAAATTTATCGGCTACTTGGGATTAACTTTTTTTTTAGACGGACTAAAATACGTGACACACAAGCCGTTCACCAAGGATTTGAGGAACCACATTTTCCAAGAGGTGAAGATGAAATCTGAAATGGCGGACGATTTAGACACTGCTAAGGAAATAAGTGCAGCAAAAGGCGATTGGATACTCCGAGTCGAAGGTTGTAATAAGTTGCTCCCTTATGTTCTCGGCGTGGATTATGACCAGAGTCTTCTGTTATGGCATATCGCCACTGAACTATGCTATTGTGATGAAATTGAAAAAGTAAAAAACAAGTACAGAGATTTCTCCAAGCTCCTTTCGGATTACATGTTGTATCTTCTTGTTATGCAGCCTACGATGATGTCTGCAGTCGCGGGTATAGGGCAAATTCGATTCCGCGATACGTGTGCTGAGGCTAACAAGTTTTTATCCGAAGGATCTGGAAAACAGAAAAAGGATAAGCCTAATGCTTTCCAAGTTGTTTTATATGCTATTTATAGTTTCCTCAAATATCTTTTCTTGTGCCTTTTTTGGTTCTTATTCGTAGTCTCCTTGTTACTGCCTTTGATCTACGTAATATCCTCGGTTGTGAAGTATGCCTGTGGAAAGAAAGGGAAGACGGTGGGATTTGTCGATAAGTACTATGCTCGTATTACGACTTACTTTTCGTGGGTAACGGAAGTAAACCGACGTCAAATAGAGGCGTGTAGAAAAATACTTGGTGTTTATACGGAAGTTAAGCCGGTTACTATTAAGGGGGATAGAAGTAAATCAGTGTTGTTTGATGGGTGCATTCTTGCTAAAGAGCTGAAAGAGCTTGAAGATTCAGGGGATGTGAAAGATAAATGGGAAATTATGAGCAAAGTTTGGGTGGAGTTGCTGTCTTATGCTGCTATCCATTGTAGAGCAAATACTCATGCGCAGCAATTACGCAAAGGTGGAGAGCTTTTAACGCTTGTTTGGTTTTTGATGGCTCATTTTGGTATTGGGAATCAGTTTCAAATTAATGAAGGCAATGCAAGGGCAAAACTCATTGTGGGCAAGTAGCTTGGATGATTTTTTTTTTTTTTCATTTTTCATTTTTTTTTGGTTTAATATGAGAGTGTTTGATAAGCGAGAAGAAAATACTAAATGATAATATTTATGACTTACCTTAAATGCTGTAGCTTGGTCTTATTTATAGTGCTATGACTGTGCACATGGCTTACTTAAATATCTTATTATTGCTGTGAATATTTGTTATAAACAGTGAAACACATTTTTAACTTCAAACGGCATATCAATATTATTTGTTTTAATTAATAAAATATGATAAAATATTAGAATTATTTAAAATGGTAATGATTGAGTTAAAAAGAATATATTATTATATTTAGAAATTACTAATGTAATTGCATTTTCTTTTCTGGAGGTCTTAATATCTTACCCGCGTTGCCCATACTGATTACTTATTTACTTAGGTAACTAATTAACAAGTTAAAAGTTATTTATATCTACCTTCACTATGAAATTTATAATTGTGACTTTGTGAGGCTCACATTATTAAAACGAAACTTATGTTTCTTTTTCATCTTTTTTACATTTTTGGGAAGAGTTGATAAAGTACGATGACTTTGACTTGTACAATGTACAAGGCGCGCTGCACCGCGACACATATGATCATGATGCTAACACGGCTGAGTTTGAGAGGTCCGGAATGTTCTATTGTCACGGAAACCATTTAACCTGCGCCGCTTTATGTCTCCATCTGGAAATCCAGATCTGCTGTCACCCTCCTCGCTTCTCGAGCTTGTACGTTGCCGATCAAGGACACTGACCGGCGTCACCGTACCACTCGCCGTTGCATAGTACCCCTCCCTTGTTATCTCCTGCAACACACCTAAGCATTCCAACAGTGTGTCCTGCAACAATACAATAACAACTGACTTTTGTCAAATTAATCGTAATAACAGAATAATAGTTAGGTAATTTATTTATTTAAATAGTGGTTACTTTGTTGACATAATCACAGGAGGAAATTGCGGCTTTGGAAAAAGAAAATGTGAGCGGAGCCAAGTCCTGAATGGAACATAGAAGCGCTGAAGCTGCAATTATCGAAGGTTTATACTCTAAAAGCTTCAATTCTGCAAATAAAATGGTAGTGAATCACAAATCTAACATATAAATTGGATGAAGAGAAATTATATGCAAAATATTACAGCTAAGTAGGATTACCGTGTTGAACACTGAAAATAATATCTGAAGCTCGGTGCTTGAGACATTGAGCTAAAGAAGAGTCTTCGATCTTGAAGAGAGAGAGAAAATATTGGAGAAACGAAAAAGGAGTGATAGATCGCATTCGCCATTGGAGAGCCGCGAGTAAAATCGTCTCCATTCGATGAACCGACTGTGTGTCAAACTCAAAACCTTCTTCTCTCTGTTTCAATAGAAATTACAGATACTTTAATTAAGCAAGTCCAATAAAAAAAATTGAAGTTATGTAAACTGATTATACTCCGCGAATTGTAACTAAACCTGTAAATGGGAGAGCGAAATAGATAAATCAGAATTTGTCATCTTGGCGGCAAGTGAAAGGCCCGCGAGTACCAGAATGTGCGCAATCCATGGCCTTTTCTCCTGATTTTATCATCAATTCTCAATGCATAAGTCACAAATTATGAATATACTGATAGATATGTCATATCAATGTTGTAAGTATCAAATTTACCAGAATTTCCTGCTTAGATAGAAACCGATCGACGTAATTGACAGAGAGGTAGACCAGAAACGGATCTAAATCGTAGGACAACTTCGCCTGCAGAAATTAAGGGAAGTTGATCGTTAGCCAAAATGAAAAACTAAAAAGAAAAGTAAAATACAGTAATCACTCTTTCTTTTCTATTTTTGCTTTTGAGTGTTGAATTTACGTGAGAGATGAGTGAGAGAGCACGCCGGCGAATAGATAATCGCAAATCGGAGGACTCGAAGGAGAGAAGACACGGCATGTGGTCGGACTCATTGGAGAAGAGAGATGTAACGACGTCGTATTGCAGGTCTTCGTTGTAACACGTCAACGGATTCTGGAGATCCAGCTCCATTTCCTTTTCCTTTTTCAAAAAGAAAATCGCATAGAATATTTCGCGGAAGCGAGAATGAAAGCCATTGAAGTTTGACTGAAAACTACTGCAAGAATAAATCAGACATTCAACGCCTCACCCATGATATTTATTCATGCTGGGTGCTCCGCATTGTGTGAGCAGGTCGATGTATCAATTATCCACAATAAATGTAAGAAATCAGAAGGTCTAAATAGTAAATGCACCAAATTTAGATGGAAAAATTCATCGCTTCGACCTTTTGACTTTTAATGGACTGTAAAAGTATGTGTAATTCAGTCCTTTCCTCTTTTTTTTTTTTTGTTTTTTTTTTGTGTGTTGGTGTAAATATTATCTGATTTGAATTATACAATTAGCTAGTATCTTATTACAAATTGGTCAACATTGAAGCTTTCTATATAAAACTAGACATAAGATATGATTTTATTGTATTATCTCTTTTTTTATTTATTTGATACATAAATTCCAAGCTTGCGTCTAATTAATTTTATGAACAGTCATTACCATTTAAAATGGGATGCATTCGCAACATATACATACTTGGTGTAAACATATGGACATGAGATACATGGGATATATGAGAAGTGAGAACCCTTTTGAATGAGATCGCAATGGATCCACAAAGGTTCGAAACCCCCGGTCATTTATTAATCTGCCTACTGCTTTATCACTGTGTCATGCCCGTAGGAGTGTAACATCTCATATTTTAATATAATAGATGGAAACTATTGTTGGTGAAAACTAATCAAGTTAACAAATGATGAAGAAGTTAGGTAAGCTAAAATTAATATTGTACACATTTTTATTTGTTTCCGTTAAGTTTGGTTTCAATTGCAGTTAATTTGAAGTACATTTTTATTTATGAATATTGCATGTCGTTGGACCTCATGAGAAAAGAAAGACCAATCTTGATACTAATAATCAGGTTGTTACCTATTGACGGGCTTTTTGGTCAACAACACAAATGACAAGTTGGATATTTGCTGGAAATTATAAAAGACGAAAATAAATGGTTTAAGTGCATTTTTATTGATAAAACCAAACTGGAACTCTAGCCGATTGCTAGGATGGTAGGCATTAATTACAAACCATTTATTAGAGTGCCCTCAAAAGCCTCCTTCAATCATAAGTAACTCTTATTTATACTATTGCGTTTAGTGGGGAAATAATTATTTTCCTAAACACTAATGAGACATGTGTCGCTATCTAATCCTACATGGATTGCATGCATGTCAGCCAATATTTTATTGTTAATTTGTTGTTATGGAAACAACTGTACTAGAGGCACATTTGTTTGTCACTGAGACTTTAAGTCGGTCGTTATTGACTGTTCCTGCTCATCTTGCTAAACTCTTGATGGTTTGTCCTCTTGACCAACCCGGTTTGACCGATCGACTTTCCAAATACTTCTAGCCAATCTACAGCATGGCAAGTTTGGTGACATGTCAAACTGTAACTGAAATCCAAGAGTGACAGTTTTGGTCGGCTATCAACATTACGATATAACAAAAAATACCACTCCGTTAATGACAAAATCACAAAGAATACAAAATTGATTTCATTATCCTGCATTGTAAAACTCATGGACTTATTGTACAATATGGAGACTGTCAATTGATAGTTTTCACTGGCTGATGCACAGAATTAATGACAATATAGAAACAAACACTTACATGTATGTATCTGGAAGCAGGGACGGTCACGTGATTCATGTAGAATGAATTGGTTCAGGTTCAAACGGGTAGTCCCATATTTCTGGAGTTTGTCTTCTAATTGAGTTACTTTTTTTTGCCAATTTTATAAATAATATCTACATAGAACAGCATCTTCTATATGTGTGACACACGTGACTGCATTAATTGGAATTCTGGTTTCTCATTGGCTCATGGTTTATAAGGTGAAGATTAAATTTTGTGATTCAGAGATATAGGATTGGAGTGCCACAGCTTTTTGGGTGAGATTTTGAGACATTTCATATCAAGCATTTATGTTTCTGAACTTCCATTGTACATTGAAATGAAGTGCAATTTTGGACTATGGCTC
This sequence comes from Rehmannia glutinosa, assembly GCA_016081115.2. Classification (NCBI taxonomy): domain Eukaryota; kingdom Viridiplantae; phylum Streptophyta; class Magnoliopsida; order Lamiales; family Orobanchaceae; genus Rehmannia; species Rehmannia glutinosa. The sequence continues at coordinate 70,280,436 of CM071933.1, forward strand.
TGTTCTAGTAAAGTGAGGAAAACTTGTCCTCTTTTTATATCTAATCTTGATCGTCCACACATTTGATGAGGACCAAGATAGATCGTTATGCCTAAGTGGACGAACCAATATTCACACCGGTATATTTCTTTAGTATTTGCTCAAATGGATGACCGAGCTCCACCACAGCTCGAGCCAGTCTGTCATTACGTACGTTGATTCTTTGATGCTTAGATTTTAGAATGTTGGTGACCGAACTTATCTTATAAGTTCGGGAAATTTTTGACTGATTGTAGTATATGATCGAGCTGTTAGTGGATAAGATGACAGAATGTTGATTAAGCTGACAAAATTTTATTATCATTAATAAACCCCAAATTCGCGGTAACATGCAAAATCCTGAATTCAGTGGAACCCTGCCTCAAGCTCACTTATAAATACCTTACTTGAGGATGAGGTATGTTGGTGATGTGAACAGCAGCGACGACTGTGCATACAACCCAACAACAATATGTTGTTAACCCAAGATCTTCACTAGTTCGGTTAAAGATTGGTGAAAACCTCGACCCGTTGCTTAGAAAAGCAGGAACCTCGGTATGTATAGACGCCACAAACGAATGTGTAAGTTCACTTGATAAGTCGGTAATCGCAACAAGATGAACAATCTTGAAGCTCTTGGAAAACCCAAAGGGTTGGAGAGAAAATCTCAATTCAATATTCAATAATCAAAGTTGTTGTGAAAAATAAACAAGTGTTTGCCTTATATAGGCGACTCAAGACAAACCCTAAACCAAAACAAACCCTAAACCAACTAGGAAACAACTTAAAAATCAGAAAAGAAAATAAAAACTGGACATAACTCAATAACGTGGCTCCCGAACACGGTCGTGTCATGGGACACGGCCAGGCCGTGTTCCCCGCTGTAATTCAGAACCAAACCCAATCCTGCAACACGACCGTGTTGTTTGACACGGCCAGGCCGTGTTGCCGAGCACGGTCGTGCTTGTGAACATGACTAGGCCATGTTGGCCTCTTCTGCATCCGTTTGAGTCCGAATTAGCTCCTGAGGTCTTCATGAAAGTTGTAGCCCTTTCTCTTAGTTTTCTGTAGCATCTTGAATCAGCCCAATATCAATTTTGTAGATAAAGTTATGGCCAAAATACTAAACCCTACCCGATCAAAAAAAAACTGTTGACGCGCTTGGACGTTTTTGAAGGCAACCTTTTGTTTTTCGATCGTTAATACTTCCTTTCGACACATGATTAACTAATATTGGCTCTAATCTCAATATACTTGGTCTTTAACATCAACTTGGCCACTCAAATGACTCAAAACAATGGAAATCAACACCTAATCGATGATAAACAAATACGAGAACTTAAGAACTCAATTACATAGTCTTCAAGAACTCGAGATAGCTTGCATTTGGTGTTGCCCAAATCCTTCGTGACTGGATTCTCATCAGTTAGTATGTTTTTAGGTTATATCCAATTATTTTCATTATATTTATGCTATAGTTTTCTGTCAAGAACCTTGCCTAACTTAAGCATCACAGAGGGTCTGCCAGAAAACCCTTCGACCTCTTTCTAATTGTGGTCTTGCAGACGGACTAATGTTGAAGACATCGGAGATCAGAATTCCTTGGTGGTTCAAGCTTTTGGACTTTTCAACATTGATATCAGAGTGCCATTATTTATTTATTCTTTTAATTATACAAAAGATAGCCAAGAGCAACGTCTAATGTCGAATAAAAATTGTTAGTACTTGCTTCAATCTTAATCCTCCGTTTAACTTGATATTCATTTCGAATTCTACATCACATATATACAATTATATACATATCAAGTATCTAATAACGTGCATGATAAGGCAGTGAGTTCATAAGACAACACAGTGACGTCTTAAAATGGGTCCTGGAGCCCCGAATCCGACCCGAACCAGGGGAATGGACCTTACCCAAGAATGTGGACCATTGATCTTCCTGACAGCATAGTACAAACTCACCCTTCAGATAATGACACTTGGCGGATAGTCATTAGTCAGGGACATCTATAAATACCCTGCTACAGTAACATGATGGTAACTATTAATTCTGTCACTTTTACTATTCACTTTTACATCTACTGTCTTCATACCCCGTACCTCACGAACTCGATCTGACTTAGGCATCGGAGGGTCTTAGCCGGGACCACCCCCGCTAGCCTGACGTGTGTTTATCTATTTCAGGTCATATAAGAACTTGAACCCGGTTACCCGAAAGTCCGCGACCCGAAGGTAACTTACTGATCCAAATCAGTGCATATATAAAATATAATACGAAATAAAATAACAAATTAATATAGAAAAATCGCAGAATCCTATTTTTTTTTTTTTGATAATCTCGCTTCAGAAGGCTTACGCCGACTATGCCCGAGACAACGACTCCGCTCCTCATTCGCCAGATCCTCCCAGGTAAAGAGAACAATTATGTTCGACCCCCCAATCTACTAATAACGATCTCTCCCCGAATCGAATCCACACGGATGCTATTCAGTATGAGTTCCCACCAAATCTTCACCAACTCGCATATGCCCCGGGGAGTAATTTGATGGAGAAGGGATATGAACCCCCGACCTCCACCCCACAAACAATTTGATGGAGCAAGAATTTGAACCCCTAACCTCCATCCTACAATCTTTGTGCTTGTGGTGGCGAAAGGTGGCTAAGCCACCTGGTTCGAATCCTATTTTTCTTTCAAGTAGACATGTCAAACGGGGCCGGTGAGGCTAGCTACCAAAGCCCACCTAGACCCGCCTTCCAAGCGGGGGTTAGCCTTGACTCACCACTCGGGCGGGCGGGCTGGTGAATAAAAATATAAAAGTGTAGGCCCAGCTCGGCCCACTAGCCCGCCTCTAGTGGGCGGTCCCGGCCTGGGCCGGGCTTCACGAGCTGGGCCAACGGGCCTGTTTTTTTTTTTTTTTTTGTGTGTGTTCTTATGTTAAGTATAAATGAATCTAATATTTATATCAAAAATTGAGTTGTCAAGGTGGTAGGTTTTTACATCTTCTACCAAGAGGTCAAGAGTTCCAATCCCTTACAATACATTTATTAAATATTTTACACTTAATGTGGTACGCATTTTGCAGAGAATATTTATTATGTTATAGTATTTTTCCAATATTAAGTAAACATACATTCCAGATATACTAATAAAAATTAAGTTGGCATGATGGTTTGGCAACATGATTGTGTACTTGGAGGTTTGGTGTTCAAACCTCTACTACCTCAACATAATTTTAAATCTTTTGAATCTATTTAAAAAAATAAAAATAAAAAAAAAACAGCCCAGCCCATCCGGGCTGGGTCTGAACCGGTCCCGGGCTCAGGTGGGCCTGGGCCGGGCTGGGCTGGGTTCATATATTTGGGCCCAATTGGGGCCCAGCTTATACTACTAGGACCGGCCCGGGGACACCATTACTATTCATGGGCCGGTCCTGGGCCAGCCCGAAGTGGGCCGGGCCCGAGCTGGGCCGGGCCAGCCCAGCCCACTTGACACCTCTACTTTCAAGTATATATGGTCTCTTTTTCTCACCATGCTTGTTACTGAAGCAGATCATTGGCATGTGATAAGTCAGACCTTTGATAAGCTACAAATTAAAGCCAATGCAGCTTTTACTTTGACCAGATGCTTTTAAGTTATACTACACCATATGATTAACATATATCTATGTTAATGACATCAAAATAATTGTCTTATAATTTTATCGATATGCATAGAAATTACTAAACCATTTATTAATACAACTCTGGCTTTATCAAGTCAGAGACTAAACAGTCAATCTTTCGTGAGACTTTTTTTTTTTTTTTTTTTAACTTTATTAATTCTCTTGTCTTTGAGGTTTTGGGAAACGAACAAGACTTACTTTAGTGTTGCAGCCATGATCTCTCTGATATTGCCCCATGAACAAGCAATGTGCCATTTTCTTTTTCATATATTCTTTCCTTAATTAATTTCATATCGAATTTTTGGGTATTCTTTCTTTAGGTCTGCAATAGATATATTCTCTGCTTTTCATTGATACAAGAGAAAGCCTTTGTGGCTCATTAGAATTCCACTACACGCAATGGAAGTCCAAATTACTTTCACTTTTTCTTACTTCTGCTTTCTTCTTTATTTCTTATTCTTTCATCTTATAATTTTCTTTTCCCCAACTCTAGTAGAAATGTAGAATAATAGCAACGATATATTTATGCTAAAGTTTTTGAGAATTTTTTTATTATTTTAAATAGGATATTGGTTGGTTCTTCAATTACATCGAGATGATTCAAACCCATTACTTATTTTAAAGAAAAGAGAAAGACGAATAAACCAATTTAGGATTTAATATATGGTAATAGGCCAAATTAGTCACTTACATTTTTTTTGAAAATGAAAAGCATTCATGTTTTTCAAAAACATGTTTTTAGTTATTTTGACTAAAAACCGACGGTCATATCTTTCTTGTATTCTTTTGTGAGGTATTTGACTATTTTCCAAAATTTTGACGCGGTACATTTCTCGGTACCGAGACTAGGGGTGTAAGCAAATCGAATCAAGGCGGACATAGTATTGTTCAAGCTTGTATTGAATTTTTATCTAGCTTCAAAAATTGTGCTTGAATTTGGATTGATTATTAATCGATCGAGCTTGAACAAATTTTAGTCGAGCTAAACATGAATCGAGCTCGAGTAACTTAATATTTCTACACATATTATGTTATTTGTTTTATTAATCAAGTCGAGCTTGACCGAACTTTATATTTTACTTAACAAAAAGAGGCAGATTTTTTTAGCCTTTTAGGCCAATTAAAAATATCTTTTAGCCATCTTTTTCAAACACATATTTTTTAGCCATTTTGGGGTGTGAAATTCCAAACTTGCCCTTTAGTAGTTCAAAAGACTTTTTCAAGTCTAACATTACCAACCACACCAAAAACTCGAAAAAGCCACGTGTGACTCGAGCATCGTAGCTCGAAATCTTTGAAGACTAACTCGAACACTGTAGCAGTATAACTCCAACACTGTAGCACTAACTCGAACACTGTAGCAGTGTAACTCGAACATTGTAGCACTAACTCGAACACTGTAGTTCGAGTTAGTGTAACTCGAACACTGTAGCTCGAGTTACTGTAGCTCGAGTTAGTGTAACTCGACACTATAGCAGTTATTTTGTTTTTCTCCAAAAAACTTTGAATTTAAATAATTTTTTCGTTTTAAATTCGTTTTGCATGTATGATATATCAAATTAATTCTCTTTTCGATATCTATAATTCAACACTCATATTGCATATTTAAAAACGAAAAATACAGATTCGATTTTAAAAAACAAAACTTGGAAGAAAGAGTAAAAAAATACATAGAGATAAGTGAAAAGAGAAGTATATGAGCATTCATATGCTTAAAAGGTATGAATGTCATTTCACACCCTAAAATGGCTAAAAAAAATGTGTTTGAAAAAATTGGCTATTTTTAATCTTTGCAATTTGGAAATGGCTATTTGTACCATTTCCTCTAACAAAATATTGTGTTCAAGTTTGGTTCATATATTAACAAATCAAGCTCAGATGAGCTTTTAACGGTCGAGTATCGAGTAGTTACAATATTTTTGTTACGGAGAAACAACAAAAATTCCGGCGGACTCTTTCAAAAAATACTAAGTGGTGTTTCAATTCACGTCCATATTAACAAACTATTTAACTAGATTTTTTTTTTGAGGAAAATAGTGAGACTAGAAAAGGGGTATGTGTAGGGTTGCATATTGATTTTTGAACAGAGGTGCTTATGATTGCATGTTTGGAAAAGGGTAAAACGATAGTATGAATAAACATTGGCATGAAAATTATGAGTACGTACATTCACGCCTTTCACCCCATGCACACAGCACCATCATTGTTCTTCTTGCCACAGTCCCATTCTGTGGGCCAATTTTACACTTATTTGAACAACTTCTTTTCATTTGGGACTACACTCTTGTCTAATTTATGAACAAGGAAGCCTGTATTTAGTTATTTAATACCTACTTTGGCCTTATTGTTCCTTTCAATTACTGTTTCTAAACTGCAAATCTAGCAGGATTAACTTTGTGTTCCAGTGGTAGAATCTTATTTTGTAAGAACGGTTGACCTGAGTTTGATCCCTATACGAGTGTGTGTGTTCCTTCCCCTTCTATCACCCAATTGTACTAAAAAAACAAAAAACTCCAAAGCCAATTAATTTAGAGGAAATTACACTAAATCCCTTGTATTATTCACGTTTTTACGCTTTATCATATAAACTATTTTTTGTTATACTTTACGATATTAACTGTGTAAATTATTCACTTTGCCCTATATGGACAATTTTGCCCCTAAAAAATTTATATTTCTTAGAATAATGAAAATAGTTCATTGTGGTCATCATGAACATCATGTTATCGTATATAAAATTAATATTTCCTTAAATTCATACAATGTTTCAATAAAATGTAGGGGTGATCATAAATTTTAAAAAACCACCCAATCGCACCAAGCCGCACTGTTCATAATAATTTATGACCAAAACCGCGACTTAAAGTATTAGATAGATCACTGCGCCGCTTTGCTGGTGCAGTTATGGTTTTAGATTATGAAAAACCGCCAAAACCGCACCACACCTGTATAATTTAGGGTAAAATAAAATATTGTTCTTTAGTTTTTAGTTAAGTAGTTAGACAATAAATATATTAAGAACTAATTTTATGAGTGATATAATTAGATTCACATTTTGTATACTAAATTATAACATATTTTACATTGTTTTAATGTTGTTACCATGCATTATATTTTGCATTACATATTGAATGTAACTGAAATGAAAGATATTCTAATGTACATTTTATTCGCAAAAAGATACTTTGTTTAAAAAAATTATTTTTCAATTATAATATTTTTCTTTGGCTTTTTCTTTAAAAGATCATTACAAGATTATATTAATTTAGCAACTATATAATATTTTTGATTAATTAAAACCGCAAAACCGCCCGCTACCATCCGCCACCGCTTCAAATCGCACCTTCGGTTTTACTTCATAAAACCGCGATTTGAAAATTTTATTTAACCGAACCGCATATAGCAATTTGGTTTGAAATTTACTCAAAAAATCGCAAAACCGCACAGTGATCACCCTTAATGAAATTTAGCTAGATATTCTTAGTCGATTTTCGGGTACAGTTTTACGGTTGCTCCTTCCACTCAACCTTATAATAGGCATCACAATGGTTCGTACCAACAAGACAAAAAAAAAATTACTGCCAAAAAAATCTCCGCTAACTTTAGACATTAGCGACCAATCTTAAGTATTAACCAATAACCAATTAAAAAAAAGGAAAAAAATAATATAATTTTAGTAATTAGCAATGAAAATATATGTCTTTAACCAGGCTCAACTACATTTCAGTCAAACATTGTATGAATTTAGAGATAATTATTTTTTTATACGGAAGCATGAAGGATTGGATATGATTGTAATGAACTATTTTTATTAATTTAAGAAAAATAAAAATTTAGGGGTAAAACTGTCCATATAGGGCAAAGTGCAAAAATTTACATATTTCATATGGTAAAGTGTAACAAAAATATTTTATATAATAATGTGTAAAAACGCGAATAGTACGGAGGGTTTAGTGTATTTTCCTCATTAATTTATTATAGTTTGGATCTTCTGTTTTTTAATACGGTGTTTCAATTTTAGAGGTGGTGTTTTAATATTATAGGTAGATTATGACAACATCTTGTACGTATGATATTCAATAATACCAGATTAAACAAGTGAGATATTATAATAAATATTTTATATAAGTTAAAATCAACTGTAAATTAAAGTTTTCTTAAATCTATAAATATGACAGCCCAGTTATGCAAAAACATTCCAAATACGAGTTGTGGATTATTAGCTTAACAATATATTTTCATTTTTCATCTATAATATGATGCATATTCAGGGACTGAAGTTCAAAATTATGGATCAAAGTGCAACTTTTGGCTAGAGACTGTTTCACCCTTAAGAGTTAGCATGCCGTCCTCATGTGATTCTTTTTTTCGATAATTTTTTCACCAAATTTTGTTTGAAGGATTAGGAGAGACTGTAAAATTACCATTTCGATTATAGAGTAAAATATTTCTTAAAAGTAAATTTTATTAACCATTATTAATGTTAACCACGGAAAACTGCCTCCTGAATAATCTCACTTTGTAAGAGAGAGATTCGGCCCAATTAAATTTGGGTGTAACTAACTTTATTGGGCCAATACAATTTAGTTTTGAGCTTTCACTGGTTGATTTTTTTAACGTTACTGATGGGCCAAACATTATTCTTGGTGCAGTCCACTTGATAATAACAACCAAGTTACAGGTTACTTAGTTGCATACTTACATTGCCATGTAGAGGAATAAGAAACTTGTTGCGCAGGCACAAATAAACAGGATTGAAGTTTCAAAATAAGAGGAAAAGGAGGATTGAAAGACACAAACTCGTCAATTTTTTTGAGTTTTTAAAATAAACTCAAAAAAATTAAATAAAATTTGTAAATTATGTTCATTCGTCTTAATAACAATTCTTTTATATCCTATATATAAAAAATATGTATGTACTCAAACATATTTTATGAGTTATAACTTGGATAGGCCCAATGGGCAAGTCCAAAGGTTAGATTATTGAATGAAAGATAAATAAAAGCTCAGTAGAATTAATTCTATGGATAATACTTATTATTAAATTAATTTGGTTAGTAATACACATTTAGACCTAGAGTTGTCAATTTTGGTCAGCCCACTGTATTTGTTCAGGCCTGAAATGAACCGGGCCTATTTGTCCCGGCCCATTTAGCTCGAAAAACAGGGTCGGCTAAGTTGGTCCGTTTCTTTCAATGTATTTTCGTGGGCTGGGCAGGATTAAGCTGCAAAAATAATGGTTTGGTCACTTTTGGCCCGACCTGGCCCGATATTTTGTTTTGACCCGGTGCCAGTCCGACCCATTTGATAGCTCTAGTTAAACCCATTAAGGTTAAGACTCCCTTATTTGCCAAAGAATACCACTAATTCTCATTGTCAAAAGGTACAAAATTCATTATATGTTAATAACTCTCAAGTTTTCGGATTTTTCTCCTGCTTTAAAAAAGCGATTTGAGGACTTCACTTGATGAACTCCCACACCCGACGCTTGCTTGTACAGACAACACCCAGTAAGCAATTTGTATTTACGAATATTCAATTAAGAGCTAGTCTCCTGTCAGACGGTCTAACAAATCTAAATCTGTTAGACGGATCCCCAACACCTAATTCGGATCTTTTAAAAAAGAAAAAGAAAATGAGATTTGCTCCAAGTCTTACACCTATTGAGACACCAATCACCATCTTAATTCACTGCAAGTAATCATTGAAGTACAAAAATATGTTAATCAGCATATTATATCATTCACGAAGAAAAGAACTGGATCAGAGCACAACAAGCTTGAAACGACTGCAAATGTTGACTTTGAAGGTTTTCTAAGACAAGCCATCTCAGGCATCATCATCAATGCATCTCCAAACATGTTTTACCAATTTGTGCTGGCCAAGAATCTCTATATGCCTGAAAAATAGAGAAATTCAGTGATACATAACATAGATATATAGCACAGATCAATATTGAAACCACCAGAGGTGATGAACACAATAATCAGACTACAAATTATAAACAGCAGCATAATAGTGTAATAACCCAGACATCCAACTAATCTACAAACAATCTCTACAGATAGAAAAAAAATGGGAAATGATTGGAAATAACCTAGTTTTAAACCACATATACACAAATGGCCTTACTTATTCAAAAGTTTCAAAAATGGCCTTCTTATTTGATAAAACCCCAAAATACCCCTTATATTGAATTAAAGGTAAACTAATGGTTTTTAAAGGTTTTAGGGGCCGTAAAAATGGTATCAGAGCCTAGGTTTATTAAGAACTTTTAGTTAAATTTATTATATTTATGTAATTAACAATTGGTGAGGAGAAATTACTCCGAGATTATGGATCCGGACCAATGTCCGAGATGTACCCCTTACAGGAGATATCGTCAAATTTTGACGATGTATGCACAAGAACACCTTGACCAGGTTTCATATTGGGAATACCAACATGAAGAAAAGGAAAGGCGGGGAGCCGACGGGAAACCTTAAGGCAATGCAAAATACGACGAGAATATTATAGGCGATTCCGGATGCTTAACCAAACCCTATATGTTCACTTGATGAACCTCAAGAAAGCGGTTCATGAAAATTCCCATCGAACAATGATTCGATGGTGTACCGAGTGGAACGAGATACTTCCAGATAAATCTAAGATCTCCGAAGATCTTAGAGAAATCGAAAAGCGGTGCGAGAATTATGGCAACCGCCATATTCATCTACTACGATCAAGTTCATCGAGATCGAACCGGATGGAGAGCGATGGTGAAATATCGAAGGAAACTCTTGAACTCCTTCATGATATCCAAACGAGTCAAAAACCGGAGGACGAGGCCAAGTTCATCCGGAGGAAGGAAACGTATTGATTTTGGGGCGACCTATTTACACCAAAAGGAAAACCAACCGAAGTCATACGAAAAATGACGGATGAGGAGAAGCTCATTGCTCTTAATCAAAGGAAAATCCATCAAAAATTAAAAAAGATGGATATTGAAAAGATGAATCTTAAAGATCTACATGACTGGCGAGAATCCTTTGCGGGATTAGGTATTGTAGATTTAAAGATGAACGCAGTGAGAATCGGCTTTGGTTACCTATGACCCACAAGGTAGACCAATTCCACCACCACCGCCACCAGTTAATCCTAACATCGAAGAAAGTACAGGTTCGCATCATGGAACTCAGGACGAGAGGATGCCACACGCTGGGGATTTCACGACAGGAAGTGATCCACTTTCAGGGACAGGAGGTCGAAACCCTCTTGCGGGAACCGGACAACCTAGGAATGCCGAATGTTTATCGACGCCTTATGGAAGATCGCACCTCGACCCAATACATCCGTATGGGTTGATGTTAAATCTGGATATCCCAGATTTTAAAAATAGAGAAGTTCTAATTGATGAATGGGCTTACAAAGGATTCATTCATTTTACTCCTTGAAATGAGTCTTGAAGGATCGGTGAAGATTGCTCGGGATATGACCGATGTGCGATCACGAAAAGTTCGGTCACATCGGGGAATCACTTAAAGGAATTGTCGATGGTATGGCAAAACTATTCAAAATCGATTCATCGGCACGGGTTATTTCGAGGATTAGAGGATGAAAAGAGAAAGAAATATAAACAAGCCCTCTATAGCCTTGAGTTCTTGGATATTTGTCATATTGACGAATATATCAAGTTGTTCACCGAATACGGTGGAAATCAAGATTGAGGAAAAAGAAGGCATGACTATTCTTTGCCAAGATTCCAAGTCCCCCGGAGAGAAATCGATCGGGGAATACAAGGGTGGAGTGAAGTAGAAACTATGGCGGAAAAATGTCTTTCCTAAAGGCCAAGTTATCTCGAATGGTGCTATCAGCCAGCTCTCCGCACAGAATTACAAGAGATTAAGAGGAATTAACAAAGCGGTTCCTCTATGTTGTGTGGATAATGATATCCCAACGATTTGTGGGAGGTCAACCAAGGCGGCACAAGAAGAAGAAGGAGAGAAGCCATCCATACCGCCGAGGAAGAAACAAAAGAAGTAGGTCTTCATGGAGACCTAGAAGGTTTTGGTCAAAACAAAAAGCCCGGCTACAAAGCGGGACAAAGACCGGCCACAAGCGAGGAGTAGAGCCTCATCATCGGGTTCTAATCAAGCAAGTACCCAGAAATCCAGGAAAAAGAACTTTCAGGCGTGCTCACACGGAGAGAGCAAATGAAAGTTTCAAAGATGTAATTCTTTGGACATGCGGAGCAAGAGGACATATCTCGACTGATTGTCTAGAAAACCAGAAACGAGGAGTCAGACAGTTCGAGGCTACACCGGAAATCGAAGAAGCTGTCTATTATCAAGATCTTATACAAGTGTATCAATTTGAGGATATTCCCTCAGATGAAAGCATTTATGAAGAAGAAATCTATTCTGACTATGGAAGTGACTCCAACTCGAATCGAGTGAAGAAGAAATTCTTTGTACGAGTTAGAGAGGATATGCAGGATTCCTCTCTCACACGATTTCTCATAAGACTCTTATGAGAATCATGAAGGAAGATCCAAAGCTTCAAGTCTATGATGGATTTACGATCGGAGCTATGGAAAAAGCATTGGATAAAATTGGGTTTCGTAATAGAAAACACCAAATTATCCACAGGGTAACAACCGGAGAATTTGCTATTAGATGGAGTTTCTAGGAACGATCGAGATGCGAGTTGGTCCCTATTAGAGAAATACAAGAGATCAAAAGCAAAGTTACAAGAGAAGTTGCAAACACACTCTCATGGATTTATATCGGAGCAATAAGAGTAATTATTAAAGCAACATTCAAAGAAGGAATTGATTCGCCTCTCAATCTTGCTATTTTTGACAAGCGAATCTCGCATCTCAAGGATTCATGCCTTGGAGCTGATTCTGAGAAATTTGTATGCGAGAGAAATTGGCATTTAATGTCTATCCTAGAATTGCATACAATTTGGGAGATCGAGACTTCAGTAGAGTCCTAACCCTTCATCAAGATTTCAAAAGAGTCGATTTGATGAAAGAAAGAAATAGGCCTTACTCGATCACATACAAGATTTCCTATGCTCTCTCGAATACTCATCATTCCGAAGTATTCTTGAGAAAGGAATTTATTGAGTCCCAAGAATCTTTGAGGACTTTGCCAGGGTGGTGTTACCAGAAATCATTGAATCTCCAACTATTAAAGAGATTGATATGATAATTCAAGATCAACTTGAGTCTTCAACAAAAGTCGGAGTCTCGAGTTGAGCCAGAAGGATGTCTTTCCAGCAAGATAGGATGGTGAGTAGCGTAGTTGGGAAGAAAAGAAACCAAATCTGATCAGCGCATCCCGATGTTTTTAAAAAAACAGGAGAGCTGAAATGTCCGAAGGATGGCGAGAGGTTGAAGTAATATTCGACATCACTCAAAAGGATAACATTTTTCCTTGTGATGTTCTATATTATCTCCAACAACCAATCGTTGGAAGGTATCAAGGAAGCCTGAAGATAGGAGAAATTGAGTTTACTATCACGGGAGTTGCGGGAAAAATCCCGAACAATTAATCCGGGAATTGAATTTCTTGAGGAGCATAAGCCTTGGGAAAGATTACAAGATGGAATGGAGTTCACGGTGGCTAATAAAAGATCGAGAATCGAGATGACCACTAGTCCATTCTCCATATACATTTCTATTGGAATGTTATATCTTTGAATACAAGCCGAGTATTTCGCCGCCTATATTGATTCAGTCTTAGGAATATGTCTTGCAAAGCGGAAGTTTTTCCTAAAGACATTGGAGAAGATTTTGGCTATTGTGCAGGAAGAGATTTCTCTAAAAGGATTCTTATCCTTAACAAGGAATTAAACAAGCGAGAAATAATGATCGGAGGCGCGGGCGGTACCCCATGGTACAAAGTGAAGACGCCACCAATCTATTTCCATGATACAGGTGCAGATATTTTGCTAGGAAATAATTTCCTACAAACATTCAAGCGATTCACCCAAGAAAATGAGACGAGAAGACTTATTTTCACAACCTTATGTGATCATAAGATTATTGTCCAGAGACTGCGGGAAGCATTTTACAGAAGAATGCCTATTATTTTTCGCCGCAAGCGTGGTGATGAAGGCAAACTTCGCAATCCCAAAATGGCGGATCGAAGGAAATTTGGTGAAGCTTTATTATCCTATAGACAATTTGGTTCCATCCAGAAGGACCAGAAGATATGGGATTATAACTTGTATTCATTCAGAGTACAAGGAGAAGAACGAGTCACTCCAGAAGCCATTGCAGAATTATGGATGAGTCTAATGGAGAATCCACAGAGTGATGTAACCATAGAGGAACAAATATCACTCGAGGATATCAAGAAAAAGATCCAAAGGAATTACAATGAAGATCCTTTGGCATGGTGGAACAAGAACGAGCTCAAAGCGTCCTTGAAGGTTAAGCCAGGAAAGGAGTACGAGTTCGTAAGATTCAAACCAATCCTTATGAACCAGGAAGATCGTAAGGATATGCAGAAAATACTTAAGGAACATCTTGACCTTAAGTTAATTTCACCAGGAGTTTCTCCATACGATCCGGGTTCTTAGTCGAAACCATGGAGAGATCAAAAGAGGAAAGCGAAGCACTTGTTATTAATTACAAGGGAATTAATAACATTTTGGAGTTCGACGGATACTATATCCCAAGCGAGAGAACATCCGGTTAAGCGTATCAAAGGTGCCAAGATATTCTCAAAGTTCGATTGCAAGTCGGATTTTGCATTAAGATGAATGAAGAAAGCAAGAAGTTCACGACTTTCTCTACACCACAGGACACTATATTTGGAATGTGATGCCTATGGGATTGGCTAATGCACCCCGGATATATCAAAGGAAGATGGATAATCTCTTCAAAGATTATTTGAGTTTCATGTTCGTGTATATCGATGACATTCTAATCGCATCAAAGAACATGAAGGAACATCTCAAACATTTGGAAATATTCTCGGATGTTTGTCACAAGAAGGATTAGTGCTTTTGGAAAAGAAGGCGGTGATTGCAACAAGGCAGATTGAATTCCTAGGAATTGAGATCGACGAATGCGGAATAATCCTACAAAGTCATATTGTAGAAAAGATACGAGGATTTCGGATACATTGAAAGACAAGAAGCGACTTGAGTTTTCTTGGAGTTGTCAATTTTTTGGAATGTTCATAAACAATCTAGCACATTACAAGAAGGTGTTTAGCCCATTGCTTAAAAAAAGATGCGATATTCAAATGGGAGAATGAACATCAAGAAGGAATCAAGCAACTTAAGGAAGTTTGCAAAATCTTCCAAAACTTGCAATTCCACGGGATGAAGATGAACCGGTTCTTTATACGGATGCCGGTGATTATTGGTGGGCGGTACTTACAAAAGCTACACCAAATGGAGAAGTGCCATGTAGAGATCTTTGCGGTGGTTTATTCACACCCGGTGAATCGACTCGGTGGCATATCAACGAGAAAGAATTCTTTGCAAAATCGAAAGGCTTTTAAAAAATGGCCTTTATTTTCTTGGCTAAAAGTTTATCTTAAAAATTGATAATTCAAGTGTTAAAGCTTTTACGAAAAACAAAATTGAATCAAAACCGAGAAAAAGCTAGAATACTTAGATGGCGAAATTTGAATGCCAATATTATGATTATGATATTGTCATTATAAAATCTCATGAAAATATTCTTGCAGATTTTCTAACAAGAGATGGAGGGAATTAAAGCGGATTCCATCCTCTTTGCATCAAGACATCTTGGAGACCGGTGGAAATGCTACTCGAGAATTTGATACCCTGGTCATCAATCTTTGATTTAGTAGGGAAATTACAAAGGAATGATCGGGACAAAGTAACCGATCGTATACGAGCATGTGTCCGGTCTCACTCTCGATTGAGAACGGCATTTCAAGGCCACTCTTAGGGCCGCTAATAAGCAAACGGAGCGTTTAGAGCGCGGGGCTCCTCAACTGCGGCAGAGGATTCAAGTACCTCTAGCACAAGTCCTAAGTCGCGCGAAATGTTGGCCCAAGGAAAAAGCGATACTCGAGTCAAATCCCGAGTTATCACATCAACCCAAAGACGTCGGGGTAAAGGACAAAGAGATCAATCTTGGGCTATGATGGGCACTTCTAAGGTTGGTATTAACGAGATTAAAGTTTTCTTCTTGGCGGGAATACCAGGCAAATTGGGAGAAACTAATTACCAGGCATGGGATATCTCCGGAAAAAACAAAGATTGATGTTTTCGAAAATATCCAAGGGTTTGGATGCTACCAAATTCGCCCTCAAGAAGTAAAGAGGTGGTACGAGTTTGGGGCTTTGGCCTCGATCTATACTACTTCACCAGGATTCCGGAGATCACAAAATTACCGAAGTGGATCCAGGAAGGCATTTCTGAGTCTTGGTCCAACAATGACAACCTAAGGCGGGGATACATTGAGTGTATTTCATAAGTCGGCGACCGAGCCGTCGGAAAAGGTGGACATGAAGCCTTCCATTACATTAGCCAAGACCGGATGAAAGAGCCCGGAAATATCAAGGAGGCAAGTTCGGAAGAAGTACAATTGGCCATGACCTTCATCAAGATCGAGATCACTACAAGAAGGGCATGGGGATTGTGGGGTGTCTCTCACGAGAGATGGACAAAGTCAAGTTTAGTTCAAGTTCTACGAGTCGGTGAACGGATCATTCTGTTGAATACCATGACGGGAAAAACTACAAGATTCGCGAGAAGACCTATTCGAAAAGAAAAGAAATCTTACGTGGGAAAACAATTTCACGGGGAGTAAAGAAACTCGTCGGAAATACTGCAATATGGCTCATATCGGCCATTGGGAACTTCGGGTTTGTCCCAAATGTCAAAACCAGAAGGAACCGGAATTTGGCAAAGGATTCCGGCCAAAAGTTGATCGGAGAAGACCCGGCGACGGAGAAGAAAAGTCACAAAAGTATCCAAAGTTTCGGGGACCACCAAAAAAGTAGATTCCCCAACAAAGCTAGTGGAGACATGTGACTCAGACAGTAACAACCCACTTAGAAAAAAAGACGAAAAGTGGGTCCATGAAAGATGCCGTCCAACGCATTACAAGACAAAGGACGAGTTAGCAGGATTTGGAAGTTTGCACAAAGAACTTCGGATACCAGAAAAGATGGGGGCCAGTCCATGTGAAGAAAGGGAAAGGCCAACTAATTGCTGCAAGTGGAAGCAAGCAATAATTCAAGAGTATGATGTAAGCAGTGACGTTTTACATTTCAACAAGGATTGAAGTCCGAAATTGAAATCCGGACTTACATCTATTTAAACCGAGAGATTGAAGGAGGTGAGGACATCGAAAATTCTCCTAAGTCTTCTACAATAAAAATTCTTCGTAATATTGAGTGTTTAGAATATCGAGTGTTTTCGAGTTTTAAAGTTTAGTTTTTAATTTTATGTACAAGAGTGTAATAGCCTTTATGAGAGGCTAAACAGGTTTTCTCCTCCCAAAAGGAGATTACTGATGTAATAAATCTTTCTTTAAGTTCTTAATAAAATAAAGGTTGTTTGTTCAACATGTGTTCATAATGTCTATTGATTTATCCCTTTGAAGAATTACTTTTACGCCTTGGAGTAGGAAGCGAACCAAAGAAATTTGTCTTTGGCTTGATTTACGAAGGAGTCGGATAACTTGAGATCATCTTCCCCGAGGGTGAGGTTGAGCAGGTGAGGAGAATTTGTTTGTCAAGCGATCCGGGGCGATAATTTTTTCCATTGGTGGTGTTGCGAACCACTTAACCCGGTCTTTATTTTGGTCAAAAGAGGTATGAATTTTAAGGGATTTATTAATTTTACGGAAGCATGTTGGGCCTGATATGGTCGTAATGGACTATTTCCATTTTCACCTGTAAACCTTGGTTTGGAACTGATAACATAGAATCGAACATCTTTTAAGATCTATGACCTGTTAAGTTTATCGGCTGGAAACCTGACATGATCTTTTTAAAACCTCCGTATGGAGACTGGATCTAAGTAGGTGTAACAATGCCACGAATGAAACAGGTTACAGAACTTGAAAGTATTCTTATTCTGTGAAATCTGGTACGAATTAATCATATTTCCTTATTATGTTATAAAGGGTATAATGGGAACTTTAGTGCATATTTGAATCCTTTTAATAAGGATGGCCATAGTTGTAAATCAAACTTGAAATAAGGCCGTTTCTGAACATACCCCAAAAAAAATCATACAAGTTCCCGTTCGTCGTCATCGTCACTGTAGAAAAATGTATTACACATTGCATTCTAATGTATTGGATGTATTAGAAAAATGTATTATACTTTACAACTTCTTAGTAATTCTCTGTTTTATTATTAAATGGCATAACTTTGTAGAAAAGTATTACACATTGCATTCCAATGTATTAGATGTATCAAATAAATGTATTAGACTTTATAGCTACTATATTTCGGGAGTATACTATTGAGAAATACTAACAAACTCTTCAGTGAACTACTAATACATTTCAGAAGAACTGCTAATACTTTTTAGAAGGACGACTAATACTTTTCAGAAGGACTGTTAATACATTTCGGGAGAAAAATTTAATTATATTCAGGGAAACTACTAAAATATTCCCCAGAGAACTACTATTACTTTTTCGAGGAACTACTAATACTTTTTTGAGGGGCTGCTAATACATTTCAGGAGTATATTTAGGAGAAATACTAAAATACTCTTCAGGGAACTACTAATACATTTCAGAAGAACTGTTAATACTTTTTAGAAGGATGACTAATACTTTTCAGAAGGACTGTTAATACCGGTAGTCCCTGAAAACTACTAAAACACCACTGCTAATATTACGTAAATGCCACCGGGTTCGTCGGTCAGATCCGTCTAACAGGTCAGACCCGTTAGCAGGAGTTTTTGTGCCAATGATATTATAAGCAGGCATTGTGTACCTAGTTGTTTCTATATATTTACTTGCTATATCAAAGATCAGCTTTTCGGATCAGCTTTTCTTGAACATCATGTATCTCGGCCCTCGGGTATAATGCAATTTTTTTACGAATAGTTGTATAATATAATAACATATCAAGTATAAGCAATATAATAAGTTAGACAAAAGTGCAAATTTCGCAATTCAAATTTGTACAATCAAACTCCCAAAAAAAATATTAACGCCAAATGATTAGTAATTTTTTCTTATAATATTTTACTTCGTGTCCTTCTTCTGGATATTATATCTAAGTAATTATAATATATATACTTTGGTCACTATATATTTATACCTTCCTCTTTTCTTCGCACATTTTGGACTGAAATATTGTCCAAATTCAATTCTAGTTTTTTAGGGGAAATTCCACCGTATATTCTCTTTTTTGAAAAAATACTAAAAATACGCACTTATCACTTTTATACCTATTTTTTTCCTTTTTTATGCTCCAGCTTATTTTTTTTTTAATTATTTTTACGTTTTTTCTTGTTCCTGTATTCTTTTATATGTTATATATGTTGTTTCGATGTTGTTTAAATTTGTTTCATTTTTGTTTCTTTTGTTGTTTCGATGTTTCATAACAACTTTTACCTATTTTTTATGCTACCTTTTGTTCATGTATTGTTTTGTACATTGTTTCTATTGTTTCTGTGTTGTTCTATAATATTTTTAATGTTGTTCGAATAATTCTAGCTTTTGTTGTTTTCATGTAGTTTTCAATGTGTAGATACAATTTTTACCTACTTTTAAGCTCTTTTTATTCATGTGGTATTTTAAATATTTTTTACGTTGTTTTTAATGTTGTTCTTATGTTTATTTGTCGTTTCCACGTAGTTTTCGATATTTAAATACAATTTATACCTATTTTTAAGCTCTTTTTGCTCATATGGTGCTTTCTATATTGTTTTTAGTTTGTTTCTACATTGTTTCTTGATTGTTTCTATGTGTTTTATGTTTTCATGCATTAGATCAAAAATTGAATTTTGTTTTTTTTACTCGTGTTGTATATTATTTTTCAAATTTGTTTGGTTTTAATATGTGTTGTTTTATGTGTATATTTCTTGTTTTTTTTTAATAAGATTTCACGTATAAAATGGATTATTGGGTGCAAAATTTATTCTTTCACTGAAATTTGATTAGAAAAAACATGTTTGAAACAACAAAGAAACAACAAAGAAACAACAAACATGTTTGAAATAACAAAGAAACCAACGTAAAAAAGTCGGGGAATATTGGCAGGAGAGTATTTTTGTCCAAAAAAATGAGAAAATCGTATTTTGTCAAAAAATCAGTGGAAAACATATTTTACTGTCTTTTGTCTAGAAAAGTTGGTTAGTTGTGTCCTTATCCCTTTTTTTTTATTCTCAACCATGTTATCTAACCCCATCTTGCTTACTGAAATGACCAGAAAGGCAGAAACTCAATGTAGAGACTAGAGATTAGGCCCAATAATTCGTTTGGGAACTTGGAAAGCCCAAATATGCGTGTGATTAGTTTAATTATATAAAAATAATGGATAATGTCAACAAAGCACCAGTAGCCCACTTATTTGAAATTACCAGTGGCATGGTACAAACCCAGGTTCAATTCCTGGCTGGTGCATTTTTTTACCTATTTAAACATGAAACCTTATCTTGAGTAATTATTTCTTCGTATACACAGCTTATATTAACTTATCCAACATTTTTACATAGTATAACAGAGAAACAAGTTTCTAATGAATTGCACCTCAAAAAAAATTCACAAAGCAACAACCATAAGCTGTACAATAGTTGATCAAATGTTCTAACATATGTACATATGCCTATTTCGTCAGATAATTACTGAACACTAAATACAACAATCTTCGAAAAAAAAAAAAAATTGATGTAACATCTAAAAAATTATGTACAAAATTAGTCCTATCTTTTTCGTAAAATTATTTTTCCCTGTGCATCTTCATTTACAATGCGCAGAACTTCATTCGGGACGTGCCTCCAAATTTGAGGCTTCTTCAAATGATGCCCCATTTGTGCAAATTTGTCAGCAGCCCTATTTCCCTCCCGGTAAGTATGCGTAAAAACGCAGTTTTTTATTTCCGGTACGATCAAATTTATGCGTTCGACATGCATCTGTACTTGCGTGCATTTAACCGGTTTCCTTTTAGCAATAATATCAACTAAACTCTTGGAATCTCCTTCTAGCCATACATCACTCCAACCATTTTCCACCACGATTTCTAGGCCTCTTACGAGTGCAACCAATTCTGCTAATGTGCTATTGCTCTGTCCAATTGATTCCGCGTATCCTAGCAAAAATTGCGCGTTATGGTCTCTGAAAATGCCTCCAATGCTCGATTTCCCTGTTTTGCATTTACACGATCCATCGTAGTTTAATTTTGTCCAACCTTTTTCGGGTTTTTCCCATGTCACACTAATTGGTTTCTTGTGCCAGTTTCTGAATAAAGCTCGAACCGGCTGGTGAATTGCTGTACTATTACAAAATAATCTAGAAATTATCGGCATCGTCTATTTATACATTTCATTTACAAAAAGGAAAAAGAAAATAAATTGATGATATAAAAAGATATGTACAACACTTAAGAAAAATGATGATTTGTTAGAGTTTGGAGATTGGGATTAATAGAACACGCATGTTGTCTTCATGCATTTTTGTCCTGGAAAGTTGGAGTAAAGGATAAGAAAGGTAGTTTGAGAATTTTAGTGTTACAAGGCAAAGAGAGATACTTTGGAAGAAAATGGTGGAAAATTTAAAAATGGGATTTCTATTCATTTTCTGAAAGAATATGAAAAAGGTTAGTGATTGTATTGTGATGAAAGAAGACTATTGGGATGTTATAAGAATGGGTTGTCTGTGTGGATTTGGTTTAAAGAATTTTAACCAGTATTTTATTAACTGTCATATTCCTTTGAACTTGAACCGTAAATTTTGGAGATTAACCGCCAAGTTATCTGAAACCAAGAACTTAGGCATTGGTTTTACTAGCCGTTAAGTAAAGTCTTTTTTTTTCTCCCACCAAGTTGAATCCTGCCCATTCAACATATATTCAAATGGATATTCGTTTTGATAAATAGCAGTGGCGCTATTTCGGTCTTGTTCATGCTACTCTAAGGATAGTATCTTCTGACATGTGTCACATGTCTCAGTTTAATTTTTTTCCTCGGCTTTTGTGAACCCTACAAAACATATGAATTGAAACGCATGTCAAGATCCACACGAATTAGGATACTACTGTAGGGTAAATTATGGTGAAAGGTTTTCTGTTTTCAGAAAATGGCTGGGATAGTGTATAGGCTTAAGTCGAAGCGAGTGGGTCTGTCTCCGCAATTTAAAACGCCCGTATACTAGTGCTTACGGTTCGACGCTCGCCTCTAAGATACAACGACTTTAAGCTGTTTAGGTTAGCGACAAGACAAAAAACTGAACAACAAATGAACAAGCAAAGTGTTGGACTACTTTCAAGCTTTCAAGGAGGAAAATGGGCAAAATGCAAAATGCAATGCTCGATTTAATGTTATCTGATTATTTTCGTGTCTCATTTCATCAGTAGGGGCTCCATTAATATAGGAAACAAAATGCCCGTACGGAAAATCGCGTCTGTAGGCTCGAAAAGGCACATTTTCGCTAAACAGACGCACCTGCGCAGGAGAGCACGGCCTAGACGCACGGGCGTGCGCTGCCGTGCGTGCAAGCTTAAACCTTCGGCACCCAGCACGACCCAGACGCACGGGCGTGCGCTGCCGTGCATGTAGCGCAAACTCTCGGCGAGTAGCACGACCCGACCGCACGGCCGGCGGCGGCGGCGGCGCGTAGCAGCAGCGCGTGTGTGCTGACCAAACCCACAAGCATGTAGGTCATCTCCCCTTTAAAAACTTGGGTGCCCCAGGGCCCAAACCCATTTGTCCAACTTAGGATAAATAAAGTGTGCAACTTTACCTCCTTTTTTCCTATGTGGGATGGAGCATCTCTCATCCCCCACATTTTCCATTTTCTATACCATTTATTTGTATTACGTGGCTAACTTCTAGCATTAATTTCTCATTCACCGGAATCGGTTTGAGAAATTCCAAATGTCATTCTCATCTACTCTCTTAGTAGAATTTTTACAAATAATTTAATTCCATTTTTCACAAATGGAAACCACTTAATTAATTGGTCAAAATCGGGTCAACACCCCATTTATCAAAGACCAATTCCAACAATCCCCACATGAATGAAATTAATGCATGCGTGTATGCGATTCGCTTGAAAGTCTCGGCGAATCGTTATTGCATCGAGGATAGGTAGCTTGTGGCTTTGAACCTTTCTTAGTAAGGTACTATCGGATTTACTAGCCGCTTAGTGACGCGATGTCTTGAACTACTCACCCGTTTGTGTAAACCAAGACAACAAGATCTTACACAATAACAACTCTAACACTTGTTGTTCTCACGTTGTGTCCATTTCGGCCCTGGACCATATCTTAGATTCATAAGTGTTTCATTTGAAGCGGCCATTACTTCTCACTTATATAGGTGATCTCCTATTGAAGAGTATCTGCAATACTCCACCTTTCGGTATAGGAATCATTAAAAGTCTTAAACTTAACCTCACCACATTCGGCAGGTTTAAATACACTTGGATGTATCGAGAATGAGCTAACACATTTTCCAAGTGTTCAAATTTGAACATTCATAACTTAGTTGTCCATTGAACCAAGGTCTTGGGATCTCCAATTCACAAGCTTGGGTTACCGCTTATGAACATTCTTTAAGTTGTGGATTTTAAACCCATTCCCTTAACAGTTTATACGGTGATCTCGATTTATACCTTTTGTAAGCGGATCGCAAGGTTTTCCTTTGACTTTACGTAGTCAACCGAAATAACCCCATTCGAAATCAACTGTCTAATGGTATTGTGTCTCCGAGCGTATATGTCAGACTTACCATTATACATCTTGCTTTGTGCCCTTCCGATTCTTTGATTGACTATCACGAGTGTATCATAACAAAGAAGGCATATGCTTATTCGATAAGGAATATCCTCTAAGAAGTTTCTAAGTCATTCTCGCTTCTTCTCGACTTTATCCAAAGCAATGAACTCGGATTCCATAGTGGATCGAGCTATGCACGTCTGCTTAGAAGACTTCAAGACACCGCTCATCCACCTATTGTGAAAACAAATCCACTTGTGGACTTGGAGTCTTTTGTGTGCGATATCAATTGGCATCACAAGTATCCTTCTAATCTTTTGGATATCTTGTATAAAGTATTCCATAGTTTATGGTATACTTTAAATATCTAAGTACCCTTGTCACGGCTTTCCGGTGATTAGGGGGGACGGTCGGGTATTTTCGGGTTCGGGTAATTGGTCGGTGTACCCGACTAGTCGGGTAGCATAATTTGCTACCGATGTCAACCCGAAATAATCGGATACCCGATATATCGGGTATCCGATAAAGTCAGTACCGATAGTCGGGTTTCGGGTTTAAAAATAGATTTGGTTAATTGGTTTATTTCTCAACCGATCTTCTGCAGATTCGCACTTCCGTTCTTCGTTTTGCTTATTTGCCTACTTGGCTAGTTCTATTTCTTTTCTTTTTTTTTTTTTATCTCTTCCTTTTAGTTGTTGCCTTTTGTGTTCTTTTTCAATTTCCTTCTTTTAATTTTCAATCTTATTATGTTCTCCATGTGTTCTGTTGTTGTTGATTGTACGCACATGTCTTATTTTATTTTTCTTTTACTTTTTGTTATTTCTTTCTCATATTCTTCTCTCTTTGTTGTCTCATTATTTGCTATTTTTCACGTAAAATTGAAGAATGAGTGAGGGATGATTTGTTTTGAGGCGAGAGAGGGTGAAAAATGAAAAAGACCCACGCATATTCACTGTGTCAAAGGTAGGAAAATGAAGTATAAATAGTGTGTTCTAGTTTTTTCAATATATCGGCACCGATCGGGTATTCGGGTAATTTATACACTACCCGATGCACCCGACCCGATTAGTGTCGGTACCGACCGGGCACCGATACCCCGAGTTTTCTAAGAAAATACCCGACTCGATCGGGTATTACGTCGGTCGGGTCGGGTCGGCCCGACTACCCGGCCGAATGCCCACCCCTACCGGTGATCCATACTTGGGTTACTTGTGAACCTACTTAGTTTGCTCCTTTGAATATGCAATGTCCGGGCGTGTACGATTCGTTAAGTACATCGACCGCCAATTACCCTTGCATATTATTCGGTGAGAAAGCGGTTCGCCTCTATTCTTGGCCAAGTGTAGACTTAGATCTACAGTGTGTCTTAAGGAGGATTATCAAAAGCATTAAACCTTCTCGAGTATGCTTTCGACATAATGGGATTGTGACAAGACAATTCCATCTCAAGTCTAGAGATTTTAATCCCTAATATAACATCAGATAATCCCATATCCTTCATGTCAAAGTTTCTTTTTAACATGTTCTTAGTATTCACGATTAAATCATGACTACTTCCCATAATCAACATATCATCTACATAAAGGCATACTATGACGTAATCATTTGTAGTACCTTTAATGTAGACACACTTGTCACATTCGTTGATCTTGAAACCGTTTGACTTCATAGTCGAGTCAAACTTTTCGTGCCATTGCTTAGGTGCTTGTTTTAGTCCATAAAGTGACTTAACAAGTTTACACACCTTTCGCTCTTGACCGGGTGCAATGTACCCCTCGGGTTGTTCCATATAAATTTCCTCTTCAAGTTCCCCATTCAAGAAGGCAGTTTTAACGTCCATTTGATGTATCTCAAGGTTATGCAAAGCTGCAATAGCAATAAGAACACGAATGGATGTAATCCTCGTGACAGGAGAATATGTATCAAAGAAGTCATATCCCTCCTTTTGTCTAAACCCTTTAGCTACCAATCGGGCTTTATACTTGTCAATAGATCCATCTGCTTTATACTTCCTTTTAAGGATCCACTTGCATCCCAAAGGCTTGCAACCCGGCGGGAGATCAACCAACTCCCAGTGTGATTTTGCATGATCGAATCTATCTCATTATTGATAGCTTTTTCGAGAGGAGCTTCGGACTAGATAATGCTTCTTGAATAGTTCGGGGTTCATTTTCTAACATATAAGTTAGAAAATCGGGACCAAAAAAGACTTAACTACTTTTGTCCTTTTCTTTGCGTCTTGGTTCCTCTTCATCATCACTTTGAGGTAACCTTGCGGTTTGAAGTCCGTTTACTCGAACTTTCTTCTTTCCGTTCTTTGTTCGGAAAGATATTCTCGAAAAAGAATACAACATTCCTTGATTCAATGATCATACCTTCATTTATATCGGGAATAGCCGACTTTAACTTGTGCACTAAAAAGCGATATGCACTACTATTGTTAGCATATCAATGAAAGCACAATCGATCGTCTTCGGACCGATTCTTACTTGTTTTGGCTTAGGTACTTGACTTTAGCCAAACACCCCCACACTTTAAGGTATTTGTATGACGGTTTACGTCCCTTCCATAACTCATATGGAGTTTCATTTTTACCTTTGTGTGGGATCTTATTAAGAATGTAGTTCGCGAGAAAGTATGGCTTCCCCCACAAGTTTTGGGGTAAGCGAACTTAGCAACATCGCATTCATCATCTCCTTAAGAGTACGATTCTTGCGTTCGTAATACCATTTGATTGAGGTGAGTAAGGTGCGTCGTTTGATGAATTATACCCGCTTCCGAGCAATATTCTTCAAACGGAGCAACATACTCTCGCCTCTATCACTCGAATCATCTTAATTTTCAAATTAAGTGATTTTCAACTTCATTCTTATAAGTTTTAAAAGCTACTAAAACCTCATCTTTGCTTTTCAAAAGATATACATAACAATATCTTGTGCAATCGTCTATAAACGTTATGAAGTACTTTTTCCCACCTCGAGTTTGCACAAGTTTTAAGTCACACACATCTGTATGAATTAACTCGAGTGGTTTGGTACTTCTCGTTACCGAATGAAACGGTGCCTTGGCCAATTTTGCTTCAACACAAATTTCGCATTTGTCTTGTGAATCGGTTTTAAACGTAGGTATGTCTGGGACATGTAGCACATCTACAAGCGTAAGCTCCTTCCCGGAAGTCATCTTGAGCACCACCTTTCCAAGCCCAACGATGTTGGAAGTCGAGGAGTTCCCCATGAACAATTTTCTTCCATTGATCGGAGTGTAGGAGGAGAACATCTCCTTATCGGCACAAATGTGACGAGTAGCCCCGGTATCTATCCACCACTCCCTTGGGTTATCCACCATATTGGCTTCAAACACAACGGCGGAGAGATCGAGCTCCGACAAGTCTATTGGAACCGACTTGTCCTCTGTCACATTGGCTTGTTGGTTGCCACCTTGATTGCCCTTCTTCAGGTGTCGGCAATCCTTCGCCATGTGGTTCGGTTTGCCACAATTGTAGCAATTCCCCTTGAACTTTTTGGCCTTGCCTTTCTCCTTCCCGGAGTGCTTACGTTTCTTGCTAGTGCTCGACTAAAGCAAGATTGGCTTTAGCCTCCATTCATTTCTTGGTTTTAACATCGATTTCGGTTGTCTTCTTCGATGCGGCCGAACAATCGAGATCCTCAAGCCCCATCTCTTTGCGCTTGTGCTTGAGGTAGTTTTGAAATCCTTCCACAATGGCGGCAATTTTTCGATAATTGCAGCCACTTGAAAAGATTCATTCAAAAGCATCCCTTCAGACACTAAGTCGTGAAGGATGATTTGAATCTCCTGAACTTGGCTGATCACCGTCTTGGTGTCAACCATCTTGTACTCCAGGAATTTGCCGACAACAAATTTCTTTGTGCCGGCATCTTCCGTCTTGTATTTCTTCTCCAAGGATTGCCACAATTCCTTGGACGTCTTGAATGTGCTATAGACATTGTAGAGAGTGTCGTCTAGCCCATTCAAGACGTAGTTGCGACATAGAAAATCGCTGTTATGCCAAGCATCCACAGCGATTCTCCGGTTGTTGTCAACTTCGTCTTCTTCAACGGCAGTAGGGGGGTCATCCTTTAGGAAACGAGCCAACCCCAAAGTAGTGAGGTAGAACAACATCTTCTGTTGCCAACGTTTGAAGTCGGCACCAGAAAACTTGGGCGGCTTTTCGCCGTGAGCGGGAGCAGCAGTCATGGGTGTGAACGAGATCGAACTGCATGCCATCGTCTTCAACAGAAACGTAGAAAAGATTTTCGTCTTGCGATTGTAGGGTAAATTGTGGTGAAAGGTTTTCTGTTTTCAGAAAATGGCTGGGATAGTGTATAGGCTTAAGTCGAGGCCAGAATTAGATTCTGTCTCCGCAAGACGAAAATGCCCCGTATACTAGTGCTTACGGTTCTGGCGCCGCCTCTAAGATACAACGACTTTAACTGTTCCGGTTAGCAGCACAGCAAAACCAGAACAACAGCGAACAAGCAAAGTGTTGGACTACTTTCAAGCTTTCAAGGAGGAAAATGGGCAAAATGCAAAATGCAATGCTCGATTTAATGTTATCTGATTATTTTCGTGTCTCATTTCATCAGTAGGGGCTCCATTAATATAGGCAACAAAATGCCCGTACGGAAAATGCGTCTGTAGGCTCGAAAAGGCACATTTTCATTTGAGCAGAGGCCTTTTCTGCCTTGAGAGAGAGCACGGCTGACAGCAGACGCGACCCGACCGCACATTTTTCCAGTCGAACTCTTTTAATTAATTACGAAAATTAATTAAATCTATTTAATTAAATACAAAAATTAATTAAATATTTAATTTTTAAAGGTTTTTGGTCCAAAAAGAAGCCCAAGCCCACGGCCCGGCCGGCGGGCGGCGCGCGCGTGTGTGCTTTTGACCAAACCCACAAGCATGTAGGTCATCTCCCCTTTAAAAACTTGGGTGCCCCCAAGGGCCCAAACCCATTTGTCCAACTTAGGATAAATAAAGTGTGCAACTTTACCTCCTTTTTCCTATGTGGGATGGAACATCTCTCCTCCCCCACATTTTCCATTTTCCATACCATTTATTTGCATTAAGTGGCTAACTTCTAGCATTAATTTCTCATTCACCCGGAATCGGTTTTGAGAAATTCCAAATGCCATTCTCATCTACTCTCTTAGTAGAATTTTTACAAATAATTTAATTCCATTTTTCACAAATAGAAACCACTTAATTAATTGGTCAAAATCGGGTCAACACCCCATTTATCAAAGACCAATTCCAACAACTACTTTAAGGTAGCATGAACTAAACCTGCCATTCCTTGTTTCCTTGTACTAAACCATCTTTGGAGTGTCAATGTTTTCACAAGGCGAGAAAACACCACTTTAAAAATCGTGCCATGTACAGAGATTGCCTATATATATGGCTGTGGATCTAGTATTACATTTTCTATTTTCAATTATAATTGGTCAAACCTTTTAACTATGTTGGCACTCTTACGTGAATAAAAATAATGTGACGCATCCCACATTTGGAAAAAGGAATTTTGTTGGTTGCAATATTCGATAACTTGAATTTCTTGATGAAGTTAAGATTTTGGACTTGTATGTCAAATGAAATCACATTCCTTGCCACCTTAGTGCTTTATAATAAGTGAGGGAAAGCCCATTCCAACTTTATTGCAGTATTGTACAAATTTATAAGAGGGAACAAAAAGTAAAGATAATGACGTGGTATCACCTCAATTAATTGAAGAGCTTCTCTCTTGTCAGACGGTCTAACGGATCTAATCTGTTAGACGAAGCCCCAACAACCAACCCGATCCAACAAAAAAAGAAAAACATAAAAATTACAGTACGCTCTCTTCTTCACACCTTTAAAGCTGCTTCAATCACCTATCCACCATTATCTTCTCCATTCACTACAAATCTTATTGGTCCAGTGCTGCCATTAACATTTGTCATAATAAAAAATCTGTTGTTATTCTTCTTCTTCTTATTGTACTTAAACGACATCGTCTAGTCCGAAATACTTCTCCGTAACTGAAGAAAACAGAGGTGAACAACAAAAAATCTTATTTGTTGGTTATCCTTTACCACTGTAAGCCCGATCCTGGCCCGATTGTAGACATTTTAACTGAAAAAAACTGATTCGAATGAAGACATATATTCTTCATGGATTCAGACCGAGATATGGTTTTGTTGAGCGAATCTCACAAAACATAGATGAACAACAAAAAATCAAGGGCTTATACTGTCGACAAAGAAGCTGAAGAAAGTGATGATACACAAGAACCATTACCACATCCGTTGGCCGCTGCTAATACATTTTAGGAGAGTTGCTAATATTTTTTCGGATGACTACTAATACTTTTCGGAGGGAAAAATAATATTTTTAGAGTGGTGCTACCAAATATTTTTTAGGATGACTACTGATACTTTTTGGGGGAAGCACTAATACTTTTACAGGAACTACTGATATTTTTTATAAGAAAAGCTATTACTTTTTACAAGAAATACTAAAATACATTTAATCTGAAAACATAATACTTTTAAATAAGACTACTAATACTTTTTAGTAGGAATACTAATACTTTTGATGGAACAAAATAAATATTTTTCATGAGGATTACTGAAAAAACTGAGAAATGTATTAGTAATCCGCTTAAACAGTTTTTTTAGTGAGGATTACTGAAAATATTGTTTAAGCGGATTACTAATACATTTCAGCGTCACCACTGATACTTTTTAGAGAAGAAACTAATACTTTTAACAGTATTATGTCACTGCATAATATTACAAAAATATCATCGGTCCAGTTATATTGTATCACCTTCAGAATATTACAAATATGTCACTACGTTCAAAAATACGAAAATGCCACCACCTATTATTACTGGGTCGAGTTGGGGTCCGTCTAACGGATTTGAATCCGTAAGACGGTCTGATGGACTACTAATACTTTTCACAAGAAAAACTAATACTTTTCAAGGGAACAACTAATACTTTTGAGGGCCATAATGATACTATGCTACTATCTAATATTACAAAAATACTTTTCGGGGAACTATTAATACCTTTTTAGGAAAAAATTAATACTTTGATTTTCTTGATCTTATTGAAATATTTTAAATGTGTTTAGAAATGCACTTAGACTGCCAAAATAAAATTATTTTAACTAAATCATATATAACTATATGTGACAATTAAGATAATTAACTACCCACCAAAATGGATAAAAATTACAAAAAGAGGCCACATAAAATAACCCAACAACCAATATTTCTTCAAAGACCTTAAAAAAAAAAGAAAACATCGTGTGGAAGCAGTGGACCCACCCCAAGGCCCATCCGTATACGCCAGACTAACAGTGTATGCACTACATTTTGTGATGCGCCCTCTTTAAAGCTAAGGCCTACGGGCGGGCTGCAACTACCTAGCGCTTCTCGATCGGAGACTTCTATTTAACTAGTTTTGAATTATTTGAACTTGGATTTAGATCCGTCTGACGGTTTTGACCCGTCAGACGGTCTGATAGAAGTTTTTGTCTATCATTGGTGATCATATGCCCCTCGTATTTGCCCCCATTACTAATAATTTACGAATGAACGCTTTAAACTGCTTTTCATCAATATCTTGATAATTAAGGCAAATTTCTGCTTAATGCATGATTTATTTAGTTTGTAGGATCTTAAGCGTTAATACTTCGCTTAAAACCAATTGATGTTGGGAAAACTTATATAACCTTATAGTACATATACACAAGCACCCACAACAGTCAATTGTGATTTGGCTCCCAAAGGACCTATCACCACGAGACAATTACAGCCACACCTTGTGAACCAAAAAAGTTGAATTAACGGCCATTTAATGCATTCAGATTACAATAATGCCTCGTTTATTCTACAGCTTAATGGTTGTTGCTTTGTGAATTTTTGTTGAGGTGCAATGCAATAGAAACTTGTTTCTCTGTTATACAACGTACAAATTGTTGTCAAAATATTACAGTACAGAGTTTGAATCAGCAAATTAATTTTTGAGGCGTGCAAGAGTGGCACTGTCCTAAAGGATTTATTTTCGTAATCCCCCAGGATTCAACGGAACAAAATGCACGAACAAAATCTTAACAGATAACCCAGCAAATAAGAAGGCAAGAAGAGTTAGGAAGATTGGTTATGAATTTTTTGGTGTTTTGTACAAAACAGGAAGCTCAACATATATAGATAAAATGCTTCCAATGGTAATGTAAACAACAGAGGGACAAACACGCGGCCATAGCTTTTAGGAGAGATAGGCTTTCAGCTATAGGTTGAGATGGGACAAAGGGCCGGTCATAGCCACCCTATGAAAAATAGGTAGGCTCACACTGATGATATGTGGTAATTCAATTTAGGCTAAAATAGAATAATTGAGGTAAGGTCGAAAATATATTTTCGGGTAAGGTTTTAATTTAGCAAAAAATAAAATTAGTGTTTAGGTTGCAAAACTAATCCGAGTCGCGACTATATCGCCCGCGCAGGAAGAGGGCAAATCGCCGATTTTACACTACAAACGGCAAATTTAGCCCAGCTATTTATGTGCGCGAGGCCCCCTTTTCTCTTGGCCCATATTTTACTAAGCCCATTTGGTTCTCCCATTAATAAAGTGAAGAAAACTTCAATACCAATTCCATGTGGGATATGAAAGTTCTTTTGAAACACTCCCATGTGCTCTATTCCCATTTTATACAACAATCCCCCACATGTTTCAAAAGAATGAAAAAGAATATAGATATTTTTGTTGGGTTACTAAAATAAGTGTAGATGTATCGCATCTGGTGTCTTTTGGACTATGAACCAGACCTAGAATGATAAGATTTAAAGTACAGGGTTTTAGTGAAGCTTGTAGCTTCTATGAATTAAGAACTCTTTATTGTAAGTTAAAATCTTACTAGTCACATTACACCCTCTCAATATTTTGTCGTTCAATGCGGTTTTGCGCTAATAGGTCGTGCGCGCGCCTGAAATTCACGAGTGCTCTAGAGATATGCCAAAATCTCATAGGAGCGGCCCCACTCCACACTCATATAGGTGAATCTAATCAATTATATTTTTCAATTAAATATACTACCCTTAAGGGATATGAAATTCATTAAGAGCTTAACATCTCATCCTCACATAATTGCAGTCTAGCACTTCTCACACCATAGGAAGGGGCAATTAATCGTTGTGCTAAGCGAGAATTAACAAGTGACTTGTTATTACCCGTATGAACCTCATTCATGGGATCTCCAATCACAAAGGTAGGGTTTCTGTCACTGTTAATTTCTCAAGTTGGCTTAAGTCTCATTCCCCTCGATGTTTCATTAATTAATTTTCTCCCCAATGGTTTAGTCATAGGATCGGCCAAATTCAATTCTGACTTCACATAATCAATGGATATAAGTCCATCATTTAACAGTTGTTTAACCACATTATGTCTCAAACGAATATGTCTATTCTTACCCTTAAAGGTTTTATTCTTCGAAATTGCAATTGCTGCTTGACAATCACAATGCATAGACACTGAAGGTGTTGGTTTTGAACCTAATGGAATATCTGCTAAGAAGTTTCTCAACCACTCAGCTGCCAGCTAACTCCAAGGCAACAAACTCAGACTTCATGGTAGACTTTGCTATGATAGTTTGTTTAGCTGACTTCCAAGCAACTGTACCCCCACCAAGAGTGAATATGTAACCACTAGTGGATTTTATCTCATCTGAATCAGAGATCCAGTTCGCATCACTATATCCTTCAAGTACAGAAGTATATCCACTATACATGATACCATAGTTCATGGTACCTTTTAAATATCTCATTAGTCTGACTATTGCAGTCCAATGGTCACGATTGGGATTATGAGTATATCTGCTCAATCTACACACAGCGTAAGCTATGTCCGGGCGAGAAAAGTTCATTAAATGCAACAGACTCCCAATAATCTATGCATATTCATATTGAGCCATAGGATCACCTAAATTTTTCTTTAGTTGAGTGTTAGCATCATAAGGAGGACTCATTGGTTTGACGTCAAAATGTCCGAACTTCTTGAGAAGTTTTTCAACATAATGTTCTTGTGACAACATTATGCCATTATCATTCCTTATAATTTTAACACCCAATATCACTTTTGCTTCCCCCATATTTTTCATATCAAACATAGAAGCAAGGAATTCTTTTGATTTATATATTAAATCAATTTGAGTGCCAAATATAAGCATGTCATCAACATACAAGCAAATAATTACGCACTCATCATCAACAAGTTTTGTATAAACACATCTATCTGCTTCAACAGAAGTAAAACCATCTGACAACAAAACTTGATCAAATTTATCATGCCACTGCTTAGGTGCTTGTTTTAAACCATATAAAGATTTAAGTAATTTACAAACTTTGTTTTCTTTTCCAGAAACAACACATCCTTCTGGTTGCACCATATAAATTTCATCTTCTAAATCACCATTTAAGAAAGCGAGTTTTACATCCATTTGGTGAATAAAAGTTTATGGATAGAAGCCAAAGCAATCAAAACTCGATAGAAGAAATTCTAGTAACTGGTGCAAAAGTATCAAAATAATCCACATTTTATTTTTGAGTAAAGCCTTTTGCAACCAGTCTAGCTTTATATTTTTCAATGGTTCCATCAGGATTATATTTCTTCTTAAAAATCCATTTACAACCTATAGGTCTAGCTCCAGGTGGCAAATCAATCAAAGTCCAAGTTTTGTTTTGTTCAATAGAATCAATTTCAGTTTTGATGGCTTCTTTCCAATATAAAGAATCAGAAGATGAAACAACTTCGAAAAATGTTAAAGGATCATATTCTACAAGATATGTTTAAAAATTATTTCCAAAAGAAGTTTCTTTTCTTTGTCTCTTACTCCTTCTTAACTCCTCAAAAGAGTTTTCAATATTATGTTCAATAGGAGCATAAGAAGTAGATTCAGCAGGTGCACGAGAAATTATCTCAGTTTTTAAAGGAAAAATATGCTCAAAGAATTCAACATTTTTTTTGTTTCACAATTGTATTAACATCTAGCACATCACTTTTCAAAACAAGAAATCGATATGCAGCACAATGATCAGCATAACCAATAAATAGACAATCAGATGTTTTAGAACCTATTTTCCTTCTCTTAGGATCAGGTAACATAACTTTTGCTAGACACCCCCACACTTTTAAATATTTTAGGTTAGATAGATAACCTTTCCATAATTAATAAGGTGTCTTTCCGGTTTTCTTATAGGGAATTTTATTTTGTAAGTGACATGAAGATAATATAGCTTCACCCCAAAGATTATCAGCAGCACCTGAACTAATAAGCATAGCATTCATCATTTCTTTTAAAGTTCTACTTTTTCGTTCAGCTACACCATTTGATTCGGGTGAATATGGAGGAGTGACTTCATGAATTATTCCTTCTTGTTCACAAAATTCATTAAATAAAATATATTCGCCACCTCTATCTGATCTAACTTTTTTAATCTTCTTATCTAGTTGATTTTCAACCTCTGATTTGTATAATCGAAACATGTTAAAAGCTTCGTCTTTATTTCTAAGCAAATATACCTTAGTAAATCTAGAATAGTCATCTATAAAAGTCACATAATAGTTTTTACCTCCTCGAGTCATAGTTTGTTTCAAGTCTCCTAAGTCGGTATGAATTAGACTAAGCAATTCAGATTCTCGATGTACCGAAAAACAAGTTTTCTTAGTCAATTTAGCTTCACAATATATTTTGCATTTATTCAGACAAGTATTATTGATTCCATGAATTAAACCAAGTGATTGCATTTTACGAATATAACTCGTACTAACATGTCCTAATCTAGCATGCCATAAATCAATAGAATCAATTATATAAGCAGAAGAAGATGCAGTATTATTAATAACATCAGAAGCATTGAGTACAAACAGACCCTGATTACAATAGCCTTTGCCCACAAGGATATTATTTTTGGTCATTACAATCTTGTCAGATTCAAATGACACTTTAACTCCAGTCTTTCCTAAAAAGGAAACAGAAACCAAGTTTGCCCTAATAGTAGGCACATGAAGTACTTCATTGAGAGCCAAGGTCTTGCCAGATGTGAGTTTCAACATAACTTTGCCTTTACCAAGAACCTGTGCAGTTCGAGAGTCCCCGAGATACACATGTTCTTCTCTATCTCCCACAGAGTTGTAGGACATAACAGCTCTATTTGCACAAATGTGCCTGGTAGCCCCAGAGTCTACCACCCATTCTTTCACATCGGCCACAAGATTAATTTGAGAAAGCACCGCAATAACAATATCATCCCCTTCAACCAAATTTGCATTTGGCTTTGGAGGATTTCCATTTCGATTTTGAGGGTTGCCATTTTTATTTCTATGTTTGCACTGATGTGCATGATGACCAGGCTTTCCACAAACATAACAGTTTCCTTTCTTTTTAAAGTTGGTGGAGTTATTCACTTTAGGCTTGTAATCAGTCTGATTAAAATTTTTAACATTCTTGTTATTAAAATTACCTTGCACCATGTTTGCAGTTGTAGCTATTTCCTTCCCTTTGCTCACTTTGAGTTCCCTCCGGTTGGTATCTTCGATTATAATGTGGGTAATTAGATCAGCAAGAGATAATTGTTTGTGTTTATGTTTTAATTGCTGCTTGTAGTCTTTCCACGAATTTGGCAACTTTTCGATCAGTAAACCAGCTACGAATTCCTCTTGTAGGGTGATGTTTTCAGTCTTTAAATCCTCTAGTAGCTTGTGATACTCGTTGATCTGCATCTTGATATCCTTCCCATCCACCATTTCCCATTTGTAAAAATTTCCGATGACGAACTTCTGTATTCCAGCATCTTCGGCAGTATATTTCAAATGCATAGACTCCGAAATACCCCTGGCTTCCTTGTAAGAACATTAGACATCAAACAAATCATTAGTAAGAGTGCTAATAATCATATGTCTACAAACCTTGTTAGCATAAATCCACATCTCCATTTCCTTTAGATCATCAGAAGGTTCAGGCTTGTTTTGTGTCAATACATTAGCAACACCGTGCATGTCCAGGATGGAAAATATCCGCTCCTGCCAACGTCTGTAATTCTGACCGCTAAACATTTCGATTTTAGAGATGTCTGGAAATGGCTTGGCGTACGGGAATGCCGACGTATGCGGAGCAACTGGAACAAGGACTGGTGCAGTGACATTTGCAACAGGTGGAGGGACATTTTTCTGAAGAGGTGCGTTGAGTTGGACAGCATTATTATCAAGCTCCATGATAAATCCTTTAGAATGTTGTCAAAATGTTACAGTACAGAGTTTGAATCAGCAAAATAATTTCCGGGGCGTGCAAGAGTGGCACTGTCCTAAATGATTTATTTTCGTAATCCCCCAGGATTCAACGGAACAAAATGAACGAACAATATCTTAGCAGGTAACCCAGCAAATAAGAAGGCAAGAAGAGTTAGGAAGATTGGTTATGAATTTTTTGGTGTTTTTGTACAAAACAAGAAGCTCAACATATATAGATAAAATGCTTCCAACGGTAATGTAAACAGCAGAGGGACAAACACGCGACCATAACTTTTAGGAGAGATAGGCTTTCGGCTATAGGTTGAGATGGGCCAAAGGGCCGGTCATAGCCACCCTATGAAAAATAGGTAGGCTCACACTGATGATATGTGGTAATTCAATTTAGGCTAAAATAGAATAATTGAGGTAAGGTGGAAAATATATTTTCGGGTAAGGTTTTAATTTAGCAAAAAATAAAATTAGTTTTTAGGTTGCAAAACTAATCAGAGTCGCGACTATATCGCCCGCACAGGGGGGCAAATCGCCGATTTTACACTATAATTGGCAAATTTGGCCCAGCTCTTTATGTGCGCTAGGCCCCCTTATCTCTTGACCCATATTTTACTAAGCCCATTTGGTTCTCCCATTAATAAAGTGAAGAAAACTTCAATACCAATTCCATGTGGGATATGAAAGTTCTTTTGAAACACTCCCATGTGCTTCATTCCCATTTTATACAACACAAATAGGGGTGGCAATCTCTGACACGACACAAAAACACGACCCGAACCTAACACGATATAAGCGGGTTAGGGTCAACCCATTTATTATTTGTGTCATGATCGTGTCAAACCTATTTAACCCGAATAATAAATGGGTCAGTTTCGGGTTGACTCGAAATGACCCACTTAACCTATTTAACCTGCTTAAAGAAAAAAATTCTAATAAATTCTACTTATATATTTGGTGCTGAGTTAATTAATTGTCTTTTCATTAATATTTGCATCATAAATTGTGTTTTCTCTTGAACCTTAATTGTGTTTTTCATTTATATGTTAACATATTGTAGGAGTGCAACTTATTAGGAGTTTGTCCATGTTCTTGGATGCCTAATCTGATAACCCTTATATCAAGCCAAATTATAATTTACATATTTTGATTGTAATTCATTATGTTTTTAATATTCTATATATAAATAGCCTAAAATCCCCATTTTATCATAATAAATAGATTGTTTATTC
The DNA here is from genome assembly GCA_016081115.2 of Rehmannia glutinosa. NCBI lineage: Eukaryota > Viridiplantae > Streptophyta > Magnoliopsida > Lamiales > Orobanchaceae > Rehmannia > Rehmannia glutinosa. The sequence continues at coordinate 70,318,532 of CM071933.1, forward strand.
AAGGTTGAAAAATATACATGTCATTTCGGGTCGTGTTCGGTTTACCCGTGTATTAAATGGTTCGTGTTCGGGTTGACCCATCTGACCTAAATAATTAAACGGGTCGTGTTCGGGTTGGCCAAATTTGTGTAATTATAGTATCTCAACACGACCCGCGAACACGAACACGACTCGAATTGCCACCCCTATGTACAAATGTTGGATAAGTTATAAAGTTAATATATGCCTGTTTAAATATATAATATAATAAATTAAACAGGCATATTGTGTAAGATTGTCAACAATACAGCCATTGACGAAACAAAACTCATCAAAATAAGAAGGGTAAAAAAGATGCACCAGCCGGGGTTCGAACCCGGATTCGTACCATGCCACTGGTAAATTTCAAGTAAGTGGGCTACTGGTGCTTTGTTGTCCTTAACTATTATTCGTATACAATTATTCTAAATTATATGAGTATTTGGGCCTCACATCAAACGATTTATTAGGTCTAATCCCTACACTGGGTTTCTGGTCATTTTTGTAAACAAGATCGGGTTAGATAACATGGTTGAGGATCAAAAAAACTGGAATGGAATTTTGACAATGTTTCAGCCCAAAATGTGCAAAGAAAAGGAAAAGGTATAGATATATAGTGACCACTGCCCAGAGTATATGTATATTTTAGTTAGATATAAATAATCCCAAAAAAAAAAAGGATTATATAGACAATCTATTTTTTCTTTAAATAAAAAATATATCATATATACTAAAAGAAAAAACAAAGTTGACACATGTCATCACCTTATTGATTTTAAACATTTGTCAACTTATCATTTTCTCAATTTTGGCGACTTCACATTTATCTATGCGTCAATCATATATACAAATTTAATCAAGATTCTAAAGGATAAAATATAATCTCAAAAATAAAAAATTTGCTCACAATTAGTTTGGAAAAGCCGATGTTGATCAAATCTATTCGAATATATTTTATTGAGAAATATTCTATCGGTTCATAATATATATTTTTTGAATTTAAATGATAACAAATAATCCAAAAATCAATGATTTTATCTACACTATCTTTTAAATTTGTGATACTAAAAATTTATCTTTGGACAAATCGCGTGTAATAAAAGGGGTGTTATTCTGGTTCTATCTATTTATATCATCTAAACAATCCATCTGTATAATCTAAAAAAGTAAACTACTCTAAAAAACAAATAATAAATAATATTTATCCACCTATTTGAATCTTATAGAAAATTTAAAAAAATAAATAATATTTTTATTTGATACTTTTGATTAATAAAATTAGCACAATTCATAAATTTTAAAAAATCGTCCGGACCTCCCAAACTGCACCAAGCCGCACCGTTCATAATAATTTATAACCAAAACTGCGATTTAAAATGTTAGATAGAAACCACACCGCTTTGTTGTGAGGTTATGGTTTTAGATTTTAAAAATCCGCCAAAACCGCAACGCACCGCACTTTTATAATTTAAGGTAAAATAAAATATTGTTCTTTAGTATTTCGATAAATAGTTAGACAATAAATATATTAAAAACTAATTTTATGAATAATATAATTAGACTCACACTTTGTATACTAAACATAATGCATTTTACATTCTTTCAATGTTGTTACAACGCATTATGTTTTGCATCAAAATAGAACAACATTACATTGCATTGCATATTGAATGTAACTGGAATGAAAGATATTGCAATGAGCATTTTATTTGCAAAAATACACCTTGTTCAAAAAAACACTTTTCAATTATAATATTTTTCTTTGGCTATTTCTTTAAAATATCATAAAAAATTATATTCATCAATTATATAATATTTTTGTTAATTAAAACCACAAAACCATCCGCCATCGTACCTTCGATTTTACTTCATAAAAACGCGATCTAAAAATATTATTTAACCGAACCGCGTATAACAATTCGGTACGAAATTGACTCAAAAAACCGCAAAACCGCACCGCGACCACCACTACGTATAACACACGTGTTTTTCTAGTAGTATATATACACAAACACCCACGATAGTCGATTATGATCTGGCTCCCAAAGGACCTACCACCATCGGACAATAGCATCCACACCTTGTGAACCAAAAAAGTTGAACTTTCAAACATCCCTAGATATCCCTTTTTTCCCTCTCTTTTCATATGATATTCGTTATATGAAGTACAGGAATGTGAATTTTCAGATTGTCAAGAAATAGTGTTCTCTCCATATAACAGATTTTTCAACTCATTCTCTGCTTGAGAAAGAAAGTGGAATGGTTTAATTCATAATAGGCTTTAAAAGCATTTTCTAGAGGCCATTTATCACATTCCGATTACAAATTTACAATAATGCCTCGTTTATTCTGATCAATAATAAATGACAAAATGAAAAGGATTTTGCCACTCGATCTTTTGTCAATAGTGAATTGAGTTCCATACAAGGCTTCATCTCATATAATTTACGAGCACTAAGCAGGTCTAATTATGCTACAGTTCTGATACAAAATAAGTTAATTCAGAAACATAAAATAGATAATCAAGTCGAACAATATACAGAGAATAATTCAAGTTATCAAAAGTAATACTGTTCATCACATAAGGGCCCTTCCCACCCCCAAAATAAAAATAAAATTAGAAGAAAAAAAGAAGAAGAAGAAACAGAGCTCCGTTTAAATCCAGAATCACTTGTAAAATATGCCGTAAGATCTTTTTTCCCCCAAGCTCCTCAACAGCTTGATGTAGGTAGTGGGGAATTCAATCTTACTGGAGGAGTGTTGGTTAATAAAAGTACAGTAACCTTAAGAAACTAAAAGCATTTATTTATCACCTTTATGTCTTCACAAGTGGGAAGCCAAATTTGGCAGTGGTTTTGCAGTTCAATCCAACGAATAATACAAGACATATTACCATCCTACAAAATTGTGACTGGGCACACCTGAGAGCCAGCAGCAGATGTCGGCGAATTATTAGCAGAGCAGTATATAATTGTGTGAGTGATGTACAATTGAATTGTTCGTTGTCAAAATTTTGTATGCAGTAATAGCAGTTTCTGGAAACCGTTCAAGGGGCCATGAGTCCTTCGATTGTATAAGAAAGTGATTTTGCCCAGTCAGCTTTCAGCAGCAGCGTTTGTAGCGTATGCATCACATCATAATCTGGATCGAGTTTTCGCTGCCAGCCCTATAAATAAACAACCAATGTAACGAAAACTAGTATAGGTCATGTGTTCTGCTGGCATTCAAGAACTAAGCTTTTTAAGTGTCCATTTTGAAACAAAGTTTTCAAGTTATGTGTACTGAAAATTAAACAAGAGAGTACCTCAAGGACTAAAACTGTCACCATCACAGTGCAAACATTGCCATCAATATTTACTTTATGCCGTCGAACTTTCTCAAGTACTTGCTGCATGCACTCAGCAGGATGGACCAAATCTCCTTCTGGAGTACCCCAAAAATCAAACGACTCTTTCATTTCCTATTAGCAGGGGAATCAAAGTGAGGTACAAGATGAGATATTTATTGTTTCCAACCATATAGAAAAATATATGCGTGCAAGAAACCAAATAAATCTCCTAATCCAATCTTTTTGCAAACACGACCAAACAAGTGGTATGATTCTACTACACAACAAAAACAAGGAAACAGGAAACCAAAATGCAATGACACTCATATGAATGTGGATTCGGACAATTTGCTATAAATTCCAACACAACAACTTGATATTATCTCAACAATGTATAGGAATTCTTAAGTTACATAAAAAGAAGATTCGCCTTATAGCTGAGGGGAAAAAAACTGACAACAAAACGAAATCATGTTTTGTTCTTTATCCATTTTCAATTAGTGCAAGTCCATCAATTTGTGAGTGTTCATGCTATTAGAGAATAATAATAGCAAAGTTTGAAGCAACTCAGCTCATTCACATCTTTAAATTATCTTAATCCATCTGTAAAACGTTTTGAGTGATGAACTTCAGATGATGTCAATACTACTCAATAGCGCAATTAACTAATGGACATAAGCACCATAGAAGTGGAGATAACTGAAAATTTTATCCCCAGTGTTGTGAAACTGGCATTAAAAATTGCATGTCAAAAATCAAAAAGCCACATCAAAGCACTTGAATGAATGCAGTTGTTCACCTGAATGTAAGCCTCTGGCTCTGGGCAGTTCTGTTTCCTTGATAATCTTAGTGTGCACTCTGCTGCAGTTTGGCCATCTCTACGAGCAACAGCTTTAAAGAACTCCAGTAAATTAATCCGATCATTTTTAGAAAGTTCGGCAGTCATGCCTACATCAAGGAATACAACATGAGGCTTGGTTTTGAAGAGCTTTTTGCGAGAAGACTTGCTCCGAGCTACACGAACAAGGATGTTCCCAGGATGCATGTCAGCATGAACAAAGTTGTCTACCTGACAAAGCAAAGAAAAATATCAAAAAAAGAACTATCTTTCGCCAATCAACGTATTTATCAACACTAAGAACACATATATCATTGAAGTAATTCATGCAAGTTTCCTTAAGGCTAACATACCACATCATATTAGGGGTGGGGAGAGGGGGGGAATCATAAATTAAACTTATTTTGAACTCCTAAGATACAGGGCATCAAATGGAAGACCATAAAAAGATACTTCTTGCATTCTGAATCAAGCCAACACCTGTTTTCTGGGAAATAACTGAGCTTCCAGTTGGCCTAAAAAGCAGAAGACAAAGTGCTCTAACATACATTATTCCTCAAAAGGATCAACGTGATGATCTTATGGTGCCAAACATTACACTTGGAATTAAAAGCTGAGTCAATCTCATCTTAGCTATATTACAATGCGAAAATCTGCCATAATGAATTGAAACATTCATCATCTGAAGCAAGTAACTAAACTTCCTGTAGAAGCATAATCACAAAAAGGAGGGAGTAGATATTTTTAACCATAAGGCATGAGGATAATAGCATGGGTGACAGAGAAGAGGACATAAAAGTTACCAGGAGCATCTTCAGTAGTGCATGGGTTCCAATATGGGCAAGAGCACTTTTAATTCGTTCATTCCCCTCAAGCTCATCAACATAGTGAGCAACACTTTCTCCGTGTTCAAAAGTTTCCACCAAAACAGCCGGATGAACTAGAGGATAAACAGGCTTTGGAAAGGAAACATCCCTCCAACTGCGAAAATTGTATATGAAGCGGCTCAAATGAGCAGCTTCACGAGCAAGATCAACTTGAGACATCATGAAAACTCCAAACTGATGGACACTTTCATCCAATCTCAACCAATTCAGCGCAGGAATAAAGTTTGAAATCTTCGCTACTGCATTAATTATCTCAAAATCCCTCTTTATAGATTCACCAACTCCTGGATGTCTCACCTTAACAGCAACCAGAATTGGTTTGATCTGCCGACCAGGGTATTGGGACCGTAATGAAGCTCGATGCACTTGAGCAATACTTCCAGATGCCACAGGTTCTTCCTCAAAGTCATCGAAAATCTCATTAATCTTTCGACCAAAAGCTCTCTCAATAGTCTTTTTTGTGTAGGCAAAACTATGTTCAGGTGCTTTCATGTGAAGCTTTGACAATTCAGTGCACAAGTCTCTAGGAAATAGATCTGGCCGGGTGGCAGCCCACTGGCCCCATTTTATGAATGCCGGACCTGCTCTTTCTAGAGTTTGATGGACAACCTGAAGCCACAATTTCCTAAAATCAGGCCCAAAACTATCTGCAAATGGAGCCATGACAATGCTCGGTGTGAACAGAACAGCCAAATAAAAAGCTCTAATTAACAAGAAAATTCCATGAAATGTGGAAAGTATCAATCTGGTTACAAAGAGATGACTGTCTTGAGCACCAAAGTACAAAGTATTCCTTGGCTTAAAGATGATAGGCTTGTCTGAAGCAGCCTGTGCCCATGCTAAATGGGTCTGACACATGAGAGCAAACATACCAGGAATAACTATGCAAGAACGGATCAACCCCAAACTAACTGCCTGAGCAATCCTGTTTATAGGGAGATGAGTTCCACCATTATTTACAGACGCTTGTGTTAACCTCTTCCAAGCTACCTGGGCATGATGAGCTACAGTATTACTTGCAGGAAATGTTGAATAATTCCTGCAGTAACTGTTGTAGAAACCTTTTCCAGTACGAGTTGCATTCCAAGCAAGTCTCCTGCTTGGAAATAAATAATGCAAGAAAAATCTGTATTGGGGAGAACATAATCGGGTTCCAACGAGGGCTCCATAGTTTGGCCCTTGAGAAAGAATACTAGCCTGATTTGTCTGAAAAGTTAACACTCTCTTGATAACTCCAACTGTAAACAATCTGCAATGTCTTAAGGAGGTGGAAATACCCACATATTAGAATATGTAATGAAGAACCACAACAACATTCCAATCTAACACCACTTCCAGACTTCCATATTGGCATACATAAAATAGATTACAACAAATAAAAGGCAAAGATTTCCATAATTAAATGTCTGCACTAAATAAAGAATTTTATAGCCCGAACATTCGAGATGTGTTGTCAAACTATATAAAAGACCTCCCAATAAGTTGCCCTAACACGAAAATCTCAGTAAATAGAAATTATTCAAGTTCATGATAACAACAACAATAAGAAATTAAGTAATTAGGCAAATCTTGATTATCCAAACGATGAAAGAAAATGACAAAGAAAATGAGCAAGAACTCAGAAACAAAGGAAAGAAGTAAACAACTCCATGTATAGAGGACAAACGCCAAAAAGATGTGTATATAAATATATATGTATGTATATATAACAGAGAAAGAGCTTTTTGCCGACCTTGACATGGCGAAAACTGGGCTTCCAAAAAACCGTTAGAGGCTAACGTGCACAGGAGGCAAACTGAGCGGCCGACGAGCATTTTCTAGCGACTAATGGAGATTCAACCATATGGATCACAAACCATTCAAAACTCCACGATTAGCTATCAACAAAAACAATTAATAGCCGCTTCTTCACTCACGTCATTACCACAATACGTAAAGAGAGAAAAAAACGTTGATTCGTAGACAAAATTTAGTAAACAATTCAACAAAAACACAAGAAGGCGAAGTTTTTATTTATTTGTTAACCTAAGCGCAGGCGGCGAGAGATGAAACGTACGACGATGATGAAGAAGATGCAGAAGAAGAACCCGGTTGTTGTGTATGAGGGTCGGACCTATGTGACCCACGGTTTGGTAATTTGGGTTCGATTTGGCTCGTGAGGTTTACGCCTTCTCGATTGTTTTTGCCGACTTTTAGGAAATATCTTGCTCGGAAAGAATTTAAGGATGCGTTTGACAAAGATTTAGGAAACTAATTAATTTGACATACAGCCACAAGCATGATATTTTTACTCAATTAATCTAGTGCAATATTATATAAGGCTTTTTTTGCAATTTATGGAAGGATCGATTGCACGAATTATTTCGATTAGGTAAGATTGTACTATTGATTGATTAGCTTATTTTTTTGACAAGAAAAAATTTCGCTAAATCAAAATAGCAATACATCAAAAGAAGACAGAAACAAATCTCTGGTAAAAATCATAAAAGATGAAAATGTGAAAAGAATCATAGCATCTAGATTAATAAAAAAAACCGGGTTAAATAATTTTGAAAAATTTATAGTGTCCAGAATACCTATGGTTCAAAATCCACAACATGTTGAAGGCCGCAATATGATTTGTTATCTCTGTCGGGCCAAAAACTTACTTGTCTGAATCATTTGTACAAGAAAATCTAACAGTTTTTGTGACTGATGCCATCCGGTTTAACTGAAAACCGGCGGGTTTTCTCTTCTTCTTCTTTTTTTTTTTTTAAATTCAAAAATTTCAAAATCAACAATTAAGATTATTTGACCGTTGATGATCAACGGTCACAATTGTGTGACTGTTTGTTTAACCGAAACCGCCGGTTTTCGGTTAAACCAGCGGTTTTCCGAAAATTCATTTTTTTCTATGTTTTTTTCTATAAATACCCTATATATATTCATACATTTTTTCCTCATATCAACTCTCTAAATTCTAATCTTTCAACTCTCTATATCTACAAATCTCCAATCTCAAATTTCAATTTCAAGTTTCAATTTAATTTTTAGTTGTTTTATTTTTTTATTTCATTTTCATAATTTTAGTTTCATTTCATATTCTTATCTATATAAAAAAATATTGAACCGTGGTTGTTCTTCCCGTCAATTCAACAAGGGGAAAGATAAGATGCCCGAGCAACGGCCACCACTGTTTGAAGTTCGATTTGAGCAAAGATGAAATCGAGGTAGTTTTGGTGAAGCACAACCGGAACTGGAACGACGACCACCACAAGAAAGTGAAGCACAACCCGAACCGCAAAATCAAACTCAAACTCAAAGTCGCCGACCTACTACACCACTTAGATCCGATATTTTTTTGTGCACTTTAAAAAGTTCCGGATCTTACTCTACAAGAAAACAATAAAATTCCAACGAGTAGAAAACTATTGGAATTTTTAAAATTCCAACGGAAATTCCAATGCTACATTACACCGTTGGAAAATTCCAACGGTAAACAAAACCGTTGGTATAAAATGTTAGAATTTAAAATTCCACCGAAAATTCCAACACCACAACTAACCGTTGGAAAACTCCAACAGTAATAATAAACCATTGAAAATACTATTAGAATTTTAAAAATTCCAACAGAAATTCCATCGCTAAAACATACCATTGGAAAATTCTAAAAAAAAAATTCAACGGTAAACCAAATGTTGGAATTAATCATTGGAATTTATGTTGGAGTTTTTAAAATTCCAACAAAAATTCCAATGGTACAATATGTTGTTGGAAAATTCCATTGGAAATTCCAATACTATTGGAAAATTTCAATAGGGGGTTAAATGATTTGATAGTATAATCCTTATCAATAAAATATATCTTCTCTTCTGGAGTCAATCATATTAAAACTACATGGTTAAATGTGCTTGACTTGGGACAAATTGATGATGGGTGACCTACTAGAAAGTTAAAGACATTAGATAATGGGATAAATTGATTGAATATTCCAACGGATATATACCATTGGACAAAATTCTAATAGTATAATTCTGTTGGAACAACCGTTGGAGTTTTTTCCAACGACTGAATATATTCCAATAGTATAACTCTGTTGGAATTATTGTTGGGAAAAATATTGGAGTTCTTTCCAACAGTTATATATTCCAATGGATAAATAACGTTGGAAAAATCGTTGGAATATTTTTCCATTGGAATTTCAATTGGAATTTCACTATTCCAACGACCATTTTACCAACAATTCATTTTATGTTGGAATTTCCGTTGGAATCGATAATTCCAATGGTAATTGGCCAAATTCCAACATATTTTTTCCGTTGAAACTTCCTTGTTTTCTTGTAGTGTTACAACCAGAGGTTTCAAAGTCACTTGCAACTATTGTGACAATGTCTACAAAATTTAGAGGAGGAGGCAGTTATGGAACGTTCATTTGCTGGTTTAATCCCGCAACTATTGTGACAATGGCTAAATTTGTTAGTGATATGTCACTTCCTTTTAACTTTGTCGATAATATACTTAATAAAAGATTTACTAGACTTAGTTTTAATCCCGCAAGTAAAATGATTTCACGTTCTACACTTACTCGTGATATTAGAAATATTGGTTGGTGAATTTAAATTAAAGTTTATTAATTCATTTGTTGGTTTACCAAACAAAGTTTCAATTTGTTCGGGTATATGGAGTGATCATTGACAACAAAATTTATATATGGGAATTACATGTCATTGGGGTGATGAAACATGGACTTTGCAAAAATGATTAATTACATATAGAGAGTTTAATGTTGAACATAGTGCTATTACTATTTCTCATAAAATTCATACTATTTTACAAGAATATGGTCTAGTTACAAAAAAAAAAAATTCAATTTCCTTTGATAATGCTAGTGCTAAAATGGCTAGTTTAGAGTCACTTATTAATATATGTGAACCTTCTATTGGTGGTAAATTTTTTCAAATTTGATGTATATGTCATATTATAAATTTATGTGTTCATGATGGTTTAGCTACTTTGAAGAAGAAATTGCACCTATTAAAAATGTGGTATGTTATTTAACAAAACATTCATCTGTAATGAAAAAATGGTTAGATATTGTAGAAGTATTGGTGTGCACCCAAAAAATTCTCGTCCGATGTGCTAACTCGTTGGAATTCTACATATAAATTGTTAAATGATAGTTACTAATATAAAAACACTTTATGTTCATTTTAAGCTGAATAACAATGTGACATAGTTTTATTTTTCGAATCAATAGGATTCATGCTCTAATTTATGTTAACTTTTAAAGATTTTTAAAGATGCCACCGAAGAATTATCCGGTGTTTAGTATCTTACATCAATTTTGGTTATAGATTGTTGTGTTAAAGTTGCACTACTTTTTAGATCTATAATTGCTTGTGAACATTTAGGACCAACTATTGCTCAAATGACATTAAAATGGTTAAAATATTTCACTTATATTCCTAATGTATTTTTAGTTGCAAAAAATATTAGATCATAGGGTAAGAATAGATGGTTTAGAAGAATTGTTAGGACTTTATTATAATATTCCTATTAGAGAGCATGACACTCCCAAACCAAGCGTAGTAGTAGCTAATGCTAAACAATATTTTTATGATATTTTTAGAGAATATTTAATAAAATATGGAGATAGTGTTAGAAACTCTTCTACTTCTACTTATTGTGATGATGGTGATAATAATAGTGATATTGATATTGATATTTTTAATGAGGCGGGGGTATTTGCACCATGACAAGTTTTATGACGTGATGATACCAAAATATTCGAGAGGAGACACACCCTTATGTTGAGTTTGATACGAATTTAACATCTCATTTTGATTATTGAATTTGTAGTGGGGAAGACAAAGTTCGATCTGTTAAAGTGGTGGTCAAAGAGGTCTTCATCTTTTCATATAGTGACGTTAATTGCGAAGGAGATATTAGTTGTTCCTGCCTCAACCGTTTTCATAGAGCAAGCATTTAGTGAGGGAGGTTATATTTTGGATGCTAGAAGATCTAGATTAACAGTATAGAATCTAGAAAATCAAGCACTACTCTACGATTGGACAAAAGTCGAGCTACGTGATCACACTACAAGAAAAATGATCTACCCCAATACAAATTTAATGACGCTACCAAAAAGCGTCATTATAAATAAGTATTTAATAACGTTTTTTAAAAAGCGTTTTAAATTATTAAAATTAGTGACACTTACTAGAAAGTGTTAGTATTTTAGTCAATTTAATGACACTTTTATTGAAGTGTCATTATCTTAATAAAATTACCGGTTTTTTTTTAAATAATTATCACGATAATTATAGAATTTAATTACACTTTTTTATTTTTGTCCTTAAAATGACAACACCTAGTAAAAAAGCGTCATAAAATAGATGACACTTTCTATTTTACTTACGCATTTTTTTATTTGTCACCAAATTTTTAAAATTTACTTACACTTTTATTGTTTGTGTCATTAAAATGACGACATTTACTCACAGTGCTAGTGGAAAATAATCTATAGAATGATGATTCAAAATCTTCTGAAGCAGTAACAGAACACGAGGTACAAGAACAAGTCGAGTCAGATATCCAAAAAGTATGTTGGTCAACTCGTAAGAGAAAGCCGCCAACTTGGCAATCAGAGCATGTTATGGAGAGCAATGTTGCATACTGTCTTTTAATGGAGGATGGAGAGCCACCAACTTTCCATAAAGCTACAAAAAGCTCAGATGTATCTCAGTGGATGACAACAATGCATGACGAAATTGAAGCTCTCAACAAGAATCAAACTTGGAAACTAGTATTGTTACCATATGGCAGAAAAGCCATTGATAATAAATGGGCCTCCAAGATCAAGCGGGATAACAATGATCAAGTAGAGCGATTGGAAAATTGATGGTGAATAGTTATGCTCAGAAAGAGAATATTGATTTCAACGAGATATTTCCCCCGGTGGTTAGGCTCACGACAGTCAGAGTAGTCCTGGCAATGTGTGCTACATTTGATTTACATCTGGAGCAGTTAGATGTAAAAGTTGCGTTTCTTCGTGGAGAGATTGAAGAAGAAATTTATGTGCTTCAACCAGAAGGTTTTGCTGAAATAGGCAAAGAGAACTTGGTTTGTAGGTTGAACAAATCTATGTACGATCTCAAACAGGCACCAATATGTTTATAAAAGATATTTGATTCCTTCATAATGAGACTTGAATACAACAGACCTAGTTTAGACTATTGTGCGTACTACAAAAGGTTAATTTGATGGTAATGATTTTATTATGTTGCTGTTATATGTGGATGATATGTTGGTGGCAGACCCCAATAAAGATCTGATCCAAGAAATAAAGGCACAGTTGGCTAGGGTGTTTGACATGAAGGACTTGGGACCAGCAAACAAGATTCTAAGGATGCAGATTCACCGAGACATAAATAATAGGAAGATTTGGCTTTCTCAGAAGAACCACTATAGGAAAATCTTGCGACGTTCAACATGCAAGAGTGTAAGTCAGTTTATATCCCTATTCCTATTAATTTCAAGTTATATCAAGTATTTGTCCTAGCAACGAAGTAGAGAGGAGGGAGATGTCTCGAGTACCATATGCATCAGCAGTGCGGAGTTTAATGTTTTCTATGATATGTACAAGACCAGACATTGTGCAAGCAGTGAGAGCAGTTAGTCGATACATGGCGAATCCTGGTCGAGAGCATTGGGATACAATGAAGAGGATATGAGATGCGTCAGAGGAACCTTTGATGCTGCATTATGTTATGGAGGATCATATTTTATTGTCAGGTGTTATGTTGATTCAGATTTTGCAGATGATCTTGATAAAAGAAAATCCACTACAGGCTATGTGGTTATACTTGCAGGAGGAGCTATAAGTTGGGTTTCAAAGCTGCAGACTGTTGTAGCTCTGTCTACAACTGAAGGGGAATACATGGTAGCTACACAAGCTTGCAAGGAAGTAGTCTGGATACAAAGGTTACCGGAGGAGTTCGGGCACAAACAAGAAAAGATTGTTCTGTTTTGTGACAGTCAAAGTGCTTTGCATATTGCAAAGAATCCAGCCTTACATTCAAAGGCAAATCACATAGGAGTTCAATATAAAAGCCCAAGTTTCTTTTTGGTCCCAACTCCAATACGATCCCCATGCTTCGTTAGCCCATACTGCTCCAGAAAGAATTCCTATAGTTAAAAAAGATAAATCCTATTCGTTCGAAAAGTAGTGGAAAATGGAAGTGTGAATATGCAAAACATTCATACTGATGAAAACCTAGCAGATGGCATGACCAAACCAATCAACACTGGCAAGTTTAAATAGTGTAGATCCTCATGTGGCCTAGCAGAGACGTAGGCAACATGAGTGGCAAGTGTAGAAAATGATGTAATAAGGGTTACAAAAGAACTTTAAGTGGGAAAATATCAAAAATAAAGCCACTTTTGTGGGAAAAGTGGGGCAAATAGTGATATCTCATTTATATAATTGTAGGTGCCATTTACATGCTTTAATTTGCGGAGGGTTTTTCAGCAATTACAACAACCCCGGTTGAAATTGGCACCGAAAGTTGATGGAAATGTGTTGAATTTTTTGCATTCATGATTTGCCTATAAAATGGGCTGATTTGGGAGAAGGAAATACTCAAATACACACCAAGCAAGCTATCTAATTTCGTCTTGTCTTTAATTATTTCCTCAATTAAAAGAGTGTCAAGTTTTCTCATATTTTAAGAGAGAGTGTGATATTGTTCTCTCCTTGTATTTAGAGAGAAGATGTTGTAATCCCTATTTTTATAATGAATTGTTCCTACACTTGCCCGTGGTTTTACCTCAAATTTATTTGGGGGTTTTCCACGTAAAAATATTTGTGTCATTTTACCTTTATTTTTTTTACATTACTATTGTCATGGGTTTGTTCCGGTCCGTAATTACCTAACACTATGTTGGAAATCGAAATTTACATTTCGAGAGTAAGTCAGTTTTCTCATCTCTCTCAAATCTCGAGAGTGTTGTGATCAGTATTATGGAAAATAACTTAGCAGAGTTATCCTTACATGATGAAGAGGATGACGGTTTCATTCTGGATGAAGGGGAAGAAGATGAGCGCTCTAATTCAGAGCTACATCTATGTCTTGTGGGTCATTTTCTCATGGAAAAAAACATTAATGTGCATGTTATGAAGAATCATATGGCAAATGTGTGGCGTCCTACGCAAGGAATTAACATCAAGGAGATTGGTACTCAAAGATTTCTTTTCCGATTCTATCATGAGGTTGATGTTAAAAGGGTATGGGATGGAGGTCCGTGGTTTTTTGATAATCATCTTCTCGTGTTACATCGGGTTCAAGCGGGGGATGTTCTTTCATCTCTTCCTTTAGTTCTCGTCCCATTTTGGATTCAAATTCATGAATTACCTGTGGGGTATATGCGTGAAAGTGTTGGAAAACAGTTGGGTAATTTTGTTGGTAAATTTATGGAGTATGATGTTAAGAATAATTATTCGATTTGGAGATCAAACATGAGGATTAAAGTGCTTATTGACGTTCGATTACCCCTGAAGAGGTTCAAAAAGATTAACGCAGATGGGAGATTGGTCCGTAGTCAATTTCAAATATGAAAGGTTGGGGATTTTTTGTTACATATGTGGTTTGATGGGCCATGGCGAATGGTTTTGTGCCAAGCGAACAAGTGTGCCAGAAACGGATATTACTATGGAGTGGGGAGTGTGGCTGCGTGCGCCGAATAGAAAATACACGAATATGGAAGGAGGAAAATGGTTGAGGGAAGACGACATGGGTGGCGGCAACCAGTCTTCTGGTGGGAATGAGTCAGACACGCCGAAAAAAAATTCTGGGTGTAGTTACGGGGAAAATTCCGGTGGGAGTAAATTTCAGTTTCCTAAAAATAGGAAGTGGATGGGGTAACTGGAATAGTTATAAAAACGGACAAATTAAATCCCTTACAAATGGGAATAACTGCTGCTAATAATAACAGTTACAAAATTAGAATTTTGGAGGATAAGGATGATGGAGTGTTGGGCTTAGAAGAGCGTAAAAGAAGAAGAGGCCCAGATGGAGGAGTGGCCCAAGATGCTGAAGTTGGTACTGATAACTCGAAAGTGGCTGAAAACACGAGTGGACTAGCTCTACGAGATGTTACTAATTTTTTAGCGGCGGGTTCTGGGCTCCAGACCCGCCGAGCCCAATGATCGTCTTAAGTTGGAATTGTCGGGGCTTGGGTCATTCCCTGGCAATTCCTACTATTCATGAGCTCGTTCGGGCTCATAGACCGGATGTGATTTTTCTGTTTGAAACTTTGTCGAACGCTAATAAACTAGAGGAGGTGAGATGTAGTATTAGATTTGATTGTTGTTTTTCTGTAGATATGGTGGGTAGAAGTGGTGGAGTTGGGATTTTATGGAGGACAAAGGATGTGATCAATATTAACAACTATTCTCGTAATCATATAGATACCTTTGTACATGAGGATTCTGGTTTATGTTGGAGATTGACGGGCTTTTATGGATTTCCGGAAAGATCTAAAAGGAGGGAGTCGTGGAATATTTTAAGGCACTTTAAGACATTATCTACATTGCCGTGGTGCTGTATCGGTGATTTTAATGATATGTTGCAAGTGGAAGACAAGAAAGGGCGAGTCGAGCATCCTAATTGGCTTTTTCAGGGATTTCGAGAAGCAGTCTTGGATGTGATCTGCAATATCTTCATATTCATGGGTACCCGTATACTTGGTCTCATGGTAAAGGAAGTGTGAATACGGTTGAAGAACGTATTGATTGGGTTATGGTGTCAACGGAATTGTTGCATAATTTTCCAAGTGCCATGTTGAAGAACTCATTGACACCCATTTCGGACCATTCCCCTCTTGTGTTAGATACCTGCGTTATTATTCAGCATAAAAGTCCCCGAAAATTTAAGTTCGAGAATTGTTGGCTTTAAGAAGAAGATTTAGTTGATGTGGTTCGAGGGGCCTGGAACTGTACAACTGGGATGCAGATTCAAAGTCGATTAAATTCGATGGCACATAGTTTGTTGGTTTGGGGCAATAAGAAACGTGGAAAGCTTAGACAAGATATTAAAAGGTGTAATGATCTTTTGGCTGTTTTAAGAGATAAAAATGGTGAGAATGATATTAACAGGTTTAATGAGGTGCGATTAAAATTGGGATTGTTGTTGGCTCAAGAAGAAAGATATTGGAAACAAAGAGCTAAAATGCATTGGTTAAAGGAGGGGGATAATAATACGCGGTTCTTTCATAATTATGCGAACACCCGGAGAAAGAAAAATTGGATTTCAAGCTTACAAGATCTTTATGGGAATAGATGTGAGGAGATTGGTGGTATTTGCAGTATTGTCAAAGAACATTTTTCTAATCTCTTTGTTCAACCTGATACACGATCAGACTCATTCCTGGAGGTGGTTCAGAGTTGCATGTCGGAGGAGCAGAATCAGGATCTTGTGGTAGATTTCTCGATGGCTGAATTTACTAAGGATGTGAAACAAATGCATCCGGATAAATCTCTCGGGCTTGATGGTTTTAATCCTATTTTTTCCCAAAAGTTTTGGCCTATGATTGGAGATGAGGTGTTCCAGGCGTGTACCAGCTGGATTCGACGAGGAGTTTTCCCAGAAGGTATTAATGACACTAATATTGTGTTAATTCCTAAATGTAATGATCTGATAAGTCTAAAGGATTGGCGGCCTATATCCTTGAGCAATGTGATTTATAAAATTCTGGCAAAGGTTTTAGCTAATAGATTTAAAAAGGTGATTTCTGGCCTGATTTCTTTGAATCAATCGGCGCTTGTCCCTGGAAGATCTATTATTGATAACGTCCAGATTGCTTTTGAGATTTTACATAGTATGAAGAGGAATACGAGGGGTAAGTTGGGAGATGTTGCTTTAAAAATTGATATTAGTAAGGCGTATGATAGTATGAATTGGAGTTTCCTTAAAGCGAAGATGCTTAAAATGGACTTCGATAGAAGGTGGGTGAGATGGATTATGATGTGCGTAACATCAGTTCGGTATATGATTGGAGTTAATGGAGAGATGGTTGTGTTTGATAAATGGTTTTATCATGATTTTGATGATTTTGTTTTTATACCAAAACAATATTTTTAAAGGTTGTCCAAATACTCCTAAATGATTTAAAATGGTTTCAATATTTTTCGGAGTATTTCTTCAAGTTTATTCTCAACAATATTGGACAACACATTTAATGATTTTGTGTCAATGGGTTTTTACATCAAAACAATGTTTTTAATTATTGTCCAAATACTCCTAAATGATTTGAAATGTTCTTACTATTTATTCGGAGTATTTCTTCAAGTTTTATTTTAGATAAAATTGGACAACACTTTTAATGATTTTATGTTAATAAGTTTTTACATCAAAACAAGGTTCCTAAAAGTTGTCAAAATACTCCCGATCGGTTTAAAATATTTTTACTAATTTTTCAGAGTATTTCTTGAGGTTTATTTTCGACAAAAATCGGACAACATTTCATTTCGGAGAAGTCGGCCAGGTCGACCAAGAAGCGGAGTGCACTGGGAACGAGTTTCTTAAAACAGAACTCACAGAACTATCAAAATAGGTCAGGGTGACCGGTCCATATGGTGGGCGACCGGTCGCACCCCTGGGCGACCGGTCGACCACCACCTGGACCGGTCTCTCCATTGTAATTTTGTTGCGTTCTTTCTTTTCTCTATCAGTGCGCGACCGGTCGCCCTATGTTTTGACAGCAAAATTCTAACCGTTGTGCAGCAGACAACTTTTCCTTAAATTGTGGGATTGATTACTAACAACTATAATCTTGATTTTGATTGCAATTTTTTTGTAAATATCAGATTCCAAGAGGAGCCTATCAAGGATCAATCATCTCCTATAAATAGAGGAAGATTTGAAACACAATTATTATAGAGAAAATAATACAACACAACAAGAATACTCAAGCAAACACTTGGTTTTATATTGTCACTATTCTTGTTGTAATTTGCCTAGCTTATCACTTTCACATTCTTGAGGTCTAGGCTATTCTTGATTACACTTGCACTCAATTGTATAATTCATTATTGTAGGTCCCAAGGGGTGTAAGTGTAAGGTTTAGAAGGGGGGGTTGAATAAACCTTACCAAATTTTTGATTTAGTCCTTTTAAAAGTTCAGAGTTGATACTACACAATTTGTGTCTTGGTGGGTGACCAATTTAGTTAATCAGTAGAGTTAGTCTCTCCAGACTCAACCGAGCCGAAATTTGTTGATGGAATAACTCAATTTGTTAAGTCTAAATTAACTCAATTTGTGGTTTGTTTTATTGGAAGACTTAACACCCTTAAGTTTGGTTAAGTAGAAATTTAGAGCTTGATTTAGTACTTAGAGATTATCTAATGGATAGCAAATATGTCGTGATTAAATAAATATGATGCAAGAATTAAAGTCTTTGAAATGTAAATGACACAATAAGATTTTTATAGAGGTTCGAAGATGGGGTAATTCTTCTCTCTCTCTCTTCTCCAACTCTGGAGGAATCCACTAGGTATTGATCAAGTATACAAAGTGGTAATGATCCGATACATGTCTTGATCACACACGGTGACTTGATCCTTTGGGACTCGGTTTGGAGACGCCTTGATCACTCGGTGGCTTCTCGTGACGACTCGCCTTCTTCTTCACAGGGCAAAATTGTCTTGCTACTCTCTGACCCACTTGCTCAAGCTCTTTGGATTTGATCACTAAGCCCTCCAAAAGCTCAAGACTTGGTTCGACCTTGAACCTTCCTACAATCCTTCGTGGAATGTAGACCCCCTTGATTCTTGATAATTTCCTCTTCAAGCGATTGAAGTTATCTTTCCTTCACAGTGAGTGTTGGATTGATGTTCTTCGTAGTGTAAGCTTGAGGATTGAGCGTTTAATAACTTGAGAATATTTCAGTTCTGATTCTAATAATTGCTTGAATGTTTGTGGTTCGGGTCACCTCCTCTCGCAGTCATTCCTCGGCCTTTTTAGTGATCTTTCAAAAATCCGCCCGTTGAAGAGATAGGCTTATTTTTGAAAGTCACTTGTGGTCGTTGGCTTGTCTTGTTGCGATCCTTGGAATTGCCATTTCCTCGTATGAATTATTCTTCACCTTTTTAGAGTTCGACACGGTGTAGTGCTTCCCATTGGTAGCATGAAGATATTACTTGTTTAGGTAATTCTCTTGATTTACGTGCAACGGATCTTTTTTGATTATCTCGACTTGCGCATTTACTTGCTTTCCCAGGTGACTTAGAGTCACTTCCGATCGTGGATGACTCTTTTCGTCACTTCAACTTGAGACTTGGCTTTTCTTGAGTTGACTTGACCGATACTCCACACCGCAGTGCATCTCACTGCTCCTTGATAGAGTTCCGTCTTCTCTTCTTTGCCATACTCATTTGTCTCTTGTGAGTCTTCCTTCTAGTCTCCGGTTGTCTTCTTGCATGTTTGGGCAGGCGATGACTTAACTCACTTGACCGGCCCTATTTATTACAATGCGAGTTTACAACAAAAATGGGGTGCCAACTTCCTATTCTAAGTTTTACATGGCATTCATCAAAATCTAAACAATAAATTTCCCAACAATTATCGAGTTGTAATCTTGAATTTTTGGGTTATCATTCAACACAAGATATCCTTGTGAGTGTTCTTATGGTAAGAACACACTTGGGTGATCTAGGTGTTAGGTGTAAGAAGATTGTGGTGATCTTCTTATTGAGGTGTTGAAGAATTTGGTATTCTTCAAGGTTGAAGATTGTGGTAATCTTCACAAGGTGCCGTTGGAGATTGTGGTAATCTTCAAGAGAGATTGTGGTAATCTCAAAGGTGGTGTTGTAGAAGAGTGTGGTGCTCTTCAAGGTGATGTTGTAAGGTGTTGTATTAATTTTGGTAATTAATAAATTTTTTTTTCTTTTTGAAATCCATCCCGGAGATACTGGGGTGGTAGAGGATTAGGCTCTAGGTGGGTTGAACCTCTATAAATCGACGTGTGTTGTTTACTTCCCGCACCTTTATTATTGTCTTGGCTTGTTTTGTTCGAAAAAGAGGGCGAAATCGAAAAGATGGAGATAATCTATTCACCCCCCTCTAGATTATCGTAGCCGCTTGAACTTACAAGTGGTATCAGAGCCAAACTCTTTGGCAAGCTCGTTCCACATCGCGAGTGAAGAGGAACGATCGTTGGCTACGAATGAAGCTCACCTTTCCGGCACCTCTACCACCAAGCCACCTCGATTTGATTCCAAAAATTTTACATTTTGGAAAGAAAGAATGAAATGCTATTTACAAGGTTGCGGGTTCGATATTTGGAACATCGTCATCAATGGAGAATCCATTCCGATGAAAGACACACCATACACCTCCAAAGCTCTCAAGGAGCTCAATGATGAAGAAAAGAAAATCATCTCCTTAAATGGTAAAGCTCCCAATATTTTATATTGTTCACTTACCAATTTGGAATATGATCTTATTGTAGGAATTCAATCGGCTCATGAAGTATGGCAAAAATTAGAAGCCATTCATGAAGTATATGCAAATGATAGGAGCAACTCAAAAACATCTACTTCTCAAAGGGATACAAGGTCAAATATAAGGAACAAGCCTTTTTCAACTTCCAACTATGAAGTAGTCGAACAATGTTTTATGGGCATCGAGAAGAAAACGAGGTATGTCTTAAACCCTCTACTTCCTATGATATTGTTATACAAAATGATTATAGTGGTTTGCAAAATGATTTTGATGATCTTCAAAATGAATTCCAAAGCTTGCTTGTTAAATACAAAAATTTGAAAAAGGAATTTAATGCTTTGAAAAATGATAAGGATAGTTTATTTACCTCCTATGAATCACTATCATGTGCTCACACCACCACACTTGACAAGGTTAGAAACCTTGAAAAATAAAATAATACTCTTGTTGAGGATATTAATTGCATGAAAAGGGATTTATCAAAATCCAACTTGAGTACCGATAAAATAACTGATATTGTTGATGTTCGTAGTTGTGATAAATTGAAACAAGGACTTGACCATAAGCCTATGTTGTTGTTTTTTTTGATCGGTAAATGTGAAATATATTGATCAAAAGAACACATACACTGGGTGAGCCCAGGTTATACAGTGTGAGTTTGAAACCATAGCAATGGCTCTTACATCAAGTTCATATTACATATCAAAGGGGAACGCAAGATAAATAAAACTAGCGCCCATCTAATGCATGCCTCTCGAACTGACTCAGAATATGGGGGTATAAAGCAAAGATTGTTTTATACACCTGTGTTCTGGTCTTTATGATGATCGAATCTATTCGTGGTGTCTCACCCTCGAATATCAACCTGTTTCTTGCATTCCAGATTTGATAGACGGTGGAATCCAGTGCTGTCTTCTTGCTTTTCGATTGCCAACCTATCCCGTTTGCTTCTTTCTTAAGCCATTTGAGTGCGCTCCGAGTGTACTCATTTGTCTATGTATGCCAATCCATTGCCGAGTTGCGTCCCAGACCTGTTTACAAAATGTGCATTCAAAATAGAGATGGTAAATTGACTCTTGTTGTTCTCCACAGAACACGCATGTATCATTGTCAATATCCATAAAACCAAGACGGTTCTTGGTTTTAAGACGACCAAGTATGCAGAGCCACATGATGAAAGAGTGTTTAGGGGGATGGAAGGACCCCATATAACACTTTTCCAGCAAACATTATTGCCATGCGGGCGAAATGTTTCATAAGCGTCCCGGGTGCACTTAGACAGTAATCCTGTACTCCAATATTCAATCTTCTGCTCAGCGGATTGTTGAGAGCTACATGTATCAATAAGTCGGTCTCATATACGTAGGATGTTTTTAATAAGAGGAGAATCCGACGTATGCACATTCGATCCCATATCGATCATTCCTTAAAAATAATAGTGGTGTATCCATCGATACCAAAGAGTTTGCTTGTTGGCATGAATGTTCCTCAAGATTTTGGCCAATAGAGCGTGGTTCCATGATTTGATATCACAGAGACCCAAGCCACCCTCATGCTTTGGCAAGCAACAGATTTTCCAGGACACACAAGCTTTCTTGCTGCCCCAAAGAAAATTACGACACAATTTGATAACATTTTTCCTAACCTAATCAGGAAGGGGGAAAATGGAGATCCAAAAGCTTGCCACTCCTTGAAGGACAGAGCGAATCAACTCCGTTCTTTTTGAAATCCATCCCGGAGATACTGGGGTGGTAGAGGATTAGGCCCTAGTTGGGTTGAACCTCTATAAATCGACGTGTGTTGTTTATTTTCCGCACCTCTATTATTGTCTTGGCTTGTTTTGTTCGAAAAAGAGAGCGAAATCGAAAAGATGGAGATAATCTATTCACCTCCCTCTAGATTATCGTAGCCGCTTGGACTTACAGGTTGGTCCGATTATTCCGGAAAGAGGTTTGCGACAAGGTGACCCGCTCTCGCCCTATCTTTTTATTTTGTGTGCCGAGGGGGGCTCTTTTTTTTAATTAAGGATGCGGAAGCTAAAGGGCGTATTCATGGGGTGCGAGTTTGTAGACGAGCTCCGTCTATTTCGCATCTTTTTTTCGCGGATGATAGTCTACTATTTTTTAAAGCTTCAGAGGATGAATGTAATTATATTATACAAATTTTGGAAGCATACAAGCAGGCGTCGGGTCAAGCGGTAAATTTTGGAAAATCTGGAATTATGTTTAGTTCTAACGTAGATCGCTCGCTGAAGGAGTCTTTGGGTCAGATTTTAGGAGTTCGACAATGTCTTAATACATGGAGATATTTGGGTTTGCCGTCTCTTATTGGAAGGAAGAAGAAGGATGTTTTCCGACACATCAAAGATAAAATGTGGAGGTATATGCAGAGTTGGCAAGACAAACAACTCTCTCGTGGTGGTAAGGAGATTCTGATAAAGGCCATGGCGCAAGCTATCCCTTCTTATGTTATGAGTACGTTTTCGTTGCCTTTATCTTTGTTGGAAGAACTTGAAAAAATGTCAAATTCATTTTGGTGGGGTAATGGTAAGGATAGTGCGAAAGGTATTAAGTGGATGAAATGGGATAAGATGTGTGTGCGTAAAGAGGAGGGTGGATTGGGTTTTAGAGATTTGTTTTGTTTTAATATGGCTCTCTTGGGTAAACAAGGCTGGAAATTTATCACAAATCCGGATGCTTTGGTTACAAGGATTTTCAAAGCCAAATATTTTCCGAATGGTGATTTTCATAATGCAAAACTAGGATCTTGTCCTAGTTTTATTTGGAGAAGTATCTGGAGTTCCCAAGTGGTGCTTAAAAAAGGGGTGAGATGGAGAGTTGGGGATGATTCTCGGATTAAAGTGTGGGATGACCCATGGATTAGAGATGATTCGAATTTCTATATCACTACACCTACTAGTCGACTTTTGAAATCTGCGAGTTGAAGACTTGTTGATCCCGTACATTACAATGGGATATTGAGTTGGTGGAGGAGATATTTAATGAGAGGGATGCTCAGCAAATTTTTCGAATTCCGCTTAATAGTATGGCTGGTGAAGATCGAATGGTGTGGCATTTTTCAAAAAATGGACAATATGTGGTTAAGAGTGGATATAGAATTGCTTTGAGTGCAGATAAACATGATCGAAGAGCTGTATCTAGTATGTGGAAAAAGTTGTGGAAGTTGAAGGTTCCCCCAAATGTGAAACATTTTGTGTGGAGGGTGTGTACGGATAGCATTCCTACGCGTAGTAATTTATTAAGGAGGCATATTGAGGTAGATTGTCATTGCATCCTCTGTCAGGTTGATTACGAAACAAGTTGGCATATTTTCCCGAATGTAAGATCGTAAGGAGTGTTGGGAGAAGGTGGGTTGAAAGAGATGATTGATGTTTGGAGTTTTAATGTGGAATCCTTGAAAGAATTGGTGGAAAAGGTCTTAGCCACCAAGATGAATGGATGGAAAAAACAATTATGATTATGTGGAGTCTTTGGAAGAAAAGGAATGAAGTTCTATGGAATAAAAACGTAGCTCATCCGTGGGGGTAATTAGTGCGGCGATTTCGGTGCTCAAAGAATGGTGTTCGCAAATTCTATTTTTTTCTTATGGAGGTGCATCTAATTTCATGCAAAGAAGCAACCATGTTTGAATGGGTATAGTGCGTGCCTGCTAGGAGTTCTTATGGAGGATCAAATGATATTGTACAGCAACAAACAATTCGATGGAAACCAGCCGAGTTTCCTTTTTTTAAGTGTAATGTGGATGCTGCATTATCCAAACATAAAAATTCCACAGGGATCGCTTTGGTGGTTCGTGATGATAACGGGGAGTTTGTTGTTGCATCTACAGTTGTTTTTCAGGGATAGCGGAGGCCATTGGAATTCGAGAAGCATTATCGTGGACAAAAAACTTGGGTTTTCACCAATTGATTATCGAGACGGATGCGAAGTATGTAGTAAATGGACTTGCGAGCTTGGAGCTTGGGATTTCGGAGTTTGATAACATTCTGAAAAAATGTCAGATTTTATTACAAAGTGAACCCGCATTTTCGGTAGCTTTTGTTCGTAGAAATGGCAATAGGGTTGCTCATGCACTAGCAAAAAAAGCTTTTTCTTTTGATAGTCCATTTGTGTGGAGTTTTCCACCTCTTTGTATCTTGAACTATCTCTTGGATGATTTGAGTTAATAAAATAGTTTATGTTTTTCTCAAAAAAAAAAAAAAAGAAAAAAAGAAAAAAAGATAGAAGCGAAATGGTCAATTGAACGCGTTTTAATTAGTCAAGCCATGAAAGAATGAAAATGAACTTGGAAGCCGTTATGTAGGGTTCTTTCCGACTTTGTGATGGTACTCTATAAAGCAGGTCTTGAGATTTGAGAATGAAAATTGGACAAGGAGCACTGCAGACCAGACATTTACACAGTTGTAATAATTAAGACTCCAACCAAGGACTTGGAAGGACAGAACCCATCTCTATTTAGAAGTTACGTTTATTATTTATTGCTTGCAATTAATATAATTTAAAATAAAAACTTATATAAGACGGTCTCATGTGTATAATTTATGAGACAGATCTTATATTTAAATAGAATTCTGACCCATACCCATACTCATGTAAATAATCCATATTTTTGTGTGTTTTATGACCCGGTCCGTCTCATAAACTTAGATCAGATGGTCTCACGTACGTAAGACATTCTCATAATTTAATTGGGTCGATTGTAGTTTTGTTGACGAGATTCATTGTTTGCACTTTTGATTATTTGATAGAATATACTCTATTGAACTTCAATTGCTCGAGAGCAACGTTCTTGATAAAATTATAAAATTCCTACATACCGAAGTTGTTTTACAAGAAAGAGTACTCGTATAAAATTCTCACAACAGTTTAAAGTGCTCTAAGCGAATTTAAAAGCCTTCATTACGGCGTTCATGCGGAGACCAGCAAAAACCAATGTTTGATTCGAAAACAAACTGTAAAACCTTTAAATTGATGTTATAAACAAATAAATTTTGTATCCGAGCAAATCAAGTCGTTGATTTCACTCCGAAAAATTCAAGTTGCAAAAATAATCAAATATCCAAAGAAAAGATGCATCCTCATGATAAAGATTGTACACGAATTAAACTTAGTTTTGATTCAGTGAAATTAGTTTGTTTCAAGTTTTTCGTGTTCGAAATTTCACAGGTACAGAATTTATTGTTACAGACCTAATTCAAATTTTTACAACACACTTACTCACCCAACAGTACACCAAGTTAGCAAACTAAGTAAGTATGATCATACACTGATACACACCTCACATTACGTACAAACCTTAAAACCGAGACACACCATGACAAGAAAAGGACAACATATATATATATATATATCCATCATGTATAAATAATTAAAAGAGCTATATATATATATATATATATATATATATATCTAGCTAGCGTTTCTTGTTTCCAGCTGCTGGTTGTTTCTGAGAGTTGAAATACAAAGCAGCTGCCGGTAGGCCTAACTCATTCTCACTCGCAAACCGCCGCGTGTTGAAATGGCCACGCTCCACCGGCCTCCTCGCCACCGTCTCCATTACGCCATGCTGCCTGAAAGCTGCAAAAACGTAACGATGAATGCCGGTTGGTGGCTGAGGCCCCATGTACGGCATCATTTCCTTGCCTGCAAAGGTTTTCTCAGTAGTTATTATTACTCATGCAACAACATACTAACTAGTACATATTTTCATAATAAATTACCTTCACTTGCATCTGATCCCTCCGGAATGTCTATTACTAGCCTGCGTATATCGAAGAACCTTATTATCATCACAAATTCTAAAATGAAAAAAAAAATCTAATAGTGTATTTTAAATTTAAGATAAATTAAGAAAACAAAAACATACTTAAACTAAACAAAATCCACTGGCAAGTAACATTTTATGTTATATAGAAAATAACCGAACCAAAAGTCCGAATTACATCCATTTAAAGGACTAAATTAATAGCCGAGGGAAAAAAGAGGACCAAATCTCCGAGAGGTTAAATTAATAGTCGAGGGAAAAAAGAGGACCAAATCTCCGAGAGGCTCCACCTGTAGAACTAAAAAAATATAATTTGCCGATGTTTGTACTTGCTTAACAAATGCCTCTATTAAGTACAATTAAACAATAACAAATGCCTCTATTGAGTGCAATTAAACAAATATCAAGGAAATTATAAAAAATACTTATAATTGACAGATAGTTACATTTTTGGGTGATTAGACTCAACTATAACATCATCTCAAAAAAAAGATGACGGAACTTTAACAATATTTTTAAGGGATAATTACAAAAAGTATCCCTGAGGTTTGACCTAATTACCAAAAAAAACCAGCTAACTTTCAAAATTACAAAAAATACCCCTAAGATTTGATTCAGTGTTAAAATTAAGAGGTATACTGCAATGATTTTATAAATATGAAGGGAGATTTTAAATTTTTTTTGTTTATGCAGGGATTAAATGTTAGACAAAATAAAGCCTCATGGGTACTTTTTGTAGTTTCAAAAAATAGCTGGGTTTTTTTGTAATTAGGTCAAACCTCAAATGTAGTTTTTGTAATTAAACCTATTTTTAATGATTAATTCTTAAAATTTACAATGATATGCTGGTGTATATTATTACCAATGGAGCCACTCTCTGAAAGTTGGTTCGCTTGGACTAGGAGCATCAGGATCAACCATTACCTAGGCATGTCCAAAAACGTCAAGTAATTTTGTTACTACTTGCAATATTGGACCCTATTATATATATGTATATATGGTCGATTAATTAATTGGATATATACAAACTTACAAGAGTGTAGTAATTATTAGCAGAGCCCCTGATATGGACTCTAGGCGGTTCAGCCGCCGAGGATGGCTTCACCTCAGACCCATTGCCAATCTCTTTCCCGCCGTACTGCACGGCCAGCTCCGCCGCCGGAACGAACATGTCCAGCACATCTCCGATCACTCTGCCCACCACCAGGGGGTCCAACGCCGCCCTATCCATGCTATATTATTTGCCCAATTAAATTAAGCTAAACCCGACAAATTATTTGAAGCTCAATCTTCTATTATTTCTAATAAATGGTATAGTTATCATAGATGATATAGCAACTAATAAATGAGAAGATACAGGGAGAAGACACGTGTGAAATTGGCTAATGATCTGGACTCGTTGGTGCCAAGGTGCTTGACACGTGTCAGCTGCATAAATTAAAATGTTAATTTCACTTTCTCCATCTAATTGGAATGTAGCTATATAACATCAGAGATGAGTTTGTTGCAAGAAACTACATGCACTCTTTTGAGGATGCCGTATTTGTACCGGATTTGTATCTAATACGATATTTTATTCGATACCTCATAGATACTCCATAAATACATCTACACATGAAAATAGATAGAATTTATTCTATTACTCATTCTTTCAGCATTTTTTGTGTGTTTGTGTGAATTATGACATTTCAGATTTGAGTACTTATGAACAGGAGTGGAGCTAGACGTATAAGTTTGGGGGAACTAAGTAATTTTGGGGGGTTAAATCAATAAAAAATAAATATTTAGTACTAAAAATAAATATTTTAAAATAAAATATACCTAGAAATAAATGATTTTCAAAATATTTTTTTTTGGGGGGAGGGGCTAAAGCCCCCCATACATACATGAGGATACGCCCTTACTTATGAAATTTTAGTTTTGAATGTTTAAAATATAATTTTTTTAATTATCGTTAGTACGTCTGTATTTTCAATAATATAAAAATATAAAACTTTTTATGTGTATATATTGTACACTTATTCTTAGAAATTCAAAATATGTCGTATTTTCATACCCGTGCTATATCGTATTCATGTTTGATCCGTATCAGTGCATCATAGGTTTGTTGTAATAATTTAAAAACGAATAACATTACTTTTAAAGTAATTTAAAAAAAATAAAAGAGGTATATATAGAGAAGAAATAAACGAATTTCTTTCTGCGCTAGTATTGAGATTTCAGTCTCACTTTTGCAATCTTGAAGGAATTTCAACTTTTAAGCCCATCATTTTTCCTAACTTCGTATATGGGAAAGCTAATGTTTGGGCCCACATGATCTAGTAGCTTTATTTTACACCAGAAAATATGGGCTATCATGTGATCAATAATCATGGTTTGAAAACCAGCCCATTCTTAAGTTAGCCTGGTGCCCAAGCTTTCAGTAGAAATTTGCTGTCCAGGCCACTGGATGGGCCGATTTTCGTCTTAGATACAATCTGGTAGCCCGGAGCCCGGATTATGAATGAGTAGGCCTATTTAACAATTGACTGTAAATGGGCCAGAATCTATTTCAAAAACTGGATTGATGATAAATCAGAAAAGTTTACCAACATATTATGTTGAAGCCTAATCCGTGAAGCATTTGGATTTATGATTGGCCACTACTATCAGTTATTAATCTAGTATAACATCTCGGGTTACTTACACAAAGAAAACATGTTAATTAAGTACATCTAATTCATATCAAATATATATTTTGAAAATTATTTTATGCACTTAGTAGAAATCTGTAAAGTGCAATACGAAATGAAATATCAAATATTCGGAATGATTATCTTACGAATAAAATTACTGACAATTCAAATCACAGCAAATTTGTCTTTAAAAGATAAATTTAAAATATGTCATATGTGTATCTCTGTGTCATAGAAAAATAAAATGTAATTTTTGGGGAGCAGAAAAGTTGTCTCGGGACATTGGTACACTAATGACGTCCACAACGAAAATTAATCTTGCGTTGAAAGGTCAGTAATTTTATTTAAGAATAGAAAATGTGGGTAGTGTCACAATGACATAACCATTGAAGATAAACTTATAATTGCTTCTCTTCACTTAAATTTCTTTTGAAAAATAGCTGTAAAATTCCGTGGAGATTGTGTAAACATAATTCAATCACGTCATTTTCCGAATGACAACACAGTGTGGACTAATACAATGAATATGAACTTGTTTCGACCTGTGGATGAAAATCTTAGAAGGTTGATCTTAAGAAATTGACAAACATCGATCAATTATTATTGATTTTACAAATTTAAGCATATTTATCATATGCCTGTCATAGTCATATAGTCAAATGTTATGTGAGTTTCGGCCTTGACTTGTATTAGAAATCCTGTCTATAAATCAATGCTTCTTATTTAACATAATTACATTTTGAATGCTATTTTCGACTTAATATTTTCATGTGTATAAATTATATGCTCGCAGTGATGATTATTAATATGCATGATTATGGAAATTAAATTATATCTTGTGTTACAGTAGGCAAAACCAGCCCGACCGATCCGATTGGCCCGATGCAAATTCAATTAAAATTTAAAACATGGGTCAGGTTGGACTCCAAAAATAGCGACCCGAATGGATTCCGGGTAAGACGGACAACCAGGTCCAACCCATTTGACACATCTATGGCTCCATCTCGTGTCCTTAGGGGAGGATACGCCCCTGCATATTTTATTCTTTTTTTACTAATCGAGTCGAGTTCGAACCGAACTTTATATCTTATCGAACAACATCTTTTGTTGCGAGCATTTAAAGTCAACGTCAGAGAACTTGACCGGCTTTTCGACATGAGCAGGGAGCAACAACCAATGGAGGGAATGAAGCGAACACCATCTTCTTGAAAACAGAAATGGAAAAAATTGTCGTCTTGCAATTGTTGTTTGGGTGGTTTAGTATTGTTTTTCAAGCAATGACTAAGTGTTTGTATATTTTAAGCTAAGTCGAGGACAGTTAGCATAAATAGACGCTCAAATTGGGATTCGACCAAAAAGGGTTTTTAAATAAATTTGGTCCAAAAAAAATAAGGGCGTCCAAGCCCGAGCCGAGCCGGCGGGCAGTGCACGCGTGTGTTTTGAACCAAACCCACAAGCATGTAGGTCATCACCCCTTTAAAAATATTGGTGCCCCCAAGGGCCCAAACCCAATTGTCCAACTTGAGATTTATAAATTGAGCAAACTTTGACTTTTCCTCCTATGTGGGATGAGACATTTCCCTTCCTCACATTTTCCATTTTCCATTTTGCATATCATTTTCTAGTTCTAAGTGACTAACTTCTAGCATTAATTTCTCATTCACTCGGAATTAATTTTGAGAAATTCAAATACCAATCTCATCTACTCACTTAGTTGAATTTTTACAAATAATTTAATTTCATTTTTCACTAATAGAAACTATTTAAATACTTAATTATTCGGTTAAAATTGGGTCAACACCCAATTTCACACAACCAAATATATTCCAACAGAGTTTTTAACGATCGATCTTGTATAAAATATCGAGTAGCTTGATTTAATTTGGAGTCCTAGCTAGCTACCATATCTTGCCCGACTGATAATGTTATGTTCGAGTTTTGGCAATTTTCTTGCGTCTAACGTGTGAGTATCCGAAAGTTAAAGATTTCAAGCCCAACTGAAGACTGACGATCGTCGAATCCTTCAGACCTTTTTGGTCCTGCCAAACTGAAACCCCACAAACTCAACCAACCAATAACATACAAAAGCTTCACCCTATGCAACAAAAATGATTAAGTAAAATGCAATCATTCCCACCATGAAATTAATATCTTAATTGCTATTATCAAACAGATCTTAGATATATATAGAAAGTCAATCAATCAATTATTCAATATAAACAATAAAAGATAAAATGAGTAAAGATTAAATATTTAGTAGCCTGGTAGGCCCCATTTCCCGGTTTCTTTAGTTGAAATTTTCCATATTTTTAGCATAATTTCTTCTAGTGATGTACTGTCATGCTAGAGCTAAGTAGAAAGACTAAAAAGAAAAATACGAGAATATTTTTTTTTTCTTTATGGAAAATAGAAATACTGGCAAAAGACATGAACCCACTTTAGGAGTCCACTTATTCAAAACTTTTGAAGTGTTTATTTTCTTTGGGCGGTCGAGCAAGAAAGGGAGAGGTATAGAGAAATTAGAAACTAAGGTGAAATTAATACTAAAGGAAGCATAGACTTTTCCAATTCGATATGGTCGGTTTAAAGTGCATTGTCATACGCCGGCCGTACACTTTATACCCCTCGCAACTTTCGATACGTTGATCTATGTCCTAATTACACTACTACTTTGACCTTAATTATTAATTATTATAAGTACAAAATCACAAAGATTATCCATAACTCTATTTTTAAATCAAGTATTCAAATTATTAAAAACTGCGTTCTAGAACACATATATAATTTCATACATTTTTTCCGATAAATTCTAATTTGATTTTCAATGAAACGGGAATCAGATCTCTATTTCAAGTCATGTATTTCACTCCATATTCTACTATATTGGATGAAAAACATGTGTGTTATTATGATAATTAATCGTGTCCACGTGTCATCCATACAATTAATGAAATAGGAGTGAAATAGGATTATGAAACATGAAATCTCAAATATCCAAATGTCCTTTGATTAATTTTAAACAATGTATAGCATGGTTATATATATTTCGTATTAGGAACTGATTTGAATGCCAAAATTAGCTCCCTTTTGTTTTTTACCACGACAAGAATTACACATAGCTAGATGGACAAATTTGTATTTACAATACATGACGTACATGTGACGTAAAAATGACGTGCATGGAAGCTTTAATGGCAACAAAGGGAGGATTTGACGTTTAGATAGGGATGGCAATGGGGCGGGTCAAAACCCGCCCCCGCATCAAACCCGCCCCGACGGGCGGGTCTAGACCGGATAAACGGGTCCCGGGCGGGTCCCGGGTCCAAAATTACAAAACCCGCCCGGGTCCGGGCGGGTCCCGGTCCAATAGAACCCGCCCGGACCCCCGCATATTAATTTTTACTATATTTTTAAATATATATTGAAATATTTTTGCATTATGTATTTTTAAATTTGAGTGTTATATGTTTAAAAATATTAATTGAGTACTAATATAATATTATTTACTTTTAAAGTTTAATTTACTAATATAATATCTTGTAATATTCTACTTTGAATATTTATTTTAAATATTAGTTGAGTATTATTGTAGTATACTAATAGTATTTTTTTAAAAAAAAATCTTAATAGTAGCCAATTCTAAAAAAATAGTTATAATAAGTTGAATAATTATATTTATTTATTTTTTAACCTATTGGCATTAGATTACTTTTGAAAATTTGGTCAAAAATAGAAAAATATAAATTATTATAATTTAAAAAAAATACTTGGCGGGTCTAGCGGGTCTAGACCCGCCCCGGCGGGTTTTGAGGCGGGGCGGGGCGGGGCGGGTCTTGAGGCGGGGCGGGGCGGGTCCCGGGTCTAATTTTTCCTTGGCGGGGCGGGTCCCGGGTTTGGCCAAACCCGCCCCGTTGCCATCCCTACGTTTAGACACTCCATCGTAGGAATAAAGGCCGAGAAAGCTAAAGTTGGCGATTAATTATGGTATAAGATATATGGTCATGGGCCAGCCTCCCTTTGTAGTTTATACAAAGAGTCTTGACTTCAAAAAATGTGTACACACTTCCATGACAAAAAATACACAAGTATGCACAGTTTAACGTGTGGTTACATATCATAGGAATCCAAGATTTAGCTTTTTCTAGTACTATGATCAGGGGCGGCTAGCCCCCTCAACTTTTCAAATTTCATAAGAATTTTCAAAATTTTCCACCTCTAATTAAATTAAAAATACTCTTTTGTGTTTTGTCTACTATTTTCAAGAGAAAATAAATCCCGCCCGCTGATACTCGTTTTTCACTACAACATAAATGACATTAGGTAACACAAAATTGTAGCACTTTTTACATAAAACACATTATGTAACACATGTTTGTAAAACTTTTTACATTATAATATTTATGTAACACTCTTGTATCACTTTATAAATATGTAACACATATTTGTAATAGTTTCAATTAAGTATTACTTTTTCTGTTATTATTTTGGTAACACAAATATTTATCACTTTAATTAAATAACTCTTCAGATAACATTATATTTAATCAATTGTAATACTTTTTTGGCTGTATTTGGTAAACAAAATTACGCTACTTTATTAATTTATTTAGTTAATTGATATTGCAAAATTAGGTAAAGACAAAAGCAATATTTTTTCTTAATTTTTATTTTCTTTTTAATGTTTAATAATTTTAATCTATAAATATTAATAAATGCCAATTTTCATAGTTCTTACCCTTTAATTTTCCTCTTTATTATATACAAGATTTTATTTAGCTAGTTTACTTGTAGCATTAACATGATTTCATATTTCATAAATAAAATATATTGATTATTATTTGTTAATTTTTAATTTATTACTATTAATTCTATTATATGGAGTATATATATATATATATGTGATATAATCAATTGCTAAATGTTATATGAAATTCCAAGAAACTCATAGAATACCACAGATTTTATTGATGGAAACCATTTGTAGGTATTACCGAAGATTTATTACTTTTCTTTTAGATTTTTTTTAAAAAAAATTACCAATATAATTAATTCTGTCGTAATACTCATATGGGATCGAACGTGGATTAACCACAATAACACAAACTTCTACCACTGAAGCTAAACAATTAAAGTAACCAAAAACCCACGGTAACAAATTTATGGGAAAATTGCAAAAATAGTCCCATAAGGTATGGCAATTCGCATTTAAGTCCCATAAGTTTTGATGTTTTTGTCTCGATCTTATATGTTTGTGGCCTTTTCGTATTTTGGTCCCATAAATTTTAGTAGTGCAGTTTAGTCCTATAAGTTCCTAGTAGTTGCAATCTTGGTCCCCAGAGGCCACTTTATACTTTTATAATGCCCAAAATGCACTCATTTGTTCAAATGACTTATTTGGCAAAGTCTTGGCTCAAAAATGGACGAGGCAAATCAGGTATCACCCGCCCCACCCCCCGCCTTTTTTTAAATATATTTAATATATAATTTACATATACAATAAATATTAAAATATAAATTGTAATTTTTAATATTATATCTAGCATTTATAAAATTAAATAACAACTTTTGTAAAAAAATTATATAAATATATTAAAAACAAATATTTTTTATCTTTTTTTTTTCATTTTCCTTTAGATACCCGCTCCATTGCCATCCCTATAGGAAATGCCTGGCCCAACCAACTCGATAATTCATTTTGTGCATGAATATTGTCGAGTCGGTCTAAAAATCGGGCCCATAGGTCGGACCAAATAGACTCGGATTTTTTTTGGCCTGGCAAAATGTAGCCCAACCCGGTCCAAACCTCGGGATAGTCTGGCCGGCCCATGGGTTGGGCTGGATTATTTTATCAGCTCTAATATGGATGTATTGAATCTAGTTGTGATTTCTCATGTAACATGTTGTACATATTTGGCCTTTTATAGCCTAATTTGTGCAATGGGTCGAAATTGCCACATCCAGAAAAATATGGGACTATAAATGCTTATTTCTAAAAGTTACGGGTCTGAAATGCTATTTTTTTGCTATAAGGTTGAAACGGTCAAGGACTAAAGTGCTACTTTATGAAACTACATGACTAAAATGCGACTAAATTTTCAATTTTCCCCAAATTTTGTATCTAGATATTAATTTGATGACCATTTCGTGGAAAATGTAATTCACTCTACTGTAACAACAACCACAACAATATACTAAGCTTTTATTCCACTATGTGAAGTCGGCTGTATAAATTATTCCACGTCATCGTTTACAGTCAATTATGGCAAATTTTTATTTATTTATAGATATAACATGCTTCTTTAATAGTTTATTTCCTATCCTTTTTAGGTATTCCCCTTCCTTTTTTTTAATTTGAGTGTGTGATTCAATTCACTACTTTCTATACATGGGTGCATCTAAATGCCTTGTATGTATATGTTCAAACCATCATGTTTCTCTAATTTTCTCATTATTAGTGCTTCCCCCACTTTTTTCCTAATATATTCATTTTTATTTAATTTAATCTAGTAAGTCCGCACATTTATCTTAACATTCTTATTAATTTTACTAATCTCATTTTTTATTCGTGATATATTTAATCGCTCAACATTCTGTTTCATAAAACATTGCAAGTATTATGACTGTTTATAAAAGAAATTCTTTTAATTTTACATGAGCTGCCTTTGGAGCAAACACAAATAATTGCATTAACTAGTAACTAATGTCGCAGACTCGTCGGAGTTCCTCATTGTCAAGAGAGTGAAACTTTTTTCCTCAGTTAAATAGTAGACTGCGTCTGGATTGGGTGAGCCTACAAACATTGTCCATTATGTCACTTTTGATAAGAGATATAATTGTTAGAACACTCTGTTTCAATATTACATGCATATATAGTACTCTATTGAAGGGAAAAGATGATTTGATTACCGTTGACCACCTTCCAAATAAGGGATAGAGATTTCTTGTTTCACTTTTTCTATTTCACTTCATATTCCACGTCTTGGAATAAAGACCCGTGTACAATTGTGACATCATCATGTAAACGTGTCATTCTTCCTGTGCATTGGAATAAAGAGTGGAACAAGGAAGCAAAACATGAAATCTCAATAATCCAAATCAGTCCCAGCTGGGATGGCCGGCCTAGCTAGCGGCTTGCAGTTGCACTTGCAACCTCTAGGCCCTGGGTTCAATTCCTAACTATCGTGGAGTATGAGGTTGGGGTTGCCCTTCCTCCGGTTCTCCGCTAAAAGATTATGACCATCCCTGGGAATGTCGAATGTCTCATAATTCGAAAAAAGTGTTTGTTTGGACTAACATATAAGTAGGGACGGAGCCAGGGGCTGGCGGGGGCGGCCGCCCTCTCAATTCAAACTTTTTTCATAATTATTATAAACTTTTGTATATAAAATTATTAATTTTTAAAAATTTTGGCCCCCCTCAAAAAATAAAAATGTCTCTTTTTCTATTATTTTCAGGAAAAAATAAATTTCGCCCTCCATCTTTATTTTCTGGCTACGTCCCTGAATATAATTCTAACAATCTCAAACTATAATCCAAATTCATTAATATCATAATATAACATGTTTCAAATCCTTAAACATCAAGATTTCAGCAATTTCTGAGTTATTGTAGTAGTGGATTTGAAATAATTTCTTCATATTTTTCCATCAAATTCAAAAAATCTCGTCCAAATGAATCTAAACTTAATCCTGTCTAGTAACTGGGTCAACCGGTGACCCATTCTCCAGACCGGGCCCGCCCATCAAAATTATTGGCACCACGTGTCCTGGTTATGACGCCACTGGGGTGTTTGACGCACGGCTCATTAATTGCATGGGAGGACAATAAAGATAAGAAATAACACAAGAGCCACGCCATGATTTTCCGTAAAGCTATTGCGACCTTTTTTCAAGTGGTCCCCGTTACATGTTTTCCCACCTTCACCAGTGCGACACGTGCCCATCCTTTAGTCAAAACCCCTGTTGGCACAAACCATGCAAGTATTATAGTTTATTAAATATTAAATATATTATTACGTTATTAATTAAGAGGTAATTAATCGCTATGTGATACAGGTGGCGCCACCACGTGTCAATTTCCGACCGCTGTCTGCGGCCGCGCGAACGCCGCCGCAAGTCCTCTGTCGGGATCGATGAAACCATCTTTACCACAAATTAAAATTTCAACTTTTTTCTCTTCAAAAACTTTAGATTAATTCAAGTAGTATTGAGTAATAATTAAATGTAATCAGTTTTGCCCGTTTGGGCAAGTTAACAAGACAATGGTACAAATTTGATAATGAGACAGATAGGAATTAAAGTTTACTCAAAAATTAAAATATTCTAAATAATTATTTATGCAATTAAAAAAGTTGTTGATACGGTGACTGTGGTTCCCCTTTTTGTGGCCATGCAAATATATGTTTCCTTTTTTCCTCCCTGCAAGAATAAATTTATATTTCTAGAGTTTTTCTGCTAGGACCATGCATGCCACCAAATTCAAGTTATATATATATATATATATATGTGTGTGTGTGTGTGTGCAAAATTTTATATATGTTCTGCGTTTCATTACGTGTATATATGAGTATTTAATTTTGTATGGATATGGGAAGACTTTGATGTGATTATGACTAAACCTTTATATGCCCATGATGCATTTCTGTTTTATTATATTTTTTTTGACATCATTGTATTTATGTTCAATGTTATAAACATAAAACACTATATCGTACCGGTCGGTTAAACCGAGAACCAACGGTCAGACCAGTTCGGTAAACCTCTAAAACCGTTGTAGCATATTTACATATATATTTTCATTTTTAAAATGTAATACATTATTATATATACAATATAAAATTTTGATTAAACTGGACAAACTGATAATTGAACCGGTTCGACCGATTGAAATGGTTACCAATAGATTGGCTGGTTTTATAGCGGGAACGGTGTTTAAAACATTGTTTTTGTTTACTAAATCATATTTTGTCTCATTATAATTTTAAGTGATTGTCATAGTCCAAAATATGAGCACTTTGTTTGTCTATCATTTAGGCATCAATAATCACATTCATTTCATGTTACGACAAGAAAGCCACTGCACAAGTCTTATCATGACATACTATATTTGATTTTTATGTCAATAATGGAAATATTTTCTAATGAAAACAAAAAACCAAACAAATGATACCGTTTTCTTGTCAGAAATGTTGAGCACTACTAGAGAAAGATAGAACAACTTACTCCAACAGAAATTTATACAAGAAATACATGGGAGACTTTAAAAAGCTCATAAAACATAAACAAATAAAAAAAAAAAATCTCCGCATCACTTAATACAATTTCTAATCCAGAATTAATAATCAGATGAAATCATTAACATCTAAAATATTTTCTGGAATCTCAAACTTCAACATGTTACTGCAGTAACTAATTTCCCTTTCATCTTCTTCTCTGCTGCTGGTGACATTATTGTTATAAGTTGAGCCCGAATGCAACGGCGTCGGACTGGAAGATGGGGTCGATAAATTCGACAAAACGGATTGGAAACTGAAATTATTGTTAGATTGAAATGTTGAAGTCTCGGATGATGGATTCGGATCCACCACGGACTGATCCGACCCGTAGTAGAGGCCATAGTCCGATACTGGCACATAATTATTATTATCTTCCGTCAGAGTAGAAAGAATATTTTCCGACCCGAACCCGGCGAGATTTTGTGGGGTAAACTGATCAAAACCGACGTCGTATTGGAAATTGGCCGCGTCCAAATTAGTGGGGTTATTAATTGTTAAATCTGGAACAGCTTGGGGTTGGATTTGGCAATTTTGGATTAATGATGGGGGAATTTGGGGATTATCGGTAATTAGGTGGTTTTGAGTGAAATAATCTTGGTCACGGCGTTGGGAGGACAAAAGGGAAGTGGCTAATCTGATTAATTCAGGGTTAATCAAAGGCTGTAACCCTAATAATCTGGAGAAGTTGATTTGGGATTGTGAATTATTATTGTAGAAATTTGAGTTTTTGAGGATTGTGGAGAGGTCCAGGAGATCTAAGCGTGGGCTGTGAGTCACGGGATCAATTCCCATACGGAGAAGCCTTTTTCGGATGTGTGTGTTCCAATAGTTTTTGATTTCATTGTCTGTTCTTCCAGGAAGACGAGCAGCAATTGCAGACCACCTATTTTTAGTCAAAAAATTACAACTTTAATTTTGTACCCAAAAAAAGCAAAAAGAAGAAAATGTAATATAATATATAGTAAAATGAACGTGTTGAATTTAAAATGGTATAATTAACATACTTATTTCCAAGGACGCTGTGGAGTTGAATAATTGTTTCTTCTTCTTCAAATGAAAATCTTCCTCTTTTGATATCGGGACGGAGATAATTTGTCCAGCGTAGGCGACAACTCTTTCCACACCTTTGCAACCCTAAACATTTAAAAAAATTATTAATTTTTAAACAAATAGAAATATACTAGTCGAAAATCCTGGCTACGCCCACGAATATACATATATATATAAGAAAAGAAAAAAAAAAAAAACTAACCAGCATTTTTTGGAAGGGTTCTCCAATTTCCATAGCCATTTTTCTGGATATAATCAATGAGCTTTTGATCTTCTTCTGGGGTCCAAGGCCCTTTTTTGAGTCCATTTTTGTCACAACAAGGAGCTCTTCCCATTTGATATATACTTCAAAATTATATAATTCTTGAAATCAATGTATAAGTAGAGAATTGAACTTTTGTGTTCAAAGTAGTGGGAAAGAAAGATAATTTTGGTAGGGCGTTTATATTTATGGAAAGTGGTAAGAGGGTTTGGGGAAATATATATAGGTGGGAGAAATAAGAAGAGAACAAATTGAAGTCAAAAGGATTGGGTGCCGTCCCTGTTACTCACATACTCTACGTGTCCCCCCGATCTTTTGGAGAAATCGTGAATTTCATCAAAATCAATCTCGTGTTATAAAGTTTTATTACTAGCTAGCTAGCTTCTTATCAAATCTCAATTTGATATCGGATGGGATCTTCTATTCCAAGATGGTGTTTCATCTCCTATTCCACCGCATGGATAATTGCCACGTGTATAGAAGTTACCATATTAATTTTGAAGCATAAATCATGCTTAAATATTGGGGTTTTAATTTGGTAACTTCTATACACGTGGCAATCATCCGTGCAGTGAAATAGGAGATGAAACACCATCTTGAAATAGAAGATTCCATCCGATTTGATATACGTGGTAAAAATCGACACCTATTTACTAGGTTTAGGGTTATTTCGCTTTCGAAGAAATTAAGAAAATTACCTCGATATCGGAAGTTTGCGTGGGAGACATGAACAACATAAATTTAAATTATTGATGTTAATTAGTCCATATGGTGAACAAATTTTCAAGAAATCCACCTCCAAGATTTTGAAAAATTGCAATCCAACCCCTAATAACAACTATCATTACAAGAAAATTTCAGTTTACCCACAAAAATGATTTTGTCAGTAAATTTTACAGTTACCTACCGAATACCTATAGAATAAAAAATATTATTTTTTCCTAATTATACCAACAAATTACCGACAGATCACCATTAATTTTTAAATTTACCGACCGAAATACTATAGGTATTTACTAATTGTTTAAATTTAGATTATGTAGGTAAATATTTACGTTCAATGATTTTAACTACACTTTACAGTTATGTAAATACTTACCTACAGATTTTCGGTAGGTAAACTAGTTTTTTCTTGTAGTGATCAAAAATCCATAAATAAATTTTCTAAAATTTTAAAAACCTTTCATTTTTTTTTTAATTTTTTTTGACAACACGTTTCATCTAATTTTAGGGAAAAAAAATGTACTCAAATCACCTACATCTAGATATCAGGGACAAAATCAAGCAATTTTTTAAATAAAATTAAATATAAATTTAAGAAATATATAATATAAATTCACATACATGCATGGGTCATGATTCTCAATTAATAGGCAAAATATATAGTAGTCCATATTAAAAAAAAAAAAATATATCCAATTTTACATTGTTAGCTTTTACTTAAACCCTTGAAATTAATTGATTTAAAATTGCAGAATTAAAACTTTTATATACTGCAATATACCTATTGATATTTGGATTAATTGCAGTTTTGGTCCTATAAATATAAGGAGGTAGCATATTTAATACTGTAATTATCGTGTGTAACAATTTTGGTCCCGTATGTATTAAAATTGGTATATTTGGTCCACTAAGTATTCTATGTAGCAATTTGGTCCCGCAAATTTTGATTTGTACTGTATAATTTTGATCCTATAAGTTCTAAGTTTGTGCAATTTTGGTCTTCAAATGATGAAATATGACTTATTCATTTGGAACTAAAATTGCACAAAAATAAAAATTTATGAAACCTAAATTACTAAATAGCATACTTACAGGACCAAATATGCTACTTCATTAAATTTACAGGACTCAAATTACTACATACATACTTAGAGAACCAAATATATATAACATCATTTATACTTGCTGCACCAAAATTGCAATTAAGTCTTAATTTTGACAACAGTGAAGTCACATGAGGTTATTTAAATTTGTAGGCCTCACATCAAATATCACTTTCCGGCGGGATACAACTCCTAGCTTTCTGGATTTCGTATTAGCTGTCTTCAACACACAAAAGCCACGTAACCCCCCTCATACCCTTGCATGGCTGCAAATTTAAGCCGGCTTCATCAAGCCATGTGGCTTCTTAATTTTCGAAAAAGACAATTCTGTACATCCAGAATCTTGCTTAATGTATTTCTAAAGATGGGCATTCTTGGAAAAACAACAGTTTACTACTTATGTATATATTATTTTAATTTGGTGAAGAAATGACAAGGTGGACCTGTCTTTTCTGGTTGAATTTTTTTTTTTGGATATTATTTTCTTGAATAATAAATGTCTCGAGGACTTGAAGTTTGCATTAATATCATGGGCTACAATAATTGAGTTTGGTGTTTGCCGAAATATGGGCGCATTTATTATGTGTGTGTTTATATGAGCTTCATAAAATTTATTTAAAAGAAAAAAAAGAAAATTTTCAGAGTCCCGTGATGTTCATGTTATTTTATTTTATCCTTTTTTTTGGGAAAGTCAAAACAATCTCTAAAAAGTAATGCAAGGTTTCAAATGTAAATTGAAGATTCAACAAATTAAAAAGTATAATTCGTCTTTTTTCTGATTTTCTCCTATCAATATTTAGTGTGAAATCCACCACAGTCCACATATATAGTGATAAATTAGGTATAATAAAGACAATAACAGTATTTAGTCGACATCGAAAAGCCAGCAAAAAGGGACAATTATAGGGTCAAATATATAAACCGTGGACAATGACTTTGGATTATAAGTTACTGCCTGTTTTTGGCCATTATATAAGTATATTACTTGTTTGTATCATGAGTATAATTCTTTTTTCTTGAATCCTGTGGACAAGACAGTTTTTTTTTCATCCTTCAAATTTCTGGCAAATTTTTCAATGTTGATATTTTGCTGTCAAGCACAATTTGATAAAATTCAAGTTTATTGACTTATAACCCCAATAAAGCATTGATTCAAAAGCAGGAGCTTTAATGATTCAAGTCGATTATCAATGATTAACTATCACTATATGCTGTAGCTGGTCTATGGTCCCAGCTCCTAACATCAGTTGACTAGATTAATTATAAAACTTAATTTCCCTAATTAATTTAGAGGGTGTTTGGCTAAACTTATTTAAAACATCTTATAAACTCCTACATCTGATAAATTGTTTTAGGAGCTTATAACATATTAGATCTTATTTTAAAAACACTACAAGAAAATTCCAGTTTACCGACAGAATTTACCAACAGAAATGATTTTGTCACTAAATTTTACAATTACCTACAGAATACCTACAAAATAAAAAATATCATTTTTTCCCAAATTATACCGATAAATTACCAACAGATTACCGACAGTTTTTCAATTACCGACAGATTTTCTGTAGGTATTTACCAACAGGTTTAGATTCTATAGGTAAATATTTTACCTACAATGGTTTTACCTACAATGATTTTACCTACATTTTACAATTTTCTTAACACTTGCCTACAGATTTTTCTGTAGGTAAACTGGTTTTTTCTTGTAGTGATATAAGCTGTCAAAGTGTTTGGATAAAATAAGATAGTTGAGCTTATAAGTTGTTTTTATATCTTATAAAATTATTAAGTATATTTTTATCTTTTGAATGTTTAAAATAAGGAGTTTATAAGCTCTTTAAAAAAATTGGGGTGGAAATACTTTTTTTTAGGAGCTTATAAGCTCAGCCAAACACCCTCTTAATTTGTTTATATGTGTATCTAATAAATAAATTAATTAAAATTTTTTAGTGCAATTTTATGTTGCATTTTGTATTTCAAATCACACATTTGAAATAAATTTTATGTGTACCTATATCAAGACCTTATACGTGGCTTAATTGAATCGTTTATTGTGGTCCCGACTTTAATAAAAAAAAAAAAAAAAGAACCCAATAATAATTACTATATTTTGAACTGGGATATAAAGTGAGAGCTACTCCAATCTGTTGGACATAATTAATCTGATAATTTCCTATATCGAGAATAGCCTGCTAAGTAGATTAGGACACGCGTTCACATACTACTGTGCCTCTACTAAATCACAACAAGTTTAATTAATTAAGTAATAATATATTAATGGGACAACGTTGAAAATCATGTGTAAAAACCTGCTTTATCGTCCACCTTTTATCACACATACTAAGGTTTTTAGGTTAAGGTCAAACATTATTATATTTGTCCTCTGGGTTTATATTTGGCCCTAACTGTTCATTTTGACCAATCATGAGAGCACACTTCAGCAGGGATTGCTTGTGTGCCCTTCTCACTCTTTTTTTTTTTAAAAAAAAAAAAAAATATATATATATATATATATATATATAACTCAACTTTTATGGCTTCGTTCGACTATGCCTGATAACGGAAGTTTTTGCCCCTTATCACTGACACCAAGGTAAATCGCAGGATGTGCACGAACTGACCATTTGGTGGAGTGTGTTGACGTACAACTAGATCCTCCTTAGAAATTAAAAGAGTACAACAAATATGTTCGATTCCTCCAAATCTAATGATAGTTGATCTCCCTCCGTATCGAATCCACACAGATGTTATTTAGTATGAGCACAACAACCAAATCTTCATTAGTTCGCATGTGCCCTGGAGTGTGATTTTGAACCCACAAGAGACCTAAGTCTTTTCTCACTCTTGATCAAAAGTTACATTAACTTACTATTAAAATAAACCATCATTACGTTTAAAAAAAAATAAACCATCATTAATAATTGCCTTCCTAATTAGAGAAATATAGCATGCTACTATAACTCAAACAAGCATATCCTTAATGACTTAGTTAATTAGATATTAGAACCTTAATCTTCGGTTAATGTTCCATGCTTTGCTGTCAGGACCGCAAATCCTGTTTTATTATAATCAAACAATGCTTAATTAGTGTGCTAGAGTGTGTCTCTGTGTTAATACAATAATATTTAACAGAAGGATCTTGTACTCCAATTAGTAATTACTTGTCCAAATTCTATTAATGTTTGATTTAGTTACCAAATTAAGGTGCTTACGCTCCAAAGTTGACCTTCAAAAGCATATAACTTAGGTACAAATTGTTGTCTGTTCTGTTGTGAGCTGTTCGTTTTCCCCAACAAACCTTGAATATTATTATAGACGAAGGTTTCTTTATTTTTTTTTAAATAAATTTCTGTAATGCATGGAGCAATTTTTATTAGAGATAATGCAACTGTTTTTGGTAACGAGATCCAAGGAATTTGTGGCTGGAGCGC
Source organism: Rehmannia glutinosa (assembly GCA_016081115.2). Lineage (NCBI taxonomy): Eukaryota > Viridiplantae > Streptophyta > Magnoliopsida > Lamiales > Orobanchaceae > Rehmannia > Rehmannia glutinosa. The sequence goes on from CM071933.1 coordinate 70,363,385, forward strand.
CAGGTTTACTATTCTAAGCAATTTCATGCATATTTAATTTTTAAGCAATCGTGGATGGTTCCCCATAATGCAATTTCAATATTTCATATTATACTAATTATTATTATTATTTTAAAAAGTGGAATACGTACTCAAATGTCTGCAGCCATGCAATGCAAGTACACCAATAGGTCCCCATTGGGCGAATATTTTAATTTGATGATCAGAGATTTGGTATATAATTATAGAGAATTGGTACACCTGGCTAAAGAAATTCGAGATCCTTCCCATGCAAATAAAATAAGGTCCTCTAAAATCTTAAAATTTATTATCGGGAAACAATGAACAAATTTTTTTGGTATTAACGTAAGCAAATGGCAATAATGATCCGTTGTCCTTTTCTCATGTATAGACGAATCTCAGTCAACTTAAATGCACATCAGCTTACCGTGTTGAGAGATTATTGGTTCTTTCTTATAAGTTCTGGAAATTAACATGTATAGATTAGATGGTTTGAGTGATATAAATACTAAACAAAATATATTTCTCACTTAAAATGATGTCACTTCATGTATTATTTGCACATATTCATTTTCCTTCTTTTTTTTCTTCAATAAATTCCAAAATTCAAACAACACAGCAGAACTACATATAGCCATATAGGCATTATGACTATTATTCCATGAAATATTTACATGCAAGTTTAAGAGAGTATCGTTTATGTAATTACACCGCGTATGAAACTTTGGTCGTCTCTATGTGAATATAAATATTGATTAGAAAAAGTGTGTTAATGCTTCAAATTCTAGGTAGTAATTTCAAGGTTGATCCCTACAAAGTTATGTGAATCGCTAGAGATGTTAAATGGGCTGACCCAGAACATCTAGGGTCAGCCCTAACAGGCTTAGGGCTAAATGGGTTAAACGGGTATCTACTATCTAACAAGGCAGCAACATTGCAAACCTAACCCTAACGGGGCCAGCAACAGTATGCTTAAGAACATGAAACTGTAGATGTCATGGCATTTGACAGCAAAGAATAGCAAGAGATTCATACAATGATACACTTTTTAGGAATATTTTTCTCCTACAGCTAGATTAAGATATACAACATATAGAATGAGAAAAGTTCCTAAATACTGTAACAAAGAGAAACGGAAACGCTCAGTAAAAATGACCTGGTAATATTGGTGAATTGATGAATAACATGAAACCATCATCAGGTGGAGGATGATATAATCTCCAATATCTGGTTATGTAAGTTATCATTTGTCACCAGAACACCACCAGAAGGATAAATGACTCGTCGCTCTGTTTGATCAACAGCAAAGTCAAGTTGACTACCCTTCCAGTCAGTCACCTGATCATTGAACTTCCATCTTATTAGGCTCACTGCTGGCCGGTTTGCGCTAACGAAAACAAATATCCACCAGAGGCAATAAATGTGTTTTATATGGATGGCTAACATATAATGCATACTCCATTCCGATTAGCATATCAACAATGATAGTTCATTGAGTATTTTCCATTATCTACAGTTCCGCGTTACTTACTCCTAGGAGGGATCCAGAAAATGCCGAACAGATCAAAACGTTACAAAAGATTAGCATAAACATTTAACTTGGGCTCTATGTTTTCATTAGTCGTCTAGAGAGAGGTAGAAAAAAGCAGCAGCTTTTTCGACCAGCAGGCTTGTGATGAAACATAAAAACTACTCCCTCCAGTTCACAATAAGTGTCGTTTTAGTTGACAAAAAATTCTTCAAAAAGAATGACGTTTTGACATTTTTAGGCTAATGAGTAATGGTTTTTCCTAAATTACCCTTATACCTATTAATTCATTTAGTAAATGTATTTATGATGTATCATTTTCCAACTCACATTAATTAAGGGTATATGGAGTATTTTAATACTTTCCTTAATATGTGTGTATTTTCCTTAAACGAAACTTATTGTGAATTGGAGGTAGTAGAATGCAAAAGTGGCAAATGACATACCTTTCCCCCGGCTTCATGAATACATATGACGCCCACAGCATGATCCCATACCTATATTTTAAAGCAATAAAATGAACTCAAGTTGCTTCGGCTACTTGGTCAGAACAGAAGCAGTAAGAAATATACCTTGATAATCCTTTTAGTCCTTGCACGAAGAAAGAAAACAGAAGCCCTTCCAGATGCTACCATCAGATATTTACAGAGACTGCACACAAGGGCAAATATAAGAGAAAGAGCAAGCACAAAAGCAATAATAAGGACACATATATAGAATAAGACTATTGTTACACCAACAGTGATCCAAGAATGAGATAGTGAATCAGAAGTAAGAACTAAAGTATCAGTAAATAATTGGTAAGTGAATGGAGTACATATTTCCTTTTGCCACTTGCACAGTTCCTTACTGCATGCTAAGACATATTCAGGGTTTGGAAAGGCATGAATATAATTGATGAATGACGCCAAATTAACTGAGAATCTTGAGCTCGGTTCGACCTATTTCTGAAAATGCACAACTATTTAATAAGGGCGGCAACCCCTGACACGACACGATAATAGAACACGAACCCGACCTGAAGTTACTGAGGGAAACAAGAACAGGAACATGAAAACGACACAAACCCCGCTAACATGAATATGACACAATGTTACTAGTTTGTCTTAAAACATGGTTATGTTATATTTTACTTAATTTTCGATGTATATTAGACATAACCCGAAATTGAACACAAATATGACCCAATGATCCGAATTGCCACCCCTTATATTTAATATTGAAAATGATTTCACATATGGCTTAGAGATTGGCATGATACCTGAATGAAAAGAGGTTCTGTGATGCTGTTAATCCATTTAAAGCATTATAATAGGCATGCTGGCTAAGAAACCAAGTGATAATAAGATGTCATAAACATTGACTGTAAGGAAACCTGCTACTGCATAAGATAGTTTGATGCATGCCCATGCTGCTTTAATCCTAGAAAGGGCTCCAAATGCAAATAACAGCACTGGGTACATTAGGTTAAGCATCGTAGATGTTGGAAATAGATAAGTAAGCATATTGATTCAGTTATTAAAATGTCGCCAGTTATTGTGATGCACTTCCACAAAAATCATAAGTCCAAGAATGATAACTATGAATTTTATAAATTGCTAACCTATATGCACACTTTTTAAGCTCTTAATACGATACACATTCTTCATTAGTCGTAGTAGATTTTCAGAAACTTCCATCCCATATACAGGAAAAGAATTTGCTCAGCATAGTGAAAGCACTATAACAATATTAAAAGGTGAGGTAAATATGTGTAGAAGTCCAATAAGGAAACAGTAAAGTATATTTTCTCTGACTTAAAAGTGAACCTTCCACAGCAAGCAGGCAGAAGAAGAATATGTTTCTCCCCAACACTGTTAGCATTAGTCGTTGCACTAAATTGAGTCGACAGTGGCAAAGACTCCCATGTTTGACTCTCTGGAATGCAAAAACGTGCTTCACAGACATTGTGAAAGCTGTCGACTAGGCACCTAGTCCACTTATGAGCCATTCCGGTATTGCCATTTTGTGCATTCCACGATCTTGTTTTCCATGTTCCACAACCAACATGGGATATCATAATAATCCCTGATCTGGAAACAGTACTCTCATCTCTCTGGACCTCAGTGTCAAATACATCAGAATCCCCATCCCGCCAGTTCGGGCATCCCATTACACCCAAAACAATCTCACCTTCAACAACTAGAGCCAAACCCACCTGAAAATTCAGCATTGCCTAAATAAATAATAAATCAATAGTTTCATTGCAACCTAAACACATAAACCATGACTGCAAGGTTAGAAGAAGACACAAGTAGCAGGGTATGGAAAAACAATAATTTAATTTGTGTCCATTAAAATTTTCTCAAGAAAATATTATCGGTTCAAATTGTGCCATCTTCTGAATTCAAAAGAGGTTCTGCTGGAAATTCTTGTTATTTCGATAAAGGTGAACTAATCATGCAAGAAGAGTTCGTAAAATTATAGATTTTTTTTCTGAAGGTTGTCTAACTCTTAATGGACTAATAAAGGAAAATCTCACAATAGTACCCAACAAAGCAAAAAAGGGAATTTCAGGACTAGCAAATATATGCCAATTAACAAATCACCTAAGATAGAATACCAGACAGAAAAATATAAGTGCACTACTGGCATTGTCATCGTAATTACTCAAGAGTGAGAATCATTGTGTTTACATATCACAGTAGTATTACTACTATTCCATCCAGTGTATTCACAATCGAGTACAGGTCTACAATAATACACTTGCAAAAGGAAAAAAACACGTCCTGACACAAATGTGATGGTTCAAAAAGAAAATGAATTTCAGAAAGCAAAAGCCTTAACAACGTCAAGTTCCATGTAATGATGGATGAGAAACTCACAGAGAAACACATACCACATAGAGAGCTTCACTACCTTTGACAAATCCACGTGTCCCATCAATAGGGTCCAATATCTGTACATATTCATGATGTCAGTAACCAAGTTTCAGGATTACAAGCCGAAGAATCAAAAAGCAACTAGCATTCATAAGACCAATCTTCAGGGAAGTAACAACGAAAAATAATGTCAATAAATGTCACAAAACAAAGCAACTTGTTCTCACCCATATTCATATATCTAAGGATTTCCAAGTAATTTTGTAGGATAAATAATTTTAGCCCCACGAAACTACAGACTCCAGAAATTCAGTACCGAATCCTTTAGTTAAATACTAAACCAAGTGAAAAGGCAGTTCCTCTAATAAATAGAATCCAATCTGATTTTTTATGAAGCTTACCCAATAAGTAGCTGGCTCAGGTCCAAAAGAATAGGCATCTTTCCCCCCTCTATCAATTGCCTTTAAAACGTCTTCTTGACTTAATGCTTTATTGCTGATAGATGATTTATCAGCAACCACTTGAACAACAGCATCCACTAGATTATTTTCACGCACAAAGGCTGAGTCCTCTTCGGCTACCAATGGAATGGAAGGAAATAATTTGCTCATCTCTGCCGCATTAAAAGGGCCAACGAGAAAAAGAGAAATGAGAAAAACACAAAGAATTAAGAGAAGAAATGTATAATCAAGCAAAATAAACTAATTTTCCATTAATTCTCGGAGTAAAAATTACCCAGGCTAACAAGAGCTTGAACTCCAAAATCTGCAATAGTGACCGGTGTCCGATCAAGTTTTTGGATGATTTTTCCATCACTTGAAAACAATGATTTTTGCACCTATCTTCGGGAAAAACAAATTTCAGTACCAAGAAAGAGGAGGCAAATAAATTCCGAGAGAGAGAGAGAGAGAGAGAGAGAGAGAGAGAGAGAGAGAGAGAGAATATTACATCAACACAGAGACGGCAGGCGCGCTCGACAACATCAACGGCAGCTTGCAGATGTTCATAGTACTTTGCTTTCTGCTCTTGAAAAGGAAGGCTTGAACTTGACCTGAAAAAAATATATAACAAAAGAAACGATAATCACAACGTGCAAAACCCTAGAATTGGTTCGAGAAAGTATGGGAAGAGGTGGACCTCACGGAGAAGACACATTGGCGGATAGATGTACGGAATGGACGGTGGGGACGAGGTACAGGGAATCGAGAGGTCGCGGAGTGGATGAGAACATCCATGGCGGGAACCAACGGTCGGTTGCAGGGGAATCGGAAGTTGAGAAGTGCGGATATTGAATCAGTACGACAGCGTTTGCCCAATGTACCATGGGAAATTTTTTGTACGTTTTGGGCCTTTTGACTTGAGCCGCGTCGTGTTGATCGAAGGCCCCATTTATTGGGAAGGAAAGGCTTTCTAGAAATTATTTGTAATTTACTGTGTTTGGGCCTAAGATTTTGAAAAGATAAGAGACATTTATTTAAATGATAATTGTCCAAATTGCACAAAAGGAATATATCAAATTCTTTTTTTTTATCACTTTTTTATAACAAACTCTTTTTTTACACAAAAAATTAATATTTTTATATTTTTACCTTGAGTACATTTGGTTTAACCTTAGTCCTTTCTCTCTTCAACATACAATACAACACAATGCACATATACTCTTATAAATTTGTATTCATCTCAGTTTCTTTATCATCATTTCTTCAAATAATCGAGGATTACCAAGAAAACACAAAGGTACACTTTATTTGTTGACTTGTATGATTGTAGAAGCAAGTGTTTGACATTATGTTATTTATTTTTATTTCGTAAATAAATTTTATAGTATTCTTCTTTGGTGTAAGTGTTCGAATTTAATATATTTTTTCATGATTTTTAGTAATTTATTGTATGAAAATGTTCGATGTATGACTTGAAATATAATATTATGGTATGGATTTTGAAGAATTGGTTCAGTTCACGGTATGATAAGACGGTTCACGATAAGTTTGATGTTGGTGGTGCATATTTTTGCACAAGTCCACGGTATTTACAATTTCACGATATAAGGGTCGAGTTCATAGCATAAAAAAGTTCACAGTATGCACAATTCACGGTATTAATAAGTTTACTGATTAATTGTTTTAGACATGGTTGTCATATATTAAACCATGAAATTAATAACTACGGTGAAGCCTTATATTCCGTGAAGTGAATGAGACTAATACTGTGATGTTAGTACATTAGCATGAAGCTCTGTATAGAATAATACCGTGAGGCTAGTATATTAATTGTTCTTGAAAAAAAAACTGTGAAACTAAGTTTCTATCACCGTGATGTCAGTATAATACAATGGTTTTACATTTATATAACAAGAAATTGCATATAACTATGAAATTATGTATACTGCGAATTGATTGAGTATAATATTGTGAACTTATATGTACATTAAATTTATGTATATTGTGACAAGTTGAACTTATGTGGACTTTTTTTAAAGACAAGTCTATTATCCAGACGGCCATTAATTATATTATTATTTGTTTATATTTTTCTTGCAGATGGATTGACATAATTTGGTATTTCGGTGCGGTGGACATTGGCCGTCTGGATAGTGTGAAGACCGATTTATATAAATAATAATTCTAAAAAAAATTACAAATAATTCATTAAATTAATAACCAAATATTATATGAATAATAATGAAATCATAGCATTTACATTAATTCTAAAAATAACACTTATTGTTTTAAAGTTAAAAGATTGAAAATAACTCAATATATTAATAAGATAAGTATGACTTCAAGTGTGTTAATCAGTTTGACTTCAGGGTATACTAATTAGTACGACTTCACGTATATTAACTTGAATGACTTCTCGGTACTAAGCATTATTATTCCTAATATCTGTCTGATTTGACTTCACGATATTTCAATTAAGATGACTTCGTAGTATGATAATTAATATTACTTTCCGGATTTACGTTATAATAATTAATATGACTTCAAGATATATATATTATTAGTACGATTCCCAATATAAAAAATAGTATGACTTCACAGTATTTTATTAGTACGACTTTCCGGTATAATAATTAGTATGACTTCACGGCATTTAAGACTTCACGATATAAGGTTGTACATTGAATGGGAAAAAAATCCTAAGTCAAAAGTTGAGTTATGGGGATGTGGTTAAAAATGTGTAGAAAAGAGTTTTTTAAAAAGCGCGGGTAAAAAATTTAGACTTAGTTGTTACAAAGTGTAGAAAGAAAATCCTCTCTTTATTAGGTAGGGATGGCAAAATGACCCGCCCTGCGCCCCGTTTGGACCGCCCGCCCCGTGACCGTGGCGGGCGGTGGTCCTATATCACCGCCTGTGGGTACCTATTTTTTTAAATATATTTAATGTATATTTTACATGTATATTATATAAATAATATAGTTTTATGTATTTAATATTATATTTATGATATATAATGATACATTTTATAAACAATAAGTATTTATAATACAAAATATAATTTTAAAAAATTATTAATAAAATAAAATATAAGATAAAAATATAAAACAAAATAAAAAAATTCAACACGGGGTGTCCGGCCCCGCCCCCTAACCCATGATGGGTCACCCCGCCTCGTGGAGAGGACGGGGTGGGTCTGGATATTGAGATACCCGCCCGTCTCCACCCCATTGCGATCGCTATAATTAGGGATACTTTATACGATATTTTTTAGATGCTTAATTACAACAAATTAAATTTTATTAAATAATACATATTTAATTCTGAAAATATGTAATTTAGCTTTTCATAATTTCCACTCCATTCTCCATTTCAAAATTCAAATCGAAAACAATTCTCCAAAAGAAGGCACCTGTATTTTCCCAACACCACTACTGGCAGTTCTGTCAAATTAATGTCACTATTTCAGTTCTAAATTTATCTTCGGTTTTTAATCTTTTATGAATATGCAACAAAGACGTAGTTTGGTATATGTTATAAAAATATAACAAAATTTCATACTATTTTTTTTACTATAAATCAACATCACCTGCCAACTCAGATTGGAGAAACACATTTCCCCGACAATCATCCGGAAAAAACATTTGCGAAGATGGTTGGAACGAGTTATCTTTTGGTGGCTATTTTTATTTGACGAATTTTTTTAAACAATTTAGGGTGGAAGGTGTATAATATATATATATATATATATATATTAAACGTTACAAGCGTCATGATAAACCCAAATAAAAATTGTTGAGTGTGGCCTTAGTTTTCTTGACAAACAGCTGCCTCAAGTATTCAACACATTTATTTCAATATGAGACATGGAAACTTTTAAAAATGTACGGGGGATTTTCTGTAAGATAAACATTCAGTTTGGCTGGATAAGTTCGATGTCATTATTAGCTAGCCTACACCGCATAACTGCTAGCTTTTCAATATTTACATACAAGTTCCAATCTAGCAAAATTGGTCTATTTAACCGAGTCCGGATTCAATAGTATAGCTGATAAAGATCCAAGTTAAAAGACTTTATTACCCTAACTCTTTTTCTGAATTGACAAAATAGGCCAAGATCCGCGCTTTTTCTATTCGGCGTCTTCACCCGTGTTCTGCCAACCATTGTTCTTGGTATTTAATTTGACAGTGAGATCCTCCAATCTTGACACATGGAGCTAGCCTGTATGGCCAAGGTAGATCAACGTTAAATAAACCTCACAAATTCGATCATTTGCATAAGGTCATGCTACTTGACTCTTCGAATATAAGTTTTCTAGTGACCTCACGACGAACTGACTTAGACATCAGATAGTTATAGGAGGGACCACCCCGACTAGCCTAACGTGTATTGTATTTCACATCCCGCAAACTAAAATTCATAGACTCGTAACGAAGCGATGCGACCTGAAGTACATATTATTTCTCGTCCAAATCAGTAGCCTTAATATTCTTGACAAACAGCTGCGAGCTGCCTCAAACTCTTGAACACATCCATTTATCGCCAGTAAAAATTTGCTAAGAATGGGCTTTCTATATATTTATATGTGATGTGGAAGCTTGTAGAAGTGTCTGGGCAATTTTCCGTAAGATAAGCATCCAATTTGTGTGGATAAGTTCAACGTCATTAATTAGCATAACATCTAGTCTTTCATTATATTCACATGCAAATTCCAATCTGGCAAAACCTTGACTATTTAACCCACGTGGTTTGACATGATAATCCAAATAATTTCTGGTTTCTCCCCGTTACAATTATCATCTCATCAAACAAAACCGCCACCTGCCCTTCCCCCATCAAACCAGCCTCCGGTTTCCTTTCATAAAACTCCATATCCAGTCACCTTCCCAGCAGGTTGTTGCTATCAGAAATCAAACAAATCATCCCCCGCCACCTTCTCTTTTTCCATATATATCTGCACCGCTCAACCGTTACTACATATATATTAACCAAATCTGTTACACGGAATTAAATTTCAAAGCTGAAAGAATTTTATCATCAGCGCTATAGTACTCTCTGTTTTAAGGATTGTACGTACTTTAATACACGTTAATCATCGTTTTGGTTGATCGGTTTGAGGTAGATGAGTAGGGCGGCGTACCAGGCGGGAATGAGGGTGATGCAGGGAATCAAAGACCAGGCCTTAAAGTGTGACCCCACCTTCAAATCCCGCAAGGATTCTTCCATATATGGTTCGTCTTCGAGGCAGGCGAGGAAGTTTTCGGGTGCTATCGAGTCCACGGGATCATACAAGGCTGATAGGTCTGAAAAGTTGAAACAAGCTGAGGAGTCATTACGGACGGTTATGTACTTGAGCTGTTGGGGTCCCAATTGACATCCTTTTTTGTATATATACTTTGTAGTTTGTACACCTTTTTTTTTTTATTTGGGATTGAGGAGGGTTAGGTGATTTTGGGTGATGCCGAGGGGGAGTCAGTTTTGTTATTTAGCTCTTTCTTTTGTATATATTAGAAAGTGGATATATGAAGTGTATATAAACTTTGCAATTACATTTAAATTTTCTCTTTTTTAGTTTTTCTCCTGATTTATACAAATTTATTATGCTTATGATTATGTGATCATAGTTTTTATCTTGCGAAATCTTCGATATTTTTTTCAGCGTTGGGCTGGAGAGTTTTTTACTGCTTTAATCTTCTCTTGACGTACGTTGAGACTAAAGGGGTTAGACGGGTTGGGCTGGCTAGGCACCCACCGGGCCAAATGGAATAATTGGGCAGGGCTGCCCGGTTGGACTAAAAACTGGGTTGCTATTTTTATGAGACCAACGTAGCATAACCCTGAAAATATACAAAAATATTGGGCCGACCCGGTGTTATGGCTAAATAGGCTGGGCTAAGACTGATTCATTTTGGGACTCCAAAAATAATATCTAGTCCCGCATTTTTACTAGGCCAGACTCATTTTGACACATCTAGTGAAGACACTTCTCATTCTGTATTATGCCTAAGTATGGTTACTATGGTATGAGCTTTTCTTTAATATTTACGTTTTTATCTTAAACTGATTTGATTTGATCCATGTATCACTTTTGCAGTATTTTAATTTGCTGGCCATACAAGCCCGAGAAATAATTCAATTCCTTGCCTCACGGGGAACTCAGGGGAAGTTTCAGACTGTCAATCAAGTGAGGTAGAACACAATTTTAAAAAGTTGAAAAGGCGCAATTATTTCGTAGAGAACCTATTCAAATTCAAAACCTTTCCAAAAGGCACCAAAAAGAAAAAGAAGAAGAAAGAAGTTGCAGCCAAAAATTTAGGGGATCTAAGCCGTGATAATGCCTAAGTTTTAAAATTAAACATTAGATATTATTTTATCAAGCGAATTATTTCTATCCTGATTTCACATTTAATTTTATTGACACACACAAATACACAATCGTACAATAGATAAAAATATAATTAAAAAACACATAAATAACGAATATATCTGCCCTTATAGGCTTACCGCTTATACTATTACTACCCTACGAGACAAATGAGTCTTAATGGGTTGACAGGTATCCAGGCCGCCTATTTCTTGGGCTGCTTTTGTCCGTGAGATCATTTATTAATGGAGTATCTTTTTAAAATATAGCCTTGACAATATTCACGATTTCAAGAATATTTCACACAGCTTTTTTCTGCCCTCGTCATTAGTACTTTTTAATTAGAAATTCTCAACTTTAGTTAGAGATATGAGTAGGTTTCCTGTAAGACCGTCTTACGAAAAAATTCAACATCAACGCTTGTGGGGGACTGAACACTGTTGGATAATATTACAATGGTTACAACGGGAAAAGCCTTCAAGATGACTTACAAACAGAAAAGGAAAATTACAAGAAAAGTAAAACCTAACTATTACAATTCTTGAATGGATTCCAACTCCAGAAGCATGAATCTGACAGAACTTGGAAAACAAAAGCCGAGTCGAGTAGAACTCTATCCGCAAGACAAATACGTCCCGGCTAGTGCTCACGGTTTGACGTAATGTCCCCAAAGATAAAATGGTCTTACCTCTTTTGTGTGCAGTATCACCCATGACACAAATGCACCTTTCGAACTCGAAGGAGCGAGAACTGGTTGCTGGACACGAGTGCAGAAGGAAGTGTTCTTGACAATGTTCTTCGAAAAGATACGACACTTTTACCGACACCTGAAAAATATGCAGAGATATGCGATTTTTCTGTGTATACTAACTCCATCTCTTCCTTCCTAACTCCCTCTATGCAGCAAAACGCCTAAGACTTATTAGGCCATCATTTCCAACACTTGTAGGGAATTAAAGATGAAGAGAGTGGGCATTTAACCATATGTAACTCATGGGAGTTACAAGCCTCTACTTATGACCACTACTTGAGGAGTTACAAACTCCAAAAGCCACATGAACCTAGACACCTCCAATGTCTAGATTCACCCACACATGTACTTGGACACCTCCAATGTCTAAATTCATCAGGCCCAACAGTTACTTGAATTTTGGGCCAAGCCCATTTTCAAGTTACAAAACTAACTAAACCTGAACCCGAGCCCAAAGGGTCGGTCCGGTCCAAGACCCATTTGTGATCATACACTTGTGTTATAGTATATCCAACCAATAACACCTTCTAGTATTTATACCAGGATAAACTATGTCCATTCGCGTGGCCAACATCGTGTATTAATTTCTCACTCATCACCGAAATTCGGTTTTGAGAAATATAAAATACTACGAACATCTACTTGAAAAATGGATTAACAACTCACAATTTAATTCCTCCAGAATTAAATTCTTAGCCACCGAAAATTTGGTCAAAGTTGGGTCGACGCCCGCTTTATCAAAACCAAATTTTCAACAATCCCCCACATGAGTGGAAATTAATGCATGCATGAATGCAGACACGCAACCAGTCCTCAAGAGACAGTACTGCATCCGGAAAGGTAGCTTGTGGCTTTGAACCTTCCATCGTCAATACTATCGGGTACACTGGTGGCCTAGTGGACGTAATGCCTTGAACTATTCCTCCACGGTGTATACCGAGACAATAGCATTAACACAGTAAGGTCTCAACCCCTCATGTTCTCACGTTTGTGTCCGTTCCTGGCCATGGACACCACTTTAGATTCATAAGTGTTACTTTGAAGCGGCCCTCACTTCTCACTTATATAGGTGATCTCCTATCCGAGTATCCTGCCATACTCAACCTCAACGAGGTGTAGGAATTATTAAAAGTCAAATGACTTAGCCTCACCACATCTTGCAGGTGTTTCAACACTTGGCATAGCTCTCTAGGGATGGGTTGAAACATTGTTTCCAAGTGTTACAACATAACCTTCATAGCTTAGTTTTCCCATTGAACCAAGTTCTTGGGATCTCCAGTCATCATGGTTGGGTTACCACTATGATGGTTATTTTTACTTTGTGGACTTTAAGCCCATTCCCTCTAGCAATTTACTCAATTGGTCTCGATTCAGTCCTTTCGTCAAAGGATCTGCCACATTGTCTTTTAACTTTACGTAGTCAATTGACATCACACCATTTGGGATCAATTGTCTAACGGTATTATGTCTCCGACGAAATGTCTAGACTTACCATTATACGTATTGCTCTGCGCCCTTCCTATAGCTGCTTGGCTATCACAGTGCATCATCACTGAAGGCACAGGCTTCTTCCAACATGGAATATCTTCCAAAAAGTTTCGAAGCCACTCTACTTCTTCACCAGCTTTATCCAAAGCTATAAACTCTGATTCCATGGTGGACCGAGCTATACACGTTTGTTTCGTGGACTTCCACGATACCGCACCACCTCCAATGGTGAATATGTATCCACTAGTGGAATAAGAATCTTTCGAATCCGAAATCCAACTAAAGATCGCTATACCCTTCAAATACAGTTAGGATATCTCGAGTAGTATAGCCCATACTCCAAGGTATACTTCAAGTATTTTAACACCTTGGTTAACGCTTTCCAATGCTCGTGGCTTGGATTGCTCGTGAACGTACTCAACATATTTACAGGGTAGGCCAAGTCTGGGCGTGTACAATTTGTAATGTACATCGATCGCCTTATAATACGTGAGTATTCCATCTGAGCCACTGATTTTGCTTCATTAGCAACCAGATTTACACTTAAATCAATGGGCATCTTTGACAGTGAACTGTCAAAAGCATTGAATTTCTTGAGCACTTTCTCCACATAGTGGGATTGTGACAAGATAATTCCATCATGAGTTCTGCTGAGTTTTATCCCCAGGATTACATCAGCAGTCCCCATATCCTTCATGTCAAAGTTTCTCTTTAACATTCTTTTCGTGTCCATGATAACATCATGACTACTGCCCATGATTAACAAATCGTCTACATATAGATAAACTATGACAAATGCTTCCGATGTCCCTTTGACATATACGCATTTATCACACTCGTTGATTTTAAACCCATTTGACAACATCGTGTTGTCAAACTTAAGATGCCATTGTTTTGGAGCTTGTTTCAGTCCATACAAGGATCTTATCAACTTGCACACCTATTTTTCTTGACCGGGTGCAACAAACCCTTCAGGTTGTTCCATATATATTTCGGCATCTATCTCTACATTCAAAAATGTCGTCTTGACATCCATCTGATGAATCTCTAGATTGTGCAAAGCAGCAATCGCGAGAAGCACCCGAATAGACGCAATCCTCGTTACCGGAGAATAAGTGTCAAAGTAGTCATACCCTTCTTTCTGTTTAAAGCCTTTGGCTATAAGTCGTGTTTTATACTTATCAATAGTTCCATCTGCTTTATACTTCTTCTTTAGGATCCACTTACATCCTAAAGGCTTATGACCAGCAGGGAGATCAACCAACTCCCACGTATGGTTTTGCAGAATGGACTTGATTTCACTATTGATTGTTTCTTGCCAGAGCGGAGCATCTGGACTACTCAGAGCCTCTTTAATCGAGTTCGGCTCACCATCTAACATAAATGTTAGAAAGTCAGGTCCAAAGGACTTAACCACCTTCGGCCTCTTACTTCGTCTTAGTTCTTCACCACTCGGTGTTGAACTAATCGTTGTCGAAGTATGACAAAAAGGTGTCGTACCAAGTGTTTTTCCAGATGTTATAACACCCGAAGCAGCACTTTCAGCAACATCTGCAGTAACACCTACAGTTGTTCCAGATGTTATAACACCAGAAGTAACAACTCCAGCAACACCTCTAGAAACATCTGAATACAGTCGTTTCTTTAAACTTCCATCTATCCTTTCTTTACAAGGATAAATATGCTCAAAGAATATAACATTCCTTGACTCAATTATGGTACCAACTGTCATTTCCGGATTTTCTGACTTATGTACCATAAAATGATATGCACTACTGTTAAGTGCATAGCCAATAGAAACACAATCGACCATTTCAGGACAGATTTTCACTTGTTTTGGTTCAGGTATTGCAACCTTAGCCAAACACCCCCACACTTTAAGGTATTTATAAGAAGGCTTACGATTTTTCCACAATTCGTAAGGATTCCTATCTTTCCCTTTAAGTGGGATTTTATTCAATATGTGGTTTGCCGTTAACACAATCTCACCCCACATATTCTGTGTTTCTTTTTTCAACTCCGGATTACGCCAGAACTTAAACAGCTCCTGGTCTTTTCATTAGCATTAGAATGCTTTTCGTTGTTCTATTACTATTAGAACCTCGTTCCAACAATAACGTTAGAACCTCATTCAAACAAATTTCATAACATTGTTCCGATAATTTTGTTCGAACCATTTTACAGCGAGTTTGACCTTAGATGTTGTCACACCTTCAACAACATTTCAGACCTCACACTTGGTTCTGAAACTGCCTTAGGTGTTACAACACTTTCGGTAACACCTCGTGCAAATGTCTTTCAATGTCTGATTCTGGCGTTACAACACCTCAGACAACACTTTCTGCAACTGTGGTACAATGTCGCTTCTGGTGTTACAACACCTCCGACAACACTTTTTCGCAACACTTTGTCGCAATCAAGCTCGAAAGCCAAAAGTGAGACAGGAAGTGTGGTCATACCCCCACAGTCGCTGGATCCGTTAGAATTCTTAAAAAGTAGTCCAACACAGTTTTCTCAAGTCTCTACCAAGACTTTCATGGATTTAGCTTCAGGCCCTCGATTACTTTCTTCGATTTCCAATCGAACAATCGGACCACTAATCCAAATTTCTTCCAATTATGCATTTAGGAATTCCTGAAAATTTTCCAACCTGGTAACAACATCTAAACGATGCAAACCATTTGGAATTTTTCATTTAAACAACATCCCTTCAGCACGAATATCATGCGGGATCAGTTGAAACTTACAGACTAGTTTCAACACATTTTTGGATTCTTGGAATCATCCATTTTTCAATCCAAAAATCAAGAAATTACGAATCTCTTGGAAATCACATCCTCGTTTCGTATTTCTTTTCAACACATGAACCTTTTGGAAAAATATCCTCAGTTCAAACCACACAATACATACAGTAAAGTGTACCACTAAGTCCGTTGAGGACAAAGTCACAACATAGGAAATCACCATCCTAGCCCCATGCTTCAAACGCAACGCGTTTTTAGCAACAACAACAATTCCAACAACCACTGGAAGGTCTTCTGTCAGATTCATCTCCAAGCTAAGGTTTTGTTTCTCCTCGCCATCGTGAAGGTACGTTATTTGTCTTGCGATTGTTGGATAATATTACAATGGTTACACCGGAAAAAGCCTTCAAGATGGCTTACAAACAGAAAAGGAAAATTACAAGAAATGTAAAACCTAACTATTACAATTCTTGAATGGATTCCAACTCTAGAAGCATGAATCTGACAGAACTTGGAAAACAAAAGCCGAGTCGAGTAGAACTCTATCCGCAAGACAAATACGTCCCGGCTAGTGCTCACGGTTTGACGTAATGTCTCTAAAGATAAAACGGCTTTACCTCCTTTGTGTGTAGTAGCACCCCTGACACAAAAGCACCTTTCGAACTCGAAGGAGCGAGAATTGGTTGTTGGACACGAGTGCAGAAGGAAGTGTTCTTGAAAATGTTCTTCGAAAAGATATGACACATTTACCGACACCTGAAAAATATGCAGAGATATGCGATTTTTCTGTATATACTAACTCCATCTCTTCCTTCCTAACTCCCTCTATGCAAAGAAACGCCAAGACTTAGACCATCATTTCCAACACTTGTAGGGAATTAAAGATGAAGAGAGTGGGCATTTAACCATATGTAACTCCCATGAGTTACAAACCTCTACTTATGACCACTACTTGAGGAGTTACAAAATCCAAAAGCCACATGAACCTAGACACCTCCAATGTCTAGATTCACCCACACATGAACTTGGACACCTCCAATGTCTAAATTCATCAGGCCCAACAATTACTTGAATTTTGGGCCAAGCCCATTTTCAAGTTACAAAACTAACTAAACCTGAACCCAAGCCCAAAGGGTCGGTCCGGTCCAAGACCCATTTGTGATCATACACTTGTGTTATAGTATATCCAACCAATAACACCTTCTAGTATTTATACTAGGATAAACTATGTCCATTCGCGTGGCCAACATCGTGTATTAATTTCTCACTCATCACCGAAATTCGATTTTGAGAAATATAAAATACTACGAACATCTACTTGAAAAGTGGATTAACAACTCACAATTTAATTCCTCCAGAATTAAATTCTTAGCCACCGAAACTTTGGTCAAAGTCGGGTCGACGCCCGCTTTATCAAAACCAAATTTCCAACAAACACGCAATCTATACAGACTTAAAGTGGTGTTCTACCACTACACCACTAGTGCTTATTATACAATTTCAGAATAACAATGTATATAAACTCATTCATAAATACACCTGGTAATTAAAAAAAATTAGAAACGCCTATAAATGTAAAGGCTAAGAATCGAACTCAAGTCTATTAAAAAAATATTATACATTATCTCAATAAATGGATACTTATAAAAGTGTTACTTTAACTACATCATATATATTTTAGATTTTTTTCTCTTTTTTTTGTTGCAATTTTTTAACTGTATTAAGAAATCTGATACTTTATCTCAACAAACGGATACTTTTACTTATAAAAGTGTTACTTTAACTATATCATATTTATTTTTCATTCTTTCCTTCATTTCTAATTTGTGACTATATTAAAAAACATGATATTTTATCTCAAAAAATAGATACTTTAACGTATAAAAGTGTTACTTTAACTCTGTTATATATATATATATATATATATATATATATATTCATAATTTGTGACTATATTAAAAAATATGTTACTTTATCTCAAAAAACAAATACTTTTACTTGTAAAAGTATTACTTTAACTCTACCATATATATTTATTATTCATCTTTCTTTGTATTTATTATTAAAAAATGTAATACTTTATTTAAAAAATAGATATTTTTACTCTTAAAACATGATATTTTGTCACAAAAATATATATTTTTACTCATAAAGGTGTTATTTTAACTCTGATATATTTATTTATCCTTCAATGTAATGTAATCATAATCTGTGGCTATATTAAAAAATATGATACTTTATCTAAAATAGCCGATATTTTTTCTCATAAAGCTGTTGCCTTAACTGGGGAAGAAAAACAGAAAAAAAATAACAAAAAAAAAAGATGCCGCTCTGTTGACCCGCAGACCTGGTCAACAGGATCCGCGGATCCACGTGCCAAATAGGATCCGTCTTACGGATTGACTTTGAGACCCGTAAGACAGTTCTATATGAGTTTTTGTCTAGAGAGATTATGTCAAAGAGATATATTGATCTGATCGTAAAAGCTTCCACGTATCAATTGAAATATTACGTAGTCTATAATGTATGTTTAAATAGTGGATAAAGCTTATTTTTTTATATCCTATGACGCCAAAAGTTTCAAAGTTACTTGAACTATTTTTTGAAATGCAAATCGCAAACGATCCATATAATAATGTCCTTCAAATTTCATGTTTCACTTTCCTATTTTACTTCATGTTCCAGTTTGTTAGATGAATGATACATGTCTATACATGTTAATATTCCAATGCATGGCCATGTAAAAAATGTGAAGCATACAAATAGTACATGTTTCTCTTTTTGTCATTTCGTCATATTCCAACGAAAATGAATTACCACTAGCTCATTAAATTACAAGACGTACGTGTAATTTAACATCATAATATTATCCGTTTCTCACGTTTAAAAGTACCATAAATGTGAACTCGGATCATTTCCCACTGTAACTCTTACTATTTGTGTTCAACTCAGCACTAAATCTAAATTCTTGGTTAAATCGTGTGATTCAAGATTTAGTCGTATGTTTATTGTGAATAGAAATTACGGTCAACCCTTGACAAATTACTAAGTCAAAAGAAACGTGCACTTAATTATGTTAAGCTTTGGTAATAGACTATTAGCACATATTTTGCTGAATTTTTAATTTGTAGCAGTGAAAACGAAAAAGAAAAATTATGGGAAAGCCAATGCACTTGAGTCTTTAGCTCCTCTTAAATCAAATACTGCAACAGTACTGCAACATAAAAAATATATAAATTAATCAAGCCATTCAAAGTTTGTAGTCATAATTGATCGGCTTAGAATTTATAATAACAGACCCAATAAATTATTTATATAGTGGTTTTTTTTTTTAGCTATTCCCATTAAATCAAGATGTTTTTTAGCTATCTATTTCAAACACATTTTTTTAGTCATTTTGGGGTCAAACCCAATTTATCCTTGAGTCAATTTACTTGCACCAAAAGACATTGTAGCGCGATTACTGTGGATCGACATTGTAGCACGACATTATAGTGTCGATTACTGTAACTCGACACTATATATAGCACGGCACTGTAGCGACGAGTTAAAATTACTCGACACTGTGGCGCGAGTTCTGATGACTCGGCAAGATCTTGTAGCATGACATCAGAAGCGAGTTACAATGGCTCAACATCGTCACGACATCGTAGCGTCGATTCACGGTGGCTTGACATCATCGTAGCAGCATCATCTTTATAACGTCGAGCTACAGTGACTCGACACTGTAGCATGACATCAGAAGAAGCGAGGATTCTGATGACTCGACATCAGTATGCATGTCAGGCGTAGCGTCGAATTCAGAACTTCGACATTGTAGCATGACAATGTACCGTCGAGTTACTGTGACTCGACATCCAGTTCTCACCCAATTGTTTTGTTTTTCTCCAAAAAAACTTTGAATTCAAATAACTTTTTCGTTTTAAATTCGTTTTGCATGTATAATATATCAAATTAATCCTCTTTCCAATATCTATAATTTAACACCTATATTTCATATTTAAAAACGAAAAATACAGATTCAATTTTTTGAAAAAACATGAAAGAAAGAGTAAGAAGATACTAGAGATAAGTGAAAGAGAGAGAAATAATTCAAATACATATTTAAGGGTATGAATGTCATTTTACACCCAAAATGGCTAAAAAAGATATGTTTACAAAAGATGACTATTTTTCATCTTTACATTTTGGAAAGGCTATTTTAACCCATTTCCACTTATTTATATTTGGCTTAAAAGGCCTAAATGGTTCATACACCGGTTTCGACTGGATGACAACCCTTCCTTAGACACCCAGCAAAATGAGCAACTCCTGTTATAAAGGTTTGAAATTCATTCCAATTTTTTAGCCTGGCTTATTTTGATTATTCTCTAGCTCTCTATATTTGACATGAGCATTGGAGAATTTTGGCCGACTGGCACTCTAAAGACTTGGGGCGCGATTTGGATATGCTTTCATTTTGAAAATTTTTATTTTGCTAGAGATCAATAGTGGTGGAAAAAATTTGGAAGAATAAAGATGAATTTTGAGAGTGTGATTGGATTTGAGATGAAAAAGTAATGATGAAAGTTGATTTGATTTAAAAATAGTAAAATAGTGATTGAATATGATGGTAGTTAGAAATGCGTGAGAGAATGCATAGTTAAATTTGTGGAAGAATGTGTAATAAATAATTATTTTTTTATAAAAAAATGTGTACATGTGATTGATAAGAGAAATAAATGAGAAAAACTGAAAATGAGATACTAGTATATTTTCTGAAAATTTTAATAAATAAACGCATATTTGTTAAAAAAAAAATTCTTCAATTTAACGAAAATGAAATATCTTAGCCTTATGTGTTGAAGGCGATGACCTAGCTCAATCATTGGCATCTAGCTCATTGCCTCATAGAATTAGAAGAGAGAAGTAGTATAAGATTATAATAATATACAGTCATTGTCTTAAATCGTAAATGTGGATCATCCAGTCAGCAAATTAAAATCAAAAGCAAACAGCTCAAAAAATTTCTTCATGATTTCAAAGTCAAAATGCTAATGTCAACACGTTTATGCTTGCTCAACCACTCCACCCCATTATTATTCCCAGTGGCTACCCCACCTCTAAACTTATAATTAGGTTTAAACCTAACATCTTCACCAGATTTAGTTTTTAATTAAACAGATAACAAGGATATTTCCCCAAAGACTCAATTTAATTTTCCTTAACTTGACTCTTCTTTCTACTTTCGTAAAAATGTGTTCAAATTTAATTTGTTATGTTAATGAATTTAGTTTAAACGAGCTTTTAACTAGACTTCGAGTAAATAATTTAGTTTATTTTTCAGCCCTACACACATTAAAAATTAAAGATGTAAGTAATATAAGGAAAATACAAGTAAAGAGACAATTTAGAGTATTATACTATAATTCAAAATAAGTATATTTAATAATGAAAATCCAATAATCTAACAGTAGGTCTCTTGTGAGACGATGTGAGACCGTGATACTTTTAGTGTAAAAAGTGATATTTGATCTATATACACTAATTTAAGTGTAATTTGACAAGTATCATTTTTTACACTAAATGTATCACCGTCTCACGGTTTCATTGACTTTCACCGTCTCACATAAGTTTTTGCTAAAATCTAATTACTCCCTCCTATTCACAATAAGTGTCCTTTTGGCACTTGAAAAAAACTTCAAAAAGAATGTATTTGTCATATTTTCAAGGCTAGTGAGAAAATGCTTTCCCAAATCACTCTTAAATTTATTGTTTTCCAACTAACACTAATCCATAAATTTGTTTGTTCCAAAGTAATATTTATGATTAATTAAGGGTATACATGGTATTTTAACACAATCTTTAATATGTATATTTTCTCTTAAAACGGCACTTATTTTGATTCTTAAATAGGGGGAAGTAGTAATCTAGTTCGATGTCCGATTCGAGTTTAAAAACATGGTTGAAAGTGGCGCGGTGCATCAATTTGGTTAAAACTATTTGAAAGTTGAAACGACACCTTTAAATGAAACACGAGCAACACGGCCCGTAAAATTTACAGAAAAATAAAAAAGTTAAAATCGCCCGTTAAATTTTGCAAATCCTGCACACACACAAACACACAACGCACCAACAAAGAACTTTTCAAAAGTCGCACTCTCTAAAAGCAAAAAACCCAACCCAACCCAAACCATACCCCTCCCTGCGCGACGTCGTTTAGTTGCTCCGGCGACGGATAGTAATAATGGCAATCGCCGAAGAGAAAGCGGACGGGAAAGTGTGGGGGCTATTCAAGCTTCCCTTCCGGCACTCGCAGTCGACGACGTCGTCTTCCTCAGATTTCTCCCATTATCAGCAGAATTACGGCCATGGAAACAGTAATACTCATTCTCAGGTGGAGGGATCGGGTGCCCAGGGCAACGCTGGGAGCTCAGTTTCTTCTGTAGCCAGATCTCTGCTCCCCACGCGCCGTCGTTTGAAGCTTGATCCATCTAATAAGCTCTATTTTCCTTGTACGTGCTCACCCCCTCTCTCCTTTATTTCTGCTTGCTTTGGACAGTATGTTTTTCACTTCTCTTTTGGTGTTTTGCGGAGTTGCTTCTTGATTGCACTTTGTTGGTGAAGAATTCGTTTTTGTCTAATTTAGTCAAGATTGATCTGGTTTTGTCTTTTGACGGATTATTTGAAGTTGTGATTTCTCCCTTTTTTGAATTCTGTGATTAAGTGCTACATTTACTGATGATGTGATATATATCGGGTTCTGGAACGACTCTTAAGTTCTTGATAGTTAGCGCCTCTCTAGAAAATTGAAGAAAATTATAGTAATTTTTACTTGAAGTGCTTCTTATCATTTATCCTTTCCTAATTGCTGATGCGGATAGTTGTGAGTAAAATTGGATACAAAAGCAAGTGAAATTTTATTAAATTTGTGAATCTGCTGGAGTTGGGAGAGGCTGTAGTTTTTTCATTTAGTATTTATTACAGTAAGGTGTGCTGCAAAACAAACCTCGTCCTTTTGGTCTCATTAAATTACCTTGTTAGAGCATAGAAGGAAAAAGAGTAATAGCATAATGGTAGAAGAGCTTAATAAGGGGAAAGTCTCTTATTTGCCAAAGGAGTCATTGCAACTATTTTAATGTTTCAGGAAGGTGATTGATTGTTAGCGTATATTTTTCAATAAAAGGTTAGATACTGCTTTTGAGTCTTGAGAAGTGCAAGCTTAATAGGAATTTCTGGGATGCTTCCTCATTTATGGTACGGAGTTTCACAAGATCTACTTTAGAGATGACTTCTCTATGAGACTATGAACCCAATCATCTGTGCACTCAGACATGCACATGAAAGTGTTTTTCTCGATACCGGCTGTGAAGTCTGATTATTTAAATTCTTTGAGATTGCACATCCTCTAGCTGTAACTGATTAATTTGCTGAACCCAAATTTTTTTTTTGTGAGCATTAATTTTTTTTTTCTTTAACTACTTGCAGATGAGCCTGGTAAGCAAGTCCGAAGTGCTATCAAAATTAAAAATACAAGCAAGTCCCATGTAGCATTCAAGGTATACCAAGCATTTATTCGATGTCTGTTTGTTCTTTCTCTTTGCTCATTTTTCTTTAGGCTGAACTTGTGATTCATGTATGGATTCAGATATGCTTGATTTTGGTTTAGGCTGTTGATGGTCATATGCTAAAACTTTTATTTGTTTGTGTTCTAGTTCCAAACAACTGCACCAAAAAGCTGTTTTATGCGTCCTCCTGGAGCCATTCTTTCTCCTGGCGAGAGTATAATTGCAACTGGTAATTATTTGCTATAAAGTTTCTGCACCTTGTTTTCTGTTGGCAAAATTGGAACCAGTTTATCCATGAGTGCAGAAGATGTGGTTATGCATTCATTTGTTTGGCTAAAATTTGAATCTTATAATTCTTTGTTGATGTGTCCATCAGTATTCAAGTTTGTAGAGCCCCCAGAGAATAATGAAAAGCCAATGGATCAGAAAAGCAGGGTGAAGTTCAAAATTATGAGCCTAAAAGTGAAGGGACCAATGGACTACATACCTGAACTGGTTTGTCGCATTCGTCTGCCATTTATAATATTGTTTGCAAAGGAAAATTCAGTTCTAGTAATATCTTAAAAATATATACAAAAAAAAGGATTGGAGCAGTAGAGTCGCAACAGTTTCTGGACCTCAGAGTGCTTATATCATGGAATGAAGTCAAAATAAACTCTATATATGCATTATGATTTGTTTCCTTTTGCTTTGACTCAGTTTGATGAGCATAAGGAACAAGTGGCTGTTGAACAGATACTTCGTGTAGTCTTTCTAGATGTTGAACGCCCTAGTCCCGTAAGCGAATATTATGGTTTTCAAATCTTATAACAAGCACATCTTTCTTAAAACAAGTGATTTTCATTGGAGATGCTGATCAATACCTGCTTTATATTTTTAGGCTCTAGAGAAACTGAAACGCCAGTTAGCTGAAGCAGAGGCTGAACTTGAAGCTCGCAAGAAGCCTTCAGAAGACACAGGCCCAAAGTTTATTGGAGAAGGACTCGTCATCGATGAATGGGTGAGTTATCTTACCTTAAAACTCGGGATATTATATGCTGTCATTTTAGTTTGATCATTATTTTCTTCCTCCTGAATTATTTTATGCAGAAAGAAAGAAGAGAAAGATACCTAGCTCGACAACAAGTGGAAGGAGTAGATTCTGTATGACTGTAATATCTTCCTGAAAGTCTTGTGTGTCTGGCTGAAAATTTCTGCTCTGTACTTTTCGATGGGTGTATTTAGTTATTTGTCAAAGTTATTCTGCCAAAGGTTGAGTAGGAGATGATGGACTCTCCAAGTTAATGTGCCAGTTGCTAGTTGAATCTGTAGATATGTGATTTTGTTTCTTAAATGAGAGTATTGATGTCTTCCTTATGACTTATTTCCCTTTCTGCAGTTCCTTACTGGTTTATTTTCTTGCTCTTTGTTTTTCCTTTTTTCTCAGTGAACATAAATTTAATGGAGGAGCAAGTTAAATTATCCCTATTGAAAATCAGAATGGCCTAGCTACTCCTTTCTTTTTTTTTTTTTGGAAATTTCTTAATCTTTTGAGTAATCTTTAGCTGCTTAGAGGGTGTTTGGCCTAGCTTATAAACTCTTCTAAAAGAGTATGGTAAACTTTTGTTTAAAAAGTTGTTATAAGCTCCCAAATTAGATGTTAGGAGCTTACAAGCTCTTTGTAAAAAGGTGATCCCACTTTCATTTCAAAATAATACCTTATTGTGACAACTTCCTTTCACTTTGGTCATTTTTATTACAAAAATGTTATTAATATCTTATTAGTTTTTTAATTTTATTTTACTCAAAACACTTCAACTACTTATTTTTAAAATAAAATTTAACATCTTGATGAAGCAAATTTCGTACTAAAGAAAAAGAATTGATCCATTGCTCAGGTATTTCATTTCATCCATTTTGGGAATCAGATAGAATTTTTAATGCCCACTAAAAAAAAAAACTTCGACATGGGGTGACATTTTTATGTAATAAGGCCTGAAAACACCTTTAGAAAGACGTAGTTGGAGACAAATTCTGGGAATCAAGAATTGCAAGGTTGAATGCGCAATAAGTGCTCGACAAAATAGCTGATAGAACCTCTGAATGGTCGTCACTGGAGACGCCACTCTCTGTGGGCGTAAGGTCCACTCTCACATAAAACAATCAAATCCATATTCTTCGCCACTAGAAAACTCTTAAAACCATCGTCTCACCAACTGATATTATTTAATCACTCTGCCTATACATACCATACCTCAACTCTCACTTTCTATAATTGAACCTAAAAAAAAAACAAATTGTTTCGAAACTCATTGTCTTAAGATTAGAGGAGGAGATGGATCACCTCAGCAAAGTTTTTGTGGCGGTGATGGAATGCCAGATTGCCGACCTATCCGTGAAGAATAATAGCTCTGGTTTTCGGGATCGTCGTGCAAGAAGAAGAAGGCTT
Source organism: Rehmannia glutinosa (assembly GCA_016081115.2). Lineage (NCBI taxonomy): Eukaryota > Viridiplantae > Streptophyta > Magnoliopsida > Lamiales > Orobanchaceae > Rehmannia > Rehmannia glutinosa. Next base: position 70,389,534 of record CM071933.1, read on the forward strand.
TCTTCTTCTTGTTCTTCAAGTGATGCATTTGAAGATGGAGGAACCTATTTGGGCAGTAGTGAGGAAAAGAATACGATGAAACAGGCTGATGAATCCCTTCACAAAGTCATGTACTTGAATTGCTGGACGCTGGATTAACAGAAAAAAGTTTATTAATGATAAACCAATAAAGTGACCCGAGCTCCCCACCATTGATCCTCTGATAAAAAGGCTCTCCAGATGATGCCACGTGGACCAATATGTTTGTACATAATCACCACTATAAAAGTTAGGTACAATGATCATGAGGTTAAGCTTTTACTCTTCATTCATCTCTTCACTACTCTTACTTCACCTAACCTCACGACCCGAACTGACTTAAGCATCGGAGGGCCTTAGCCGGAGGCTCCCTCCGGCTAGCCTAACGTGCATTCATGTTTCAGGTCACCCATCTAAAAATACCCGAAGTGACCCCGAAGATCCACCCCGACGTTCCACCCCGAAGGGAGCCTTCAGGTATACTGATTTTCCTGGTTAAATCAATTATATACTCAAAGTGATGAATATAGATGCTTTTGAAGTATATTTCTGATTTGGGAGAGCAATAATCTTTGTTTTAATTGCATGAAATCTTGGCAATGAATGTGACTGGGATATACTGCGATTTACTCGTCCACAGATTGTTTCTTGCATTAACTTTTGTTTGTCTAACAATGACTTATACCTACTTTAGACTTGATTGGGAAACTTAATTCATCAGGATAAATTGTTTAGCCCAGATTTATCAATTGTTTGGGATCTTTGACTACAAGTTTACAACCCATAGTATTAATCTCAACCCATTTTTTGTCATGCTCTTGGTTGATAACTAGTCCACACGAGGGGCCACAATTATATAATCCGACCCGACTCCAATCTTCTGGTGAACAGTTACTGACGAATTTGTCCCTCATTAATGAAATATTATTATCCTATTAAAATAATCGCACATCACAATCATACTTCTCAAACATATTATTGAAATCAATTATATTATTCAATCCTAACTTATCCAAATTATTTTATCAATTCAATCAACAAGACTCCTTCATGTTTTGAAGAAAGAAGTTGTGCCGGTTAATGACCCCCTACCAACCCAAAAAAAAAAATAATAATAAATAATAAAGAAGCGAAAACTTGAAGAAGATACCATAAACACTTAAAATGCATCTACCATTGTTGCAAGTCGGCCTCGGCCATGTCAAAATCAAAGAGAACAATGCGCTTTGGCATGAATCTCGTTTTATTACAAAATTCTTCTATAAATATGCAGTTCTCTGCAAGCCATACCCAACAAAATTGAAGAGATTAAACATTTAGAGAATCATAAGAAATTAAGTTAAATACATCAAAACATGGCCAACAAAATGTCCACTTCCCTTAACTTCGCCTTTGATGCTCTCACTTATCCTCGTCATCACTACAGCAGAAAGCAGATCAGTTTTTGGTGGTAAGTTTTCATTGACAATTAAATTCATCTCAATTTGAATTAATGTAGCTTCTAATTTTCTTTTAAATCCTTAATTTTGAAAATTTTGCAGAGAACATTAAAGCAAGTCCAACTATAACCTGTGACAATGTGGTTGGAGTGGAGATTGGTGATACTTGTTTTGAAATTGCTCAGATCAACAATTTGACCGCAAAGGCCTTCGACACCATCAATCCTAACCTCAATTGCACTGCACTTTTTGTGGGCCAGTTTTGAGTTAACTTAAGTGATGCCCCAAGATCAATGCTTTTGTTCGTCATCCTAATTAATCAATGAATAAGGAGCTAAATAGACACATTTTAATTAAGCTCCATCAAAGTTTGTGTTTTTTTTTTCCTTGAATGATTGGATTAAGGTTGTTAGTTGTTGGAATTATGAGTAAGTTTACTTTCAGATTTAAATATTTAATGCATCTTTTTGCGTTCGTTTATGTCTCAATACCAAACGACAATAACATCAAATTTTCCATGGATGGTGCAAAGTACGTATCGTCTTCTGCACAAAGTTGCTTGTCTTTCCCTAGGAACTTTTATTAGAATATTATAGTTGCACAACTTTTATTCATCAGAACGGCCCTCCGTCAGATAATTTGGAAACGTAAATACTAGAGATTAAGATTTAAAGAACCTTAACGAGCATAGAAAAATTATAAAATGCAGAAATTTTATTAGGTTGCATTTGGACGGGAGAATTTAGATTTTGGTGAAAGATTTCAAATGAATCCATATAGGATAAATTTGGAATCCTCCAAAATGACTTCATAAATATCTTCAGGAATTTGAAATCCACTATATAATACTGACTTCATCCAAACAACCTCAATGGATTTATTATTATGGATTTGAAATCCTTAGCTCCAAATCCATCAACCCAAATGGAAAGAGTTTGAGGTTTACTATATTTTTTCCCCACTTTTTTACTATTTGATATATGTAAATTATGTTAATTTGTTTTACTCATCTCATTGGAAATATTAAATTTTCAATATCAGACCTATATAATATATTTTCAACTCTATACTACATCAATATAACCCACTAGCTACATTGAACATATACTCAATTTTGTTCTTATATTAGATAAGTGAGACTCACTATCTCCACCTACATCTATATAAGTTATTATTTCAACATTAAATTTTCAAAGTGGATCCACAACTATCAATCTTATCAAATTATATATTATTATTTTTCCAACAACATCACTTAAAATGATCTCACCATAGGGTGGCCAAATGGAACCGAAACCGGATTCTAAATCGGAACCAAAACTGTGGTCAACAGTTCCAAATTTGTAACTGGAATCGTGTAGATCGGCTTCGATTCTTTGATCTCAAAAATCGTGGAACCGGTGGTTTTAACCGTGGTGGAACCGACAGTTAAAACAATCGATTTCAAGGTTAAAACAAATGATTTTTATTTTTTGGTAAACATATGCTAGAAAAAATGTTAAATGTTTAGTATGGTGTTTATATTCGTAACTGCATGAGACACATTTTAAAACAAATGTTGTAAGCGAACTACGTGAATTTTAATTCCTATACTCTAATAATATATATAGATAGTTTAATATTATTAATAATATTAAGTATAAAACTTAAATAAAGTCCAAGTCTTTTTTTTCTTTTATTAACTGATACTGATAAACCATTTTAAAGAAATCAAAAAATTATCAAAAGATAAACAAACAGTTCCGGTAAAAACCAGAACTGGAACCATGGAGGAATCGAGTTCCAAACCGACAGTTCCAATTTTGGAACCGGAACCGTGGGACAAAGGTTCTGGTTCTGATTCCTCCATAATGAGGAACCGAAGCCGACGATACAAGAACAGAACGACTATTTATGAACCAGAACCGGCGATTCTGGAACCGTGGCCACCCCTATCTCACCACTTAGCTATCATATATATAGCTTATCACATTTCCTATAAAATGATTAAGAAAACATATACTAAACTAAATATATTCCAAAAATTTTCAACCAATAAATTCTTCATGATCAAAATGTTTATAACCAAACAATTTTCAAATTTTCACAAGTTTCAATAAAAGTTGAAAATTTATATTAATATGATGGAAATTACTTTTCTCATTGGAATGAAAAATATATAACCCCTTGGTAGAAGTCTATTCCAAAAATATATGAGTAATCATTGCTAACATTAATTATCAAATACTCCCTCCATCCCACTAGTAAATATTCTGCGTATTTATAATTTACAATACTTTTCTTAATTTGTGCCAAATTGGACTATATATTTGGGGATTTTGTAGATGCTATACCAGGAGCACTACACTTGGTGTGACATCTACCATTCACATGTTATGCGTGTATGCATGGATGCATTACAAGTGTCTTATTTCCTAAAATGTAGGACATGTGAATAGTAGATGCTACACCAAGTGTAGTGCTCCAGGCATATCATCTATAAAACCTTATATTTGGGACGGAGGGAGTACTAATCATGTGTCTAGCTATATCATTTAATATCCTTTCCTTTTTTCTTCAATTTTCCAAGAAAGTCAGTCCCTATAGTAATCAATTGGTCCTACAACGAAATATAGGTTCTTACAAAAGCGGAACAGCCAAGAAAACCCTAATAAGCAATCACACAATCAAAATGTCATTAGTTGACAATTAAGCAAACTATACTAGAATAATTCCTATAGATTCTCTATTGCAATGTCATTTTTTTGGAACTACGTTGTTGGCACTGTGGCACATAGTCAGAGATGAGAGACAAAACTGTTGTACTATATATATATGACCAAGCTAAAACACATATATTATTAATTTGAGCTTAGGGTCTATGGGGGAGAAATTAAAGATGGCTAAGTCACAAAAGAGAAACATTGGCCTTGTATGGTTGTGTTTCCAACATCATTTTTCCACTTTTCAACTATTCCGGAAAATAAGTTTATGTTTGTTTCAAAAGTTTTCAATAGAAATGAAGTCATTTCCATTTTTCACTTTTTCATGGAAAATATTCTTTTGAAAACACAACCAAACAATTTTTCATTCCAATTACGCAAACCTAGGTAAAAATACACTACAATCACGCAAACCTATGTCAAAAATACATTTGAAAAACTATAACCAAACATATTCTCATTTTCACGTAAATTGGACAACAAACCAAACATATTCCCAATTCTCATACGAAAATCAATAATGTTTGGAAATTTATTTTCCAACAGTAGAAACTGGAAATTGGACTTGGAAATACATCCATACAAGCCCATTAATTTTCTTTTCTTGATCCTTTTAACCATGTCTTTCTTTCCTCTTTCAATTGCTGAGGGTAAAAATGATGGCCCTAGTGTGGATCCCCCAAATTCTTCTGATATTCAAGCAATGGTCGACAAATTTCGAGCCCTAGCACCCTCTTACAAATCAATATCAAGTTAGTTTCTATATTATTGAACTTAATTGTGCTTTCATATTCTTATTTAACCTTTTATTCAAGATTTGGTACAGAAAAAAAAATGTAGCTACTATATATTCAATGAGTCAAAATCCGAGGTAGGGGTGACAATGAGCGGGGATGGGGCTGCTATTGGATATATCATTTGTGTCCCTTAATCCTATCTCAAATACCATTCCCGTATATTTCTCTGCTTTGGGTATCTGGACGCAAGGTTGCAAAAATCGCTAGGCGGTGGCCCAGCGCCTAGGGCGCCTAGAATTAGTATTGTTTTTCTCTTTTTTTTAAAAAATTTCTTTTTACCACTTTTGGTCGATTTTTTCCGCCTAGCCCGACTAGACAGGCACCTAGGCCCGATTTGTTGGCCTCCTAGGTAGGCGCCTAGGCCCCATTTACGGGCGTCTAGGACGTCTAGCCCGCCTAGGTGGACGCCTAGGTCGATTTTTACAAATCGTGCGGACGAGAATGGGGAATCCCTGTTCAAGATGCATGGGGACAGGGACGGGATGGAGAATATAAATATCATCCCCGTTTCACCCCCAATTCTAGAGAAACGGGGAATATCCATGACCATTCTATCCCCAAATTAATCGGAGATTCTTGTGGGGATTTTGTCATCTCTAATCCTATGCAAATAATGTAGCTACTGATGACCAAGTTTTATTTTCTCTCTCAATTTTGCAATTTTAATCAAATCTTTTATTGCATGCATGAGACAAATATTCAGTAGATCGATCGATTTTTCTTTCTCAATTAGTTAGATAAAATGTTATTTCTACTGATTTTTTTTTGTTTTAAATTCTTGTGGTTGCATATAGGGGTACAAGCGAGTCGAGTTGAGCCGAACATAGTATTTGTTCAAGCTTGTTTGAATTTTAATTGAGCTTTAAAAATTGTACGTTTGCGCTTCGTTTGATTATTAATCGAATCGAGCTCAAACGAGCTTTAGTCGAGCCGAACACAAATCGAGCTTGAGTAGCTTGATATTTTTACATATATTTCATTTCTTTTTTACTAATCGAGCTGCCGAGCCGAGCTTTACATCTTATCGAACGGAAAAATGTGTTCAAACTTGGTCCATTATGTTAACAAATCGAGGTCAAACAAGTTTTTAACAATCTATTTCGAATATCGAGTAGCTTGGTTCGTTTTTCAACCCTAGTTACATAATGATGAATTGTGTATTTTGAGCAGCGGTGAAGCCCTACGATTCGAAGCCAACATGCTACGTAGTGGTAGGAATGCGGGAAGGAGACACATGCTACATTATTATGAACGTGTTTGGGATGTCCGATGATTACTTCTATTCTATTAATCCCAACGTTGATTGCGACCATCTATTTCCCGGCGAATGGATCTGCATCTGGGGTTCAACTTGAAATCGAGATTTCCGGTATCGTCAAACCAAACATGGAATAACACTTCAATAATGTAACTATTCTGCAATTTCATCAGTACTGAAATAAAATAAAAAAGGAAAAGAAAAAAGAAAGAAGGATAGAAAAGCACTGCAATAAGACAAATCTCAGCTCCTTTATTTGGAGTTTAATAATGAATAAATCTTGCTACGAAAAATAAAAACAATCAAACTTTTTATTGTAGATTTATCATTCTATTTACGTTTTATATTATCGAATTTTGTAGTCTCTTTTTAGTTGGTGATGTGGGCTGCTATGAGAATCCTAGCTAAGCCCAAACTTATTTATTATGAAATTGGGGCCTATAACTTTTTGAGCCCAGCTCAATCCAGTAATCCAGCCCAAACGTCTGGCACATATGACCTATCTATCTTCTGGATAAAGAAATTGCCCAAACTTCCAATTTTGATTTTGCCTTCCATGATTCATTCAACCAAAAGCGAGTTTTTCACGTAAGTAGTAGGGTTTATCCAGTCAGCATTCAAAGAAAGACGTCTAGGTTGCGAATTAAAATCATAAAAAAAAACAATGGAGTTTTTCATACAACTGGAAAATTATGAGATCCATTTTCTCAAAAAAAGAAAAAAAAACAAAATTATGAGATCCCAATAAATGACCAATCTTAAATGACAGATATTTTACATACATTGGATGTAAGTAATCGTGTATCTAACATAATTTGAATACGATTTCAATTTTTTTTTTATATTTTCACTACAACATAAATGATATTAGGCAACACCCAAAAAATATTACCTAATTGACCATAAAGTGTTACTATAGACAATAGGTAGCACTTTTATGGTGAAGCAATATTTCTAACACTTTAAAAAAAATATTTTCACAGAGTTACATAAGTAGATTCGAACCCACAACCTATTATGTATAGAAGTAACAATTTGCCACTAAGCTAAGTTGATTCTTATTACAATATTTGTTTTGTTTTGTATATACATATACATATATATTACAATTGTATAAAAAATTGTATTATATGTATATATAATATATTTTTATATAATAAAAATTATATTACATAATATATATTAAATTGTATTATACATATATATATCAAATTTGATATTATATATTATATAGTTTGAAAATCATATTATGTTATATATTAAAAGACACAAAAATCAAAAATATCAAAAATATATAAAATAAATTTATCGATTGATCAATATTCAATCGTTAAAAATAAAAAATATATAAAAAATAAAATTAATTTACCTACAGATAAAAAAGTTCTAATAGTAAAAAAAATGAAATAATAAAAAATAATAAAAAAATAATTTACCAATAGAAAAACTCCTAAATAATTTCCGACAACATCAATTTTATTTGGCAATTTTTTTAAAAAAAGTAAAAAAAATTAAAAAAAAAGGTTAACGATGAAATAGGTCTCCGTTAGTACAAATTAAAAATAAATAAATAATAATAAAATATATACATGTGCATTTTCCGTTGGTATTACGACAGAATTAATTACCTCCGTAAAAAATAAAAGCAAAACTAAAATACTTTATAAAAAGAAAACAATAATTCAGTTAAAAAAATAGAGTACATGATGTCTATAATTTTTAGGTTTGGTGATTTTTTTTTTGTCTTCACATATTTTGTGACATCAATTAATTAAATAAATTATTGACATGATTTAATGAGAGTTATATATTTTGTGTTACTAAAATATATCATAAAGAGTGTTGCAATTATTAAAATATAGTGTTGCCAGTAGTGCTTCTTAAATAAAATACATCTTTGCGTTACAAAAGAAATAACAGATAAAAGTGATACTTAAAAAATGTTACTTATTAAAAAGTGTTACATATAAGCGTTATATATTGATAAAGTGCTACAAAAGTGTTACATAAATATTGTAATGTAAAAAGTGTTACAAACACGTGTTACATATGTACCTTAGGTAAAAAGTGCTACAAAATTTGTGTTACCTAATGTCATTTATGTTGTAGTGTTTATTATTTGGGAAAATTCCAAAATTAGTCCTATATTTACAGGGGTGTTGCAAAAAAATAGTCTTGTAAATTTTAATGCTGCAATTTTCGCTCTGTGACAATTTTGGCTCTCAACAAAAATAACAGTTTTAGTCATATAATTTTAAGAATTTGACAAATATTATTCTTATACATTTTAATTGCGGCAATTTCAATCCTATTAGTAAAAAAAATCCAATTTTGTCAAATTTGTACGTGTTTATATATTTCCATAATTAAGAAATGATACACATATAACTCGTATCTCGAATTTTGATTCGGATTCATAATTCTAAAATTCTTCTCTCATTAGGCATTATATAGTATATATATAAATATATATGTGTGATAAATAAATTCAACTCATAAGTAATAAAACATAGGGTCTAATAACATTTTCTACTTGATTTTATATATATTAAACATTTTGGCTACAAAGGCATTTTAGGAATAAGTGAAATATTGAAATAGCCCTTAGGACCAAATTTGCACCGACTTAAAATTTATACTATCAAAATTGCACAAATTCAAACTTATCGCACCAAAATTGCACAAAAACAAAACATACATGACTAAAATTGCAATTTCAAAACTTAAAGGACTTAATTGCAAAACATCTATAGATATAGGACTGATTTTGCATTTTTCTCTTATTATTTTACCATATTATTTATTGGTTCAAATGAGACCAATATCCTGGGGTGAGACCGTGAGACATAATCTGGTACGTTTATTCTTATTTTTGAAGGGTTTAGATTAATCAAATATTTAATGTATATTTAATGATAAAAAACTGTTACAAGGTTATATTGGTAAAACTACATTTAGGCGCAGGTTGTTAATTAAGGATATATATTAATGCTTCTGTAATTTCGGTAAAGAGAGATTGTGAAAATCTTTTAACCTGCTAATTTCATGGGAAATTGGTTTTATCCTTAAAACTGATATCACCATTATAACACCCTTCTAACTTCTCATTGGCAACGAAAAAGGCAAAGAAAGAGGAAAAGACACAGAAAGAAGCAGACGGAAGCCATTAGAAGCAGAGGAAAAACTCGAAAATATTGAAGCGACACACGTGAAGATTGAAGAAAAATCTAGTAAGAACTTTTTTTTGAAAGCTGCGATTTTATATGTGATAATTGTTATGCAGATTTCGTGCTTTTTTTCAATTTTCTGCAATTTTTTTGCATGTGATTTTTAGTTGTTTTTTTAGGCGATTTTTCCATTTTTCGATTTTTCTTTTTGTTCAAGTTTCATGTATTTTTGTGTTGTGTGCATATGTAATTTTCTTTGTATATTTTATCACTTTGAGTGCATATGTAATTTTCTTGGGTGAATGCAAGATACGTAATTTTGTTGGATTTTTAGCACTTTTTCGTTGAATATGTAACACCACGCCATCGATTTTCTTTGTATGTAACGAAACAATGCAATTTTGTTTATTTGTTGGCAATGTTCTAGATTTTCCATTGTTGTCTCATTGTTAATATTTTTGATGCATCGATTTCAGTTTTTTATTGCATTTGATTGCAATTTCGTGCATATTTTTCATGATAAGGCAGTCATGCATCACAATTTATACACGAGGCATTTTGTATTTGAATTATGCATTGGTCTGTTGTAATCTATGCAAACAAATTACACTTTTTATACACCAATTTGATATGCATCAATCAACTAGTATATATGCATCATTTTTACCATATTTATTCATTAGTCTCGATGACTTATAGATACATCATAATTAAATTATTTATACAATATAATACAATTATTTATGCACAATTTTTTTTTGCAGAGGGCATGGATAGCAAACTGAGGTTGTCAACGATGGCTAAGACTAAACAAAAGAGGGAGATTTCGCTAGGAGGGGATGATGGAGGCAATGGAGAGGGTAGTTCTGGTACCAAAAGGGCGAAGGGTGGGAAATCTGAAGCCAAGAAGGCGTGCAAGTTTTTTTAAAAAATTTATGAGTAGGTTTTAGTTTTCGATTTTTTTAATTTTTATGTTTGATGTATATGTTTTGTAATTTTGTTGCATATTTTATCACTTTTCGTTGCATATGTAATTTTATTGGGTGAATGCAAGATATGTAATTTTGTTGCATATGTTGCACTATTTCGTTGCATATGTAATTTTGTTGGGTGAATATCAAGATATGTTGCATATTTTCCTTTGTTGACCCAGGAGATATTTCAAGCCTCTCTTTTTGGGTTGTTAGTTGTATCTATTGGCATAAATTTAACATTAAATATACACCAAAACAAGATGAAAAATGCATCATAATATTTTTAGATTTTATGTTTACAAAATATGAAAACTGTATTATTCATTAAATATGCAACATAATATATGAACAAGACATCGTTATAAGATTAAATATGCACGAATAAATATGATATAAATGTAGGTACATTAAATATGCAACATACTATACGTATACATGCATCAATATATAGTTAGGCATGTATAAATTCAATATCGCTGGGACCAAAAAAAATTCATAAACGCCCAGAAATAATAATAAGTTTGCAAGCTAACATTTATGATTTATTTATGCAAATTTTTGAACAGTACCATATGCACAATAATACAGCTATATATACATCAAGGTAATGCTAAAAATGCAACATTTATGAGAATCATAAATACCTAAAATGTCGAACAAAGATTTTTGGGACTGGTATACGAATTTGTATGCTTCGAATCATTTTTATAATTAACCATGCAACATATTATACGTTTACATGCATCAATATAGAGTTAGATATTCATAAATCCAATATCGTTGGGACCCAAAAAAAATCATAAACGCCCGGGGATACAAATTTATTTATGCAAATTTTCGGAACATTATCTTATGCAAATTTTTGTTTTTTCGGATAGAGATTAGAATTTTTTTGGAGGGGATTATCATTGATTGCACCTCCTAAATTATATGTAATAGATATGGTAAGTTAGAATCATGCAAATCTTGTTAGTTGACCGATTTTTATTGATTGACAGATATGCCCTCACTCGAAAATCATGATACATAATGATTCTATATTTAATGTTTCAATCTCAACCATCTAATGATTAATTATAACGGTTCAGATTAGGTCTCACAGTCTCACCGCAGGAGATGGTCTCACAAGAACCAACCCCTGTATGTATATATATATATATATATATATATATATATATATATATATAGGGGGGATCAAGTGAGACCATGTCTCTAGGTGAGACACAATGGACTAATCTCAACCATCCCTCACTATTAATCAATGGGTATGATTTAAGGGATAAAAAATATATTAAAATATTAATTTAATCAGTTTAAGGGTAGTAGGGTAAAATAACATAACAAGTTACTCATTTCTCCTGCTTTGTTTGTTCTGGCGGCGGAGTATTTATCCGGGATTGGATTCCATTATTAGAGGCAGACGAGATATGATTTATCAGGACGCGACGGGGTTTAGGTGACTTATTTGGCCTATCTTTGATGATGTTGTTATCTTCACTAGGGCGTCGACGATGGCCTCGTCACGTTGAGGCACTTTTCGGAGCACTATTCTCGCTCTTACGGCCGGTGGTCAATGTCCGTAAGAGTAGATTCTTTTCGCCCCACGTTACATTGGCGGTACCGGGAGCACATGATTCATGAGTGGCAGGCTTTGTTCGCGATGACTTGCCGTTGACTTATTTGGGTGTCCCTTTGTTCAAGGGGCGAATGACGAAAAGAGCTCTTCCTCCCAGGTGATTCGAGAGGATGTTGGATAGAGTTCTTTGGTTGGTCGATCGACATCTCTCCTTTGGTGGTAGGCTCGCATTTCTTATTCGAGAGTACGCTAATGGCCACCCCGTTGCATATTCTTCAGTCATGCGCCCGCCAAAGACGATTCTTCATCGTTGGAGCGAGATCATGGCTAGATTCTTCTAGGGGTCCTACGCGGGACAGAGGAAGACTCATTTGGATCGATTGGGATGATATCGCCATCCTATTTTCGAGGGTGGTTTGGGGTTGCGCCGACTTTTCGATATTCCGACGCCTTGATTCTACAAGATGTGGTGGAGGTTACGTGAGGGCCATTCTCTTTGGGCCCGGTTCGATCGCAAATCTTTATTACAATGGGCTTCGGTCTCCTGTAGAGCCTCTGTGACACATAATCATAGTCATCGAGTGGAGGCGCTTGAGGCGGATCGGTATTCGAGCCCGGGAGCGGATTTTCCTGGTCTATCGCGTGGTAGCCGTGTCGGTTTACGGGATGATACTTGGTTTGGGCATCGGCCGCTTGCGGATCATTGTTTGGATCGGCCGTTGGGTCATATGACGGTTGATTGGTTCATTCGATGGTATGTGGGATAGAGATAGATTGCATGAGGTCTTGGTCTCCGGATGTGGGCTTCCCGAGAGTCTCATTGAGGATATATCCGGGGTTCCGATTCTCGCTTTGGTCGAGGAGGATATCATGCGGTGGATGTTTACCTCTCATGGTGGGTTCTCTATGTCTTCTCGCTTGGGATTCTCTCCGGGTAGGAATGCTCGAACCTTTCGTATGGTGCCATTTGGAACGATGCTCTTATTCCTACTATCTCTATTTTCCTTTGGCGCCTCCTTCGTAATCGTCTTCCTGTGGATATCAAACTTCAGGCACGTGGTACTTCCCTTGCCTCACGTTGCTGGTGTTGCTTGAATAATCTACATTCATCTCCTCAGGTCGAATCTATCCCTCACCTCTTTTTGATGAATGATATAGTTCAGTCCGTGTGGAATCACTTTCTTCCTTGGTTTGATACTACACTTCCACACACCACTGATATGATATTGTTCCTTTCATTTTGGAGGAATCGCACACACGGATCACACACGAGACACTTGAGTTTCTTGGTTCCCTGCTTGATTTTATGGTTTATCTGGACGGAAAGGAATAGTATCAAGCATCGACACATTCCTTTCTTGGCTTCTCACATTATTTGGCAGGTGGAGCGGTATCTCTGGATTCTTGTTTCAGGTCGGCGTTTGAGCCCTTCGGATTGGTCGGGATGCCTTCCTACTGTGAGTTTTTTGCAGGGGAATGCTCCACCACAGGTTTCACGTAGGCCTAGGTTGGTGATTTGGCGAGCCCCTCAGTCTCCTCAGATTAAGCTGAACACGGATGGTTCGTTTGATCGAGACACCTTGATTCGGCGGAGGGGATTGATTCGAGATCATTCGGGCGGAGACTTATGTTGGCTTTTCATTGTTCTCTCCGGCGGTGTCTAGCTTTCATGCCGAGCTTCTAGCGGCGGAGATGGGGATCGCGAGCAGCCCGTCTTTTTCTCTTCAGATTTGGATCGAGTTGGACGCAGCGGCGGTGGTCACCACGATCACTTCCGGTGGCCTTGGCTTTTGGGAGGTTCAGCACACCCTGATTTGCATTCGGAACATGCTGAGGGACCTTCATTATTCGATTTCCCACATACATAGAGAGGGGAATCGACCAGCTGATCACCTTCCAGAGTTGGGAGCTGCTGCCCTTGGCAGTCACATTGTTGGTGAGGGCACGACTTCTCACCACCTCCTAGCGCTCATTCGGATGGACCAGCTGGGATATCCGAGCTTCAGATTTTCATAGATCATTGGTTCTCCTTTTATTTTTAGATATCTCATTATGATAGTCTTTCTAGATATCGTAGTGATAGGTTATTTGTTTTTGATTTTCTCCCGCCTTGACGGGCATTACATTGTATGACATTCTGATTGTTTGATATACAGGTAGGGGATCACGCCTCAATCCCCCACTCCCCGGGGTGTTATTTTGAAAAAAAAAAAATAACATAACAAGTTAGTTACAAAAATGGAATCAAATCTCTTTCTCTCTCATACATCTTCCAATTTCCCCAATCTCACGTCTCTCTCTCTCTCTCATTCCTCCATTAACGCAAATAAAGAAAACTGTGAAGAACTCAAAAATTACAGTTCATGAAAATTACAGAGAAAAAACAAGAAAAATCGGTGCACTATTACAGAGAAATAACGAACAGTGAGTTCGAAAACTAAATATGCAACAAAACTCAACTAAATATGCATTATCTAAAAACTATCTATGCAGCGTAAAAAAACTAATATGTAGTATAGTATATCCAACTATGCAAGACGTCATAAACTATGTGTTGGACCTCTAGCGCTACTCGGATTGACGATTGTCCCCACAAACCAACACGAGTCTTTTCTAGCGCGTTTTCTCCTCACTCACGCGCACCATGGAAAACTTCCCAGGGGGTCACCCATCCCATGTCTACTCCAGGCCAAGCACGCTTAACCTCAGAGTTTCTATGTAATGGACACCAGAAAAGAAGATGCATCTGTTGGTATAGGTAGTCCAAATCATATCCTTTAAGCTATCCTTTAACTATGCAATCCAGCGCTCACGAGTTCGAATCGCGGGCCGCGCCTCGCGCCTCTTTTAAAGCCCATTGCGCAGCGAGGATCTTTGGACCAAAGCCCAACAATCCCCTCCCAAAGACCGGCATCAAAGATCTCACCATCAGATCTTGGCAACTTCCGATGTCCGCCAAACTTCCTTAGTTTTAACGCCAACCTCTTGATTCAAGCGTCGCGTCATGCCCGACCTCTCGATTCCGCCACCCAAAGAACCTACACCTACACCTTGATTCGATGTTATACCCGATTCGCCACCGGCAACCTACCCTTCGCCTTCCGGTTCACCCAAAGAACCTACATCTTTAGTTCATCCATTTTACCTCGATTCCGCCACCACGGAAACCTACCCTTGATTGGTCCGTTTTACCTCCATTGTGCCAAGCATCTCAGTTCCACCGCTCCTGGCAGCCTCCACTGCAGCGTGGTTCCAAGGGAATTCGAACTCGTCACCTGTTCTGATACCAGTTGTTGGACCTCTAGCGCTACTCGGATTGACGACTGTCCCCACAAACCAACACAAGTCTTTTCTAGCGCGCTTTGTCCTCACTCACGCGCACCCTGGAAAACTTCCCAGGGGGTCACCCATCCCATGTCTACTCCAGGCCAAGACGCTTAACCCGAGTTTCTATGTAATGGGCACCAGAAAAGAAGATGCATCTGTTGGTATAGGTAGTCCAAATCATATCTTTTAAGCTATCCTTTAACTATGCAATCCAGCGCTCACGAGTTCGAATCGCAGGCCGCGCCTCGCACCTCTTTTAAAGCCCATTGCAGGCAGGATGCTGGACCAAAGCCCAACACTATGCAACAAATTCAACTAACTATGTATTATCTAGAAACTATCTATGCATTGTGGAATAACTAAATATGCAGTACATTATGTAACATCCCATTTTTATAATTTCCAAAAGCAACATCCCATTTTCATAACTAAATATACATTATATTGAACCTATTTATGCAGTGTATTATAACAACATATGCAGTATGTTATATTCAATTATGTCTTGTTTTCGTAAAACAGTGCCAACAAAATAACTAAATATGCATTATTTGATGTCTAATTATGCAGTAAAAGAACCCTAACTATGCTATAAAATAAAAATATTTGGAAAGAAAACATGTTCCTTAAATTCCGGCACAAAATCCGGCAGTGTCAATTTCAACCCATAAAATCCGCTGAGACCACTAATTTGAATTACAAAATTATAATATTACCCTTAATATCAGCGAAAATTAGGAAATAATTAAAAAAACTGAATTAATCACATCTCTTCATTTTTTAAGATCAATGGGTAAGATGAGTCCACACCGTCTCACATAGGGAGGGTGGTCTCATTTGAACCAAATCCTATATATATTTATATATATATATATATAGGGGGAGGATCAAGTGAGACCATGTCTCTAGGTGTGACACAATGGACTAATCTCAACCATCCCCCACTATTAATCAATGGGTATGATTTAATGGATAAAAAATATATTAAAATATTAATTTAATCAATATAAGGGTAGTAGGGTAAACTAACATAACAAGTTAGTTACAAAAATGGAATCAAATCTCTTTCTCTCTCATACATCTCCCAATTTTCCCAATCTCACGTCTCTCTTTCTTTTTCTCTCTCTCTCTCTCTCTCACACACACACACACACATTCCTCCATTAACGCAAACAAAGAAAACTGTGAAGAACTCGAAAATTACAGTTCATGAAAATTACAGAGAAAAAACAAGAAAAATCGATGCAATATTACAGAGAAATAACGAACAGTGAGTTCGAAAACTAAATATGCAACAAAACTCAACTAAATATGCATTATCTGAAAACTATCTATGCAGCGTAAAAAAACTAATATGTAGTACAGTATATCCAACTATGCAAGACGTCATAAACTATGCAACAAAATCAACTAACTATGTATTATCTAGAAATTATCTATGCATTGTGGAATAACTAAATATGCAGTATATTATGTAACATCCCATTTTTATAATTTCCAAAAGCAACATCCCATTTTCATAACTAAATATACATTATATTGAACCTATTTATGCAATATAGTATAACTACGTATGCAGTACATTATATTCAATTATGTCTTATTTTCGTAAAACATTGCCAACAAAATAACTAAATATGCATTATTTGATTTCTAATTATGCAGTAGAAGAACCCTAACTATGCTATAAAATAAAAATATTTGGAAAGAAAACAGGTTCCTTAAAATCCGCCACAAAATCCGGCAGTGTCAATTTAAGCCCATAAAATCCGCTGGGACCACTAATTTGAATTACAAAATTACAATCTTACCCTTAAAATCAGCGAAAATTAGGAAATAATTAAAAAAACTGAATTAATCACACCCCTTCATTTTTTAAAATCAATGGATAAGATGAGTCCACACTGTCTTACCTAGGGAGGGTGGTCTCATTTGAACCAAATCCTATATATATATACACATATATATATATATATATATAGCAAAAATAATAGATTCACATTTCACATACATAAAAATAACAACTTACAATAGCAAAAAATGCGCAATATACCTTGAAATTCATATAGTATTATTTATACCAATAACAATAATATATCATGAATCATGAAGTACTTTAGCTTGAAAGTTTTTATATTCGCATCACAAATGTACAATATTATGAAACAGCAAGGTTGATTAATAGTTCAATTAAATGACTGAATCAGAATAAAAATAATATATTATACTACCAGAAAATTTCGGTTTATCTGTCACTAAATTTTAAGTTACCCCAGAATACTTACATTATTTTTCTCCAAATTATACCGATAGATCTATCACCGGTAATTTTTAAATTTACCGATATAAATAATGTAGGCATTACCAACAGTTTTAGATTCTAGGAAAACTGATTTCTAAATAAATATTTACCTACAATGATTTTATTACAACAATTGCACTTTATCTTAACAGCAGGTCTCTTGTGAGACGGTGATACCTTTAGTGTAACAAGTTACACTTTTAATGTAGAAAGTGATACTTAAGACAAGTATCACTTTTTACACTAAAGTATCACCGTATCACGGTCTAATGGACTTTCACAGTCTCACATAAGTTTTTGCATTATCTTAATACTTTTCTACAAATTTTTTTGTAGATAAACTATTTTTTTCTTATAGTGTTAAGTAAATAATATTTTTTTGGTACCCAAACTTTACCACCTTTTTGCTTTTAGTACCCATTGTTTCAACTGAATCAGTTGTGGTACCTAACGTTTTTCGTTTTGATCAATTACATTACAAACCGTTAGTCTGCCGTCAAAAACAAATAATTCACCTCTTATAGCAGGTGGAAAGGGAGTTGACTCCTAATTAGTCGGTCAACCACAGAGAACCTCTATTCGCTTCAGTGGATTTTTGCCCAAATTCACCAAGTTCTTCCCCAAATATTCATTTAAACATTAATTCATCCAATGTTCTTCAAATTTTGCATTATTTCGTGTTGTTTTAGTTCGATTCATTACGGATCAGGATTACCCAAACGTTCATTCATATTAGACAATGATTAATTACAAGATAAGTATGAAAATGAGATCTACAACGAATTCTCGATATGAAAAATATGAGATTTCTCGATTTTTGCATCAATTTGTGTTATTTTAGTTCAATTCCTTACATATTTGGGTTACCCAATGGTTAATAAATATTGCCCAAGGATTATTTCGAAAATCTGTATAAAAAATGAGATTTCAAATCAAAATTTTGGGATCGAAAATTTTTCTTTTTGATTGCAAATATGATTTTGAAAACCTGCTTGTTTCTTATCCCTAATTTCTTGAAATTTGTTTGTTGGTCTTAATTTTTGTTTATTAGTTCCTTCGTAAATCCTTGTTGGAGTTTGATTTCATAGCACAACCATCCTTGAGTTGATGCAAGTTGATGGGTTTAGCTTGGGCAAACTAGGGCTTGTGTAGGACCCTTTTTTTTTACTAATTGAGTTTAAAAAGTAATTTATTGATTTTTTTTCTGATTATTAATATTTTGAAAGTAAAACATTAAGCTTCCTAATTGATACTATCAAAGTAAAAAATCAGAATTGAATTATCACTGATTGTTAAATTTATTAATTAATGGTTAAAAAATTAAATGCATTAATTATGAATTAAAAATATAATTTATATTATTACTTATAATTCAGTAAGATAATTAAGTGGAATTTTCACTTTGTTGAAATAAATGTAAAAGAAGGTCCAGTGGTTCTTATTTTAAAATTATTCATGATTTGTGGTATTGATTTTAAAATTTGATTGAAATGATAAATAAATATTTTATTTATTTCAAATTTCAAATTTTTATTTTAAAGAAAATTTAAACCTGGGAAATGGGACATATAAAGAAAGATGACGAAAAGGTTTATCTCTTATTTTTACACACTCTAACCTGTTGTAACAGGTCATCTGTTTAAGTTTAAGGATTTGGAGTGAAACTGATCTAAACAGAAAAAGTTAGGTACCACAACTGATAACTCGAAACAATGGTACTAAAAGCAAAAAATGGTAAAATGTGGGTACCAAAAATGAAATATTCTCAAAAATAAAAATTATACATAGATGGGAGTGTTGAGGGGGGGCCTAGGGGGTCCAATAGACCAAGTTACCGCCTCGAATCCAACTGGTTTGAAAAATGTATAGCCGAAAGGTGCTTTATGCCCAAAAGGAAATGATCTTTTGGAATGGTACAGATTTTCACTTATCAAATATCCATCAAATTAGTGAAAAGGAGAGGAAAAGGTGCCCATTTAGGTACCACTTATTGAATTCTAGCCATGAAAGAAATCCTAAGATCTTTATGAGTGGTGTATCATGTGATTCATCCCGTGACCTTAATATATGAGCAATGTTTTGTGTCACCAAACAGGCCATTGGTCTCTCATTGTTAATTTCTGGACACAAGGAAAGGGGTGATTCTCCTCAAACAACATGTGAATTCGATTCCCACTTTTTGTAACACGTTGCATATTAATTAAATAGGATAACTCATTTATTGATGCCTTCAATTCGAGTCCTTTTACTATGAAATCCAAAGTTTTTGTATTTGTCATTATCCATTTGGTACTAAAACGAGGGGATGTATTTATCCAAATGCCAGAACTACACTTGCGTCAATGTTTGCAAATACTTCTGATTCTTTAAAAAGTCATTATTATGGTAGAAATAAAAGTACTCCAAAGCGTTTGATAATAGAATCTGAAAGTTGGAAAACCCAAAGTGTATGGGAAAAGAAAAGAAAAATACTTTCAATATTAGCATTTGGATTGAAAGACTAGAACATCGATCATATATGAATTATATGAGTATTTTAGGAAAAGAATTTCCAATTTTGGATTATGATGAAGGTTTGAGGGTGTTAGTCGCTACTCTTTCTTTCTACCAGGTAGGCATTAAAGTCCATTACCATCAATTTGGATTAAAACACACCCATGTGGATGTGTGTATGTGTGTGTGTGTTGATTTAGCGGTATAAAACTCACTTGGGTAGCTACCCATGTGAGTAACATCTACTTACCCGGTTTGAGGATAAGAACTTTGAATTTTGATAAAAAAAAAAAATTAATGCAAATCTTCTCCTATTATTATTATTATTATTATTATTATTATTATTATTATTATTATTATTATTATTATTATTATTATTATTAGGACTCAAACATAATAGAAAGATGCATCTCTGTGTACCAATGAGCGACTACAGAACACCAATACCATCTCTGTTTTGAGTTATTTATTGTGGAGATTATTATGGGACTGTTTGCAAAAACTTCTGATTTTAGAAGAAGTGAATTATTGTAGTAGAAATAAAAGTAGTTGAGAATTAGAAGTTAGTAGTACTTGAAAATAGAATCATAAAGTTGAGAGTATTTGGCGAAAATATTGGAAAAATATTTATTTATTTGTAAAAGTCAAACCAGAAGTAAACAGAAATCTAACAATTCTTCTTGTTTTTAGATTCTGATTAAATAAACAGAAGTTGGCATTTGTAACATTACAAAATGGTTTTTTTTCAACCAAAAACTAAAAGTGCTTTTTTTTTAAAGTAATTGTAAGCACTCCATATAAAAAAAACAACAAAAAATAATAAACAAAAAAAGACCAATTTTTTTTTATTCCCCTTCACTCTAATTTTTGTCGGAAATTATTGACTTGAACTTCATATATTTCCTTCATTAATCAGAGCCAAACTTGTGGGCAATATTTGCATTTAATATTTTACAATTATTCATTGGAGTATTGTAAACTATATAATATGAGTAACATTACTGTATCAAAAGAGAGAGGCCAAATCATTTTTTTTTTTGTCTTTACTTTGGCTTTGTTCTTGTTTTTTCTTTATTTTGTTATAGACGGCAAGCATTTATCTAGCAATTTCCCAGGATATGATCAATCTTCCCCGCATCTTAATCGCTTTACTTGGCCCTGGATAAAAAACTATTTCACCTGCCTGTCAAAGTATTCACATTAATTGGAGTTGACAAACGCGCGCACACAAAAACTTTGAAACCTCAGAGACTGTTTTGTAATTATCCATAAATCTTATCAGGCCATTAATCATTTTACACAAGTACGATTTTCCGGTATCTGTAAAATGGATCTATTTATGACAATGTTGTAGCACCTACAAGGAGCCTTGGCGGGGTTAATCGAGACCTGACAGGATTAGGCGGGGCCTAATAAAAAAAAAAAACGTACGCGGATAAGAGGCTTAATGCCTAGGTGAGGACTAATCGGTGCTAGACCGAGATTTTTACAACACAGATTTATGATCACACACACCTTCAATCCAAACCAATAATAATACCAATAATCCATCCTGATAGCAAAATCGAAAAAACAAATTAAAAAAAAAAAAAACTAGAAATACAAGTCATCCACAATCACTCCAAAATATTACTAATACTTCCAAGCCAATCCAAATCTTTTATTAATCACGCTTTCCTGTAGTTTTCTTCCTTCATTTCAACATCAGTTCCATTAGGATAATCCACCTCCGCCATGAACCTGGACCAGAACCAGTGGCGCTTCCAAACAACCACCATCTCCTCGATCGGAATATTCTTCGTCTCCGGCAAGAAAAAGTATATGAAAATAGTCATCACAACCACGAAGAAGCCGAAAAACAGGAACAGCCCGAACTTCAAGTGGCAGAGCATGGTCAGGAATACTTGAGCCACGATGAAAGTGAAAATCATGTTCACGCAAACGTTGAGACTCTGCGCAGCGGATCGAATTTCCAGCGGGAAAATCTCACTGGGGACCAGCCACCCCAGTGGGCCCCACGACCAAGCGAATCCTGCCACGTAGATACATATGAACACGACCACCACCGTGGCGTACCATTTTGGTAGCACACCTGGATTGCCATCCACGCCGAATTTCACACCTATGAAAATTGAAACCACAATCTGGAAAAGAGAAACCATCATCAAACATAAAAAAATGTCAATAGTTATTAGACATAATAACTATTTGGGAGCATTACAAAACCACCCCCAAGGTTTGGGCAATTTGCAGAAAATCCAAAGATGTTTCAAAGTTACAAAATGACCTATCACATTTGATTTTGTCTTAAATTTAAAGGGGTAACTATAATAATTCTACAAATATCAGGGGGATTTTTGAATTATGTTTTGCTTACGAAAGGGGGAGATGTAAGCAAAATCAAACCTCAATGGTTTTTTGCAATTTGCAAAAATCTCTGAATTTTTTTGTAATAAGCACGAACCTCGTGTTGTTTTATGTAATTCTCCCTAACTATTAAAAAATTACAAATACAAACCTAATTACCAATTATGTTTCAAAATTACAAATAATATTGTTTTACAAATTACACTATATTGAAGAGGTAATTTATAAAACAGATAGGGATAATTACAAAATCCCCCTAAGGTTTGAGTTAATTACTAAAAAACTCAGAAATATTTCAAAATTACAAAAAAAAAAAAAAAAACACTCAGGTTTGACATCGTCCTAAATTTAGGGGGTAACTGGAATATTTATCTAAATATAGGGGGTTTGAAATGTTTTTTCCAATATAAGATAAAATCAAACATGAAGAGGTGTTTTGCAAATTTAAAAAATATCTCGATTTTTTTTAATTATCCCGAACCTCAATTTTTTTATTTTTTTTTGTAATTATCCCAAAACCTAAAGTGGGTATTTGCAATTTTTTCGAAAAATATTGATTTTATTGTAGTTAAGCTAAACTATAAATCAAATAGAACAATAAAATTACCTGACACATGAGCATTTGGATACCACCTTGAAGAAACAGGAACCTTCTTCCCCACTTATCAACACCATAAATCGAAACCACAGTAGCCAAAAAATTCACACTACCAGTCACCACAGCCGAAATCAACGACGATTCGCTTCCAAACCCGATCGTCTTAAACAGAACCGGCGCGTAAAACATGATCACATTAATCCCCGTAAACTGCTGGAAAAACGGAATGGCAATAGCCATTGTTAGATGAGGCCTGTATTTCCTCTGCAGAAGGTTTCTCCACGGATGCTCGACTTTTCGGGACGCCTCGCTGGCCGCGACCAAATCGTGAAACTCCTCGTCCACGTTGGATAAACCTCGGATTCTTTTCAGTTTGTTTCGAGCTTCTTCTTGCTTGCCGCGCTCGATCATGGAGTTTGGTGTCTCCGGGAGGACTAGTGATCCGACGGTGATGATCAGGGCGGGGACCATTGCACCGCCAAGACTCAATCTCCATCCCCATCCACCCTTGATTTTGGCGAAACCGTAGTTTAGTAAATTGGCGGCTAGGATTCCGATTGTGATGGATAATTGAAATCCGATGTTGAGTGCGCCACGGTATTTGTATGGAGCCATTTCTGAGAGGTAGAGTGGCACTGACTGTTTAAACAGAAAAAAATACAATTTTACACATTTTTCAGTTAGGCGGTAATTGAAAACTCAATATTTGAAAAATATGAGATTTGTTTTATTGTTTCAAATTTCAATCGTCGAAAGAATATTTCATTGTCACCAACCTGTCTAGGGAGACAATTTTTGCAGTCATATTTTTAGTCAAATTAAATCAAGTCAATTTCTTGACTTATTGCTTTTGGAGTAAACGCTAGTTTCAAAAATAAACATGATCATGAAAAATTCAGGCGCAAAGAAAAACTGGACATGTATGAGTCGGATTCCACGTATGAAAAAGGTATATTATTCCAAGTTTATTGTCTACTACCCGTATTTGATAATGATACATATTCTCAGAATCAAAGGCGGATAGAGGGGACAAATTGGGCCTCGACCCTCACAGTTTTTAAAAATATTGTATTAAGAATTTTAAAATATTATTAGTTAAAAATCATAATATATTTTTTTAGTTTTTTATCCCGCTCACCTACTTGTGTGTATTGGCTCACCCAAATACTTTTCTCAGATACACCACTGTTCAGAATCCAATTAATATACTTAAAACATTGAACTCACTGAAATCCAAATTCCAAAAGAATAAAGAAGAAAATGAAACTAATGAGATATCACAATCTTTTTTGATAAATAGAAAACCATACCCGTGTTTTATGTTAAAAATCCATTCCCCGTCGGTTTTGTAACATACTAGCATAAGTCATATTTAATTACGTATCAGATCTGAGCAATTACAACGCGTGACCCACTTGTTGCTATTTCGAGTTATCGAAAATTATAAGATATTTTTTTAAAAAGCCAAAAAAAAAAAGGAAAAAGATCGAAAGCAAACCAAAAAGTACCAAACCAAAGACAATATAAGATTAAAAAATCTCTAAAGAAACCCAGAAAATACCATGTTGGGATATTAGAAAACAAACACCATAAAAAAAAAAGCAACTTCTTTCAATAAAGTTAGAATATCTAAACATGTCCTCTTATTCTCAAAAAAAAAAAAAACATGTCCACTTGAAAAGAAAGAATAAAATAAAATAAAAACTTAACCAAAATCATTAAAAAAAATCTTTCATGCTGAAAAATATTGTAAATAATTACCTGATTGGCAAACCCAATTCCAAAACCCAGCAAAATACGTCCAGCAATCAGCATCCCAACATTCTGCGCAAATCCATTAATCAACGCCCCGGCGCAGAATAGCACTCCCCCCATCAGCATTGACAGTTTTCTTCCCAGTTTTCTAGTCACCGTCGACGCCACAATCGATGAACAAAGCGCCGCCAAATATAACGACGACGTAAACAGAGTTAACGGTATGCTGTCAAATTTACAGTACTGGTTTGTCGAATCATCAGCATGTTGTTTTCTGTATACAGACGGAAAAAATTCCTTCAAAAATGGATCCATAGACGTCACACCACCTGTAAACAAATAAAACCCAAAATTCAAATCCAAATCCAAATCCCCCAAATTTTTAAAAATAAAAAAGTAAAAAAAAAATAAAAGAAAACAAAAGTACCTGAAATTCCAATATCGTAACCAAAAATAAGACCACCCATGGCGGCAATGACGCACGTAACGATGACGTAAGTCGTTAAGTTACCGGGATATTCTTTCCCGCTACCAGGTCCAGGGCCAAAACCACCACCCGCCATTTTTCTCTTCTACAAAAACTTAAGAAAGTGAAACTAGAAAAAAAAAAAAAAAAAAGGAGACAATTAATTTTTGAACTCTCGTACAGTGAGAAATGAAAGAGGGGAGAAGGAAGAGGAAAATATACAGAGGATACGAGGAGCAGGGGAGGAAAATATATAGAGACATTTTGACTAATATTAATTAATTTTTTTTAGCTGTCAAATGGATTTGGTATTTATGAATTTGACTAATACAGTATAGTATTAATAAATAGTGGATTTGTTTTGTGTATTTTCGTGAACGTTTAAACTGAATCAGAAAAAGAAAACAGAGGACTACAAGAATCACAATAATATTTAGTTTCCTTGTTTGATTTAATCCAACGTGGATAAAAGAATGGATAAGATCACTGGTGAAGACCAAAAGACACAATATTGTGAATACAATTAATAGGATTGGATATTTGGATATACAGACGATGGGAACAGGATTATGATTTGGTAGGAGTCAAAGTGGGAATTTCATACCATAATGGTGGAATTATGTCTATACGTCATCCATTACTCATTTTAGATTTATCTTTATCCGAAGCTCGTGGACTTCAATATCAAATAAAAATTAGATTTAAGTAAAATTAACTAAAATTTTCACCATTTATGTGTGTGATTTTCATTTAATTTCATATGCTGGTGTATCCATTGTTCATTTGGGCTCACTTGCGATTTGTGATAATTAAGTTGCAAATTGCCATTCAAGACAATGTCAAAAATGTCCCTAGAAAATATTGCAAATTGCTGTCATGTGATAAGTTGCAACACAACTAAATAACCTTAAAATATTAAGGGGTAAATTCATCAATTCATAAATTTATCCTAATTCATAAGGGAATTGATTGAAATTTCGGTTGGCAGCGTTTGTAAGAAACTAATTTATTAACCTGGAATCAAATCTCACTCGTTCTACCCCTATCAAGATTTTGTAATTGTACTAAAAAAAATCCTAACTAATCATAAACAATGGCGGAGGGAAGGGGGGGCCACTCCGGGCCCCGGGCCCCCCTATTTTTTACAAATTCTTTTTTTATACACTAGATTTTTTTTTAAAAAAAATTAATTATAATTTATATGATTTTCGTGTATCGGTCCATCCCGTTTTTGTGTATCGGTCCACCCAATTTTAATTCCTGGCTCCACCCTTAGATCATAAGGGCCAGATAAAAATTTGAATGACAGTATTAAAAAGGCAAAAAGGTAATACCAAATTTCAAATACAAAATTATACATTATTGTGCAATCAATAAACACTACAACCATAGCTATTCCTAATTTTTAATCCAATCTCTTCACAAAGCGCAAAAACACCGTAGTAGTATTAATCTAGGTTTGGATCCTACACCTTAGTGAACCATACTGGCTTAAATATAACCAAATTTGAAATTGAGGGAAAAATTACTTGAGGAAAAAACACTAAACCCCCAAACTATGCGATTTTTTACATTTTACCATATAAACTAATTTCTTTTACACTTTATCATACAAATTATATAAGTTTTGCACTTTGCCTTATAGCGGTCATCGCCGACGGAATATTCTCCAAATATTCCGGCACGTGCCCTCCACGTGAGGTCAAAACCGTCTTTACCTAAAATTCAAAAAAATGAATTCTGATTTACCATCTGAACTTTGTTAAGAATTTCACTTTGCCATCTGAACTTTACGCAATTTTCACTTTGACATATCAATTTAAGAAAATTAAAAAAAATGTGTATATATATATTTATTTATCTTTTTTAATACATAAAAAACACAAAAATAAGTTTAAACCATATTGTGAGAGAATCGAAATAGAAAATTTAGCATATAAAAAATTTACTTTAATATTATATATTCTCGTATATATTTCTTATTTTTGCATTATAATTTACTTTTTACAAACTAAAATTAAAAAAAATAGATATTATAATTATGATTACAATATTTATTTTCTTTTATTTATTTATTTTTTTGCGAAATTTTGATTTACCAATGTACCGACCGAAATACAAAAAAAAAGTATGGTAAAAGTTTGAGTCGAACTAATTATTTTGGTACATTATTAAGCACACGATGCGTATCGAATTTTCTGTTCAATTATGGTTTTTTGTTCGTTCACCAAATATCTATTGAGTTTAACCTCTACTTGTAAGAGTACGAGAGCAATGTAGTGTGGTAATCGACTAAAGTTGTCTTACAAGAAAAGTTTAGCCAAGTGTATAATTATTTGAATTTATGAAAAATAAAAATAATTATTTAACAATATAATCAAGTTTTGAATATGCAATTAAGAATTGAACTAAGAATTAAAAGCAAATATCTAAAGCAACTTCACATTATAAAATTAGGGTGAAATCAATATAAAAAATTTCTAAACCTTAGAACAATTCAAAGATGTCTTAACCACCAAAAATAAATCGATATCAATGATATGTGTACCTATTTTAATCATAAACCTAAACCCCAAAATAATAGCATTGATAGTAAATTTTACTAAGCTAAATATTAATTAAAATTTTCTTTTACGAATAAAAAAAAAGATAAATAAATGTATATACACATAATATTTTTAATTTTCTTAAATTGATATGACAAAGTGAAAATTGTTCAAAGTTCAGATGGCAAAATGAAATTCTTAACAAAGTTCAGATGGTAAAATGTAACTACTTCTATTTGAATTTTAGGAAAAGACGGTTTTGCCCTCACGTGGAGGGCATGTGCCGGAATATTCAGAGAATTTTCCACCGACGATGACCGCTATAGGGCAAAGTGTAAAACTTATATAGTTTGTATGGTAAAGTGTAAAGAAAATTAGTTTATATAGTAAAGTGCAAAAAACCGCAGAGTTCGGGGGGTTTAATGTTTTTTCCTCAAATTACTTTTTTTTTAAAATCTAGAGGGAAAAATTACTAAACCTCCAAACTATGCGATTTTTTACACTTTACCATATGACCTAATTTCTTTTTGACTTTACCATACAAACTGCCAAAGTTTTGTACTTTGCTATACAACGGTGATCACCATTGGAATATTCTTAGAATATTTCGGCGTGAACCCTCAACGTGAGGGCGAAACCGTCTTTGCTAAAAATTCAAACAAGAGTTGTTACACTTTACAATGTGAACTTTGTTAAGAATTTCAATTTGCCATATGAACTTTACATAATTTCACTTTGACATACCAATTTAAAAAATATATACAAAAACTTATGTGCATATACATGTATTTAACTTTTTTTTCAAATTTCTATTCATAAAAGAATAAATTTAATTAATATTTACCTCAATAAAAATATACTATCACTTATATAATTAGGGTTTAGATTTACAGTTTAGGTGGGTATAGATCTCAATGATATTGATTTAGACAGACTTTGAATTATTTTAGAGTTTAAACATATTTCATATAGATTGCATCCCAATTTTTAATGTGATGTTACTTTAAATATATACTTTTAATTCTTAGTTCAATTTTTATAGTGTTTTGGAATTATTTCTGTTTTTCATAAATTCAAATAATTACACACTCGACTACTTGACTAATCTTTTCTTGTGAGACAACTTTGGTCGATTTACCGCACTACATTGCTCTCGTTCTCTTACAAGTAGCGGTTAAATTCAATAGGTATTTGGTAAACGAACAAAAATCATAATTGAACATAAAATTTTGTATGAATCAGTGTATTGTATATTGTACCAAAATAATCGGTTCGACTCAAATTTTACCATAATTATATTATTTATTTATTATTTTATAAATTTTAGTATGCAAATAACACATTACAATACAAAGATAGGTAATATATACGAGAATATATATTATAACAATAATTTCCATTTAAGTTGAATTATCTATTTCGATTCGACGCATTATATAGTTTAAACTTATTTTTTTGATTTTTATGTATTAAATAAGATAAATATATACATATAGATATAAATTTTTTATTTTTTATTTTTAAAATTGATATGACAAAGTGAAAATTGTGCAAAGTTCAGATGTCAAAGAGAAATTCATAACAAAGTTCAGATGGTAAAGTGTAACAACTTATGTTTGCATTTTAGGCAAAGACTGTTTTGCCCTCACGTGGAGACTCGCTTAGGAATATTCTGAGAATATTCCATCTATAGGGCAAAGTGCAAAATTTGTATAGTTTTTATGCATGGTAAACTGTAAAAAAAAATTAATTTGTATGGTAAAATGCGAAAAAAACGTATAATTTGGAGAGTTTAGTGTTTTTTCCTCTTTGGAATAATTGCATGAACTTGGACCTTCCAAATTCAGAGGATCATGAATTTGACAATTTTGAATCGCACGAAAAAAAAATCATGTTTCCGTTTAGAAGATTATATGTTATATTAGTAATGATATAGACAATTTAATATATTTAATAGTGATTATATTATCTCTTCAAAAAAAAATAGTGATTATATTATAATTTCATGTTTTAATTTTTTTTCTTTCTAAATTGACTTTACAAATCACGCTAGTTAGTGACACATTTTCAATAATTAAATATTTACATAACTTGATTCTTAAGAGTGCTCAATATTCGTAAAGTACTAAACCAAATTTTAGAGTTGGGATCAACTGAAACGCATAGTCTTGTGTTGTCAAATCTTATATGAATGCATGTGTCCCTTCTCATACTATCTCTCATTTAGAGATGTCGATTTCGGACCATCCCAGTAAAAAGACCAGCCTGGGGCTGTGTTTTTTAAGGCTCGAAATGAATCGGACCTATTTAGCCCGACGAGCAGTCACCGGGCCACCCCAATCCCATCCATTTGACAGCTCTACTCTTGTACTAAAAAAAACAAATTTTAGAGGTTGAGAGTTGCTTGAATATACAAATAAGGAAGTGGGACATTCTATAAATGACATCATTAATATTTAATATCCATGCGACATTTATTGATATTATTAAAATAAAAAATAATAATTTTTATTTAAAATAAAAAGTCTAAACAATGATATAGTACATAAAAAAAAATATTTAAATTAGGGATCACACGGAGAGACCACCAAATTCAGTGGATATTGGACTGGTGAGTCATAATATTGCGTTTCCACATAATGCCACGGAAACAATGCCGTGGATATTGTTGTTTGATTGGTAATGAACATCGCCGCCGTGATAATTATGCACCCCACAGTAATCCCACTCCAACGCCTTCACCAACCCACACACCCGGATCCGGGAATTAAGAAAAATAAAACAAGTTAAAAGAAAGAAAATGAACAACTTTTCTTACTTCTTTTTCCCTATTTACTTCTTTGGCTGGAAAAATAAAAGGATTACTAGTTTATTAATGCTTCTTTTGGTTCAACAATAGGATTGAGTTTGATTATTTCTCACCAGCTTTATTGGCTTTTTTTCATGGTTTTATTAAGGTGCAATAATGTGTTTACTTGAGTGATTGTGTTGTTGGATTGTAAGGGTTGTCTATTAAATTGTTTGGTTCAAAAGACATAGTAATAGCCCAATACGTATTGAATTACCTTATTGCCCTTAAATTATAATTCATATTCCTATATCACCCTACACAATTACAAGGACAGCTGTAAATGGAGGTATGTAGGTAATTTGTAATAACAGGATATTGGGATGTATTCCTCATCCCACCTTGGGGGTGGGATACCTATTACCTCAATGAGAAGGATAAAGAACCGGGTCATGCAAATTTCCAGGGCCATGGATGTGTGGACCAAACAATATAATAGGAGTGAAATATTAGAAAGTGGCTGATATCCCTTCTATTATGCTCAATCAAACGAAGCCTAAGTAATTAATTTTGATAATGGTGAAGCAAAGGATTGAAAGGAATAATCTACTCGCTTGTGGGTCCCACAAAAGAACAAAAGTTGATGTATTTTCGCAGATGAGATCTTTTGTTCTAAGACCCACGGGAGAATAGCCTGGTGGCAAGAAAGAGTTGTGGCTCCTTTAAGGTCCCAAGTTCGAACTTGGACTATCATGGAGTGTGAGGTTAGATTTCATTATCTCCCGAAGAGAATTAGGATAATCCATGGAAGAACGGATGTCTCATAGACCGAAGGTAGTATAGGTGTCTATGCTCCTAGATGGTGTGGGGATACATATGCATCGATAAGAAAAAAAAAGATATTTTGTTCTAAAAAGTATTTTATCTCTTATTTCATTGTGCGAATGCTTCAGAATTGATATAGTAATTTACATGTATCATTCATCGATAAAACAAAAAATATAAATACTCTTTTTGAACAGAAGATCTAATCTGATTTTTTGGGGTTTGAAAGGGTCTTGCACTTCGGATGAGATCTTATATTCCAAAATCGTATCTGTCGCACCGATAATTGCCACATGAATAAAAATGGAACACAATTTTGAAATAAAAGATTCATCCGGTTGCCCTTGTATTCTTTTCCATTCATGCACGTATCTAATGGAAAACATTAGTCTCTTCACAGTTCACACTTCACACCGGCCATCAATTAAGATTCTGCCGCTAGTTAATTTGGTAACTTAATAAGGAAAATAAAATGTTTGACGGGTAAATAATTCAATAATTCAATACTATATTGGCAAAAGATTCACTAGGTCATGAAATGTTTTCCAATATTCGGATTCATATATGCTCCATATACTATCAAATTCTTTTAGTTAACAGACATTAATAGTATCTATTCACAATAACAGATTAGGGTAAGTAAAGAGGGAAATCGATCATGTTATCGAGCCAATTAGGTGTCCAAAGAAAAAAATCATGTTACCAATCGAGGCTATTAATTAATGATCGAATCTGTCTTTTATTTTATAAAAGCAAAATATTCCAAGAACGGATTATACATTATAGAGAGAAATTATCCAAAAGAAAATAAAAAATCAGTAATGGGAAAACTACCACATCAAGCTACCATTTACATCTAGAAATTATGTATGTAGGGTGCACCAATATGGGTATATCTTGGATAGATCTAGCTCTTAATTAGATTCATCTTTTTTTATGAAGTTCCCAAGCATATATATGATTCTTCTAACTAAAAAGGGCAGCACTTTATCTTCACGCAAAGAAGTTCAATTCTTTATAATTTATATTTTGTGCTATTCTTGCTATATTCTTCCAGTTTATTTTTCTTTTCTTTTTTATTTTTTATAATCACTTAGTAAAGAGTCTCTACTCTGCAAGACACTACAAGAAAACAAAGAAATTCCAACGAAAAAAATCCATTCAAATTTGGCCAATTAGAATTATCGATTCCAATGGAAATTCCAGCAGAAATTCCAAAAGAAAATACTTCGTTGGTAAAATGGTCGTTGGAAATGCAAGATTCCAACGAAAATTCCAATAATACTTCCAACGGTATTTATCCATTCGAATATTCAACCGTTGGAAAAAAAAACACAATGGTTTTTCCAACAGTAATTTATACCGATGAAATTTAGTCCAACGGTATATCCATTGGAATATATAATCGTTTGAAAAAACTCCATCAGTTAATCCAACAGAGTTACCATTGGAATTTAGTTCAATGATATATATCCGTTGGAATATTCAATCATTTCGTCTCATTATCTAATATTTTTAACTTCAATTTGTCCTAAGTCAATCAATGACGCGCTTAACTATGTAGTTTCAATATGATTGACTTAAAAGAAGATATATTTTATCGATATGAATAATATTGTCAAATCTTTTAACCTCTATTGAAATTTTACAACGGTATTGGAATTTCCAATGGAATTTTCCAACAATATGTTGTACCATTGGAATATCCTTTGGAATTTAAAACTCAACGAAAATTCCAACGATTAATTTCAACATTTCGTTTACTATTGGAATTTTCTAATGGTATGCTTTAGCGATGAAATTTCTGTTGAAATTTTTAAAATTTCAACAGTATTCCGTTGGAATTTTCCAACAGTTTGTTGTGTTAGAATTTATGTTGGAATTTTAAATTCCAACGGTTTATACCAATAGTTTTATTTATCGTTGAATTTCCATTGGAGTTTTCAACGGTATAATATAGCATTGAAATTTCCATTGGAATTTTAAAAATTCTAACTGGTTTCTATATATTTCGTTGGAATTATTTTGTTGGAATTTGATTGTTTTCGAATGGATAGGGAGAGCTTGGCTGACAGCTTAACACAAAAAAATTCAACATGTATTCATCCTTAAATTCTAAGTCAACTGTTAGAGATGATGGTTCATGGTACTTTGGCCATCACTAATTTTTTGGGGAAATTACACAGAATACGCTGATTTTTGTACCATTATCACACAATACGCTCCAATTACTCTTGTGCCTATTTTTTTACTTTTGTACCTAATTTTTTTTTCACGCTCCTTGCTATTTTTGATTATTTTTTATTTTTTTTCGTTTTTTTTGTTCCTGGATTGTTTTATATGTTATATAAGTTGTTTCGAGGTTGTTTAAATTTGTTTCTTTATTGTTTCTTTGTTGTTTCGATGTTTCAAAACAACTTTAACCTATTTTTTTATGTTGTTTTTTATTCATATATTATTTTGTACATTATTTCTATTGTTTCGGTGTTGTTCTATAATATTTTTAATGTTGTTCTAATAATGTTTTTTGTTGTTTTCATGTAGTATTCAATGTGTAAATACATTTTTTACCTATTTTTAAGCTCTTTTTATTCATGTTGTGTTTTAAATATTTTTTACGTTGTTTCTGGGTTGTTTTTATACCATTTTTAATGTTGTTCTGATATTTCTTTGTTGTTTTAATGAAGTTTTCGATGTTTAAATATAATTTTTTACCTATTTTAATTAAAAGAAACATGTTAGAAACAATGTTGAAATACAAAAACATGTTTGAAACATGTTAGAAACATGTAAGAAACAATGTTGAAACACAGAAACATGTTAGAAACAATGTTGAAACAAATCGTAAAATTATCCGGGAATTTTTGCTGGAGCGTATTGTTGTGTGAAAAAAGAGCGGGGAGCGTAAATTTAGGTAAAATTGCACCGGGAAGCGTAAATTTAGGTAAAATTGCACCGAGCGTAAAAAACTGACATTGACTTAAAAAAAAAAAGAGTATTTCTGTCATTTTCCCTAATTTATTTCTCTCTTTTCTGAAAATATGGGCCAAGTGTAAAATCATGATAAACTATTTTATGGCCCAACAATAGCTGCCCCAGGTTTATCTTGATCGCAATGAAAATTTCGATAAGGTTTGTGCAATAAATTGGGCAGGGGCAGCCGGATCTATATATCGCAGGTGTGTGTGAACAATTTTATTTATTTTTAAGTTTCTAATTTTTTTAAGCATTTGTAGCAACTACTAGCAAGATTGTTCTTGGGGCCAAAAAATGCTTCATGCCTGTACATTTGCAGCACGTTTAGACTGGTCTAGGCCTCGTGGGCCATCCATTTAGTAACAATTAAGAATTAAACCCTTAGCAATAATTTTGGACTAATAGTAATAAAACTCGAATTTAAGTAATCAGATAAACAAAACTTATTAAAAAAAGTAATCAAATAAACAAACAATAATTGAAAGACGATTAAAATAAATAAAAAACTCTCTGCTAGGGTTTCTCTCTGATGAGCGAAAAACCTAATCGAAGTAGACATACTATCGGAGTATAGGTGCCTACCATCAAGGTTTCTTACGGCCTTTGGTGGTTTTTGAATCTGAATCTCACGATTGTAACCACGGATCACGAAGAAATATGCAAGCGGATAGAAAACATCAATCTCTCACAAAAGAAAAACACAAAACCTATAACCCTAGAGGAGGATCTGCGGAGGAAGGGAGAAAATCGCATATCTAATTGCTTGGTGGCCAAGGTGCTATCAACGAAATTGATAAACAGGGACACATTCAGACAACATCTTCCACGCATACTACAGGCAACAAAGAAGATTGAGATCGAAGTGGTGGGGGAAAACCTATTCATACTGGAATTCAACAACCCTATAGATCGAAATAGGGCATTGAGTGGAGGTCCATGGCATTTTTTCCGCAATTTGATCATGTTTCAGGAACTGGATGGAGTTAAAAGCCCGGATACGCTGGATTTCACGAACTGGGATGTATGGATTCAATGTCATAACGTCCCAGTTGCTTATATGCAAGAGGAGATCATCCGAAGAATTGGTAATCGAATTGGTCGGGTTATCGAAATAGATAAAGGAGACCTTGATATTTTACTAGGAATATTTATTCGCATGAAAGTTCGATTGGATGTGGAGAAGCCATTACAAAGCCATATTGTTATACAAGAGGAGGTGACGCAAGAGGAGATCATTGTGCTGCTTACATACGAAAAACTGCTAGATTTTTGTTATGTATGTGGTAAGGTAGGACATACTTGGAGAGAATGTGGTGATACTAAAACTCAAGAACAGGAAATGGAATATGGTAGCTGGTTACGGTCAAGTGTTCCATTGGGTCTGAATAGATCGCACAAAAAAGGGGAAACAAGTCGGAGTAATATAAAAGAGGGGATCACAACCATAACTCAGCAAGACGATGGGGAGAAGGCACCATTACCGGAGACTGTAAGAGACGTAGGGGGTGATCCCACAAGAGTATGAAAAGGAGATTTCAGACCACCAATTCCAACAATCGGCAATTGTTAGAGATTTTTCTAACCGCAAGTCTATGGTGTCAAGTTTTAATATAGATGAGTAGGGTTGTCGAATCCACAGGGAATAATTATCGAATTATCGCTAAGTACTATAATATAGTAGTCTAACTTTATTTAGAAATTTAGTGTTTGATGGAGTTGATTATGCTAAAATACCAAAATTAAATCAAGAATATGAAAATATCAATGAGCTTATCCAAATGATTAAATGAATTTTTAGAGGTGTGATGAATCAAGTTTTCCCTTATGTCATCAATATGGTTTATCAATCATCAATTACCAATTTATAAGTCAAGATTTCTAAAATAATCATTTCCTCTCTCAAGTGCCAAATGATTTTAGATTCAATTGGGAAATCAATATCTCTATAAAAATCACCAATTGAAATCTTGATAAAAGCTATGAATCTTGATAAATGACTTCAAAGGATTCATAAATCTCTCAATTCTATGAAATCCTAGGTTATGCTATTCCAAGGTCATGTATTCAATTACCTCTCTCAAGTGTCAAATCAAATATACCAAACAATCTAAAT
This sequence comes from Rehmannia glutinosa, assembly GCA_016081115.2. Lineage (NCBI taxonomy): Eukaryota > Viridiplantae > Streptophyta > Magnoliopsida > Lamiales > Orobanchaceae > Rehmannia > Rehmannia glutinosa. The sequence continues at coordinate 70,426,021 of CM071933.1, forward strand.
TATTGATCAAGTAATTTAGAAGCAATAGTTCCAAATAGCACCCATAAATTGATAGATCTAGATTAACAAACTACAATCTCAAAACATAAGTTCAAACATAGATTACACCATCCCTCTAGAATTATAGAGTTTAGTTCATAATTGAAGAAAATGAATCCATAAGAATACAACAATACATCTTACAAGATATGAAGAAAGCAACAAAATAAGAACAAGAGTTGAGGGATCTTTCTATTTTCTAGATGATAGAGCCTCCAATCTTCTTATCCAAGCTCTTCCCCAAGATGTTCCAAACCTTCTTCTTTGTCTTGTGGCTGTTTTCTTGTCTTCCCAAGGGTCCAAGATCCCTAATTTCAAGCCCCAAGGCTAGTATTTATAGTTCACAAAAATCCAAGAAAGGGGGTAGGTGAGCCTGGGAAATTCCGCCCCGGGTGCTGCGGCGCCTAAAACTCTCGTACGCTAATTACCGCCCGGGCGCTGCAGCGCCGAGCGTTGGGCTCTGCAGCGCCCACCATTGCCAGCCTCTAAATTTTCCGCCCGGGCGCTGCAGCGCCGGGCGTTGGGCACTGCAGCGTCCACACATGCCAGCCTCTTCCGCGAACCCTGTCGTGGGCGCTGTGGCGCCCAGGGCCGGGCGCCGCAGCGCCCGCCCATCCTACACATAAAATGCGATTTTTCCTTTTTTCAAACGCGATTTCTTCTTTCTTCGCTCCGTTTTTCATCATTTTCTTCATTTCTCGGCTACCAAATCTGTATTGACTCATCATCGACACTAAATGAAATAAATTGGACTCTAACGACTCTAAAAACACCCAAAAATAAAACCAAATTCTAATCTAAAATACTCAAATAAGTTGGTAAAATACCAACTTAACAAATACCCCCCAACTTAAGCTATTGTTTGTCCTCAAACAATTATAACTCCAAAATGAAAAACAAACAATACAACAACACAAGCAACTACAAAACTCCATAAACCAATAAAATTTGTCTAAGTACTCATTTCACTATCAATCAAGCATGCATTTTAACATTGTGATCAAAAGTGTTGAGTATTCATGAAAATTCCGTTTACCTTATTCAAATTGATTTACGCAATCAAACGTTATCAAGATGATCCACTTCTAAGTATCAAAAGATAATGACTACCGGATTCCATAGGCTTGTTATTCACACTAATCTCCACTAATGTAGGCTAATATAACACAAGGATCAATAGGACTTTCAAAGCTTGTAATGTGGCTTAGGGTCGGGTAGGAAAATTTAGGATTAAGTGGCTCAACTCACCCAAACACACAATTATCTCTTCAACTCCAATTGCCAAACAAAATGGCTACCTTCACTTTTGTTGAATTTTCAATTATTCTCCCTTTACGAGCCTCTATTTTCAACATTTTTTTTCCGAAACCCCCAAACTTAATCTTTTGCATATTTTAACACATGGGGTTTCATATTTTATTTTTCTCGGCAACTTCATGCGAGTGAACATCTACCTTACTTATCACATCCTCCTCAACCTTCAATCATTTTGTATGTATGAGTGATGGGTAATTAGGATTTTCACATGTAAGCTCAAGGTAAAAGATTGGTTGCCAAAGAACAGGTTTAATAGGCTCAAAAGGGGACACTAGTGAAATTATATCGTACAAAGGTAGTCATTTTGGCTCTAGCTTATTCAAAGATGGCCTAAATCATTTTCTTAATGTTATTTCACCTATGATTTCGCCTCAATTAGTGATCGAACAAGTTCTAGAATCCGGTGGGATCATACAAGCAACACTCAACTTCATTAATCATTTTCAAATAAGTTAACAGAATTATGCATGAATATGAAATCAATGAAGCAAAATATAGATCACCACTTAAAAGCATGCTCTCGTGACAGTTCAACTCGTGATCAACAAATCTACTTAGTCATGCAGTTCTATAGTTCAACAAACTACATGACTCGACACAACCTGTTTTTTTTATTGACACGACTCAAAAGACACAAATACAGATTACACCCCCCCAAACTTAAATTGAACATTGTCCTCAATGGAGAGTGAGAAAAAAAAACTTTCCTGGTAGCCGGAGCGCCTAGGACTCCTCATCGGAGTCGTGTGGTGAAAAATGAGCAATAGGACCCGGTGGTGGTGGTATCGGGAACTGGAACTGTGGGTGCGTCTGGCTATATATCTGGGCAACTACTCAGTTGTGCTCATTCATGTATTCTTCTCGTGCCGCTCTGTGGCGTTGCTCAGCTACAAAAGCCCTTCTCAATTCTCATACTTCACGAACTAATGCGTCTGAAGGGTTGTTATCGTGATGTGAGCGTCTAGAACGAGAACGTCTTGCCGCTGAACTGGATGGAGCGTCGATATTCTATGGTTGGGCATGAGTATCAGGCTCAATAGATGGTAGGGCAAATTCGGGATCAAGGATATTTCCCGCACCCTTCGGATTAGGCACACCACCTGCCCATGCGTCATAGGAAGCAATAGTAGCCGAATCTATAGGTCCCTTAGGATTTTCCAACGGCTCGGAGCTATCCCACTTAACACCCCTCTTTTTACATAACCCACAAATTAAACTCGGTAAGATTAGTCCCCCTGTTTTGGGGTGTAACATTTTGTTATGAAGGGACGTTGCAATAATTACTGCTGGGTTGAATTGTATGTCAGTAACTAATGCATATAGAAGATGGGCTCGTTCCTTAGTTACATCACTGACATGCTTGGTTGGTATCAAATTGTTGCATATGAAGTGGTACCAAGCTCGCCCATACCAACTAAGACTCGTGTGCGGAAAAGCAGTAGCACCTCCCACAACTTTAATATGACGTACCTCAGTTCCAGGCCGACATAAGGTATTACAAATCTCCTCCATACTCGGTGGTTGCGAGATAAATTCAGCATATGGTGCGTGATCCACCTCTGGTAGTCCATAATATTCTCTTATCGCTTTTGTATGGGTGTATACCTTGTCTACTCCACGTATGAAAACCTCTGAGTTATAGCCAGATTTGGACTTCGCATTCGCATAAAATTCTCGGACATTATTCGGTGCGAATGGTCTAGGTTGTGCACAAAGTTTTTTCCATTGCTTCTGATGTATCATTTGTGCAAGTTCACCATCATTCGGCCCCGGTTGTAACCCCCGTTCCGCCGTTATGATCTTCGAGCATAATGTGTCATAATATAACTGTTGTGCTTCCAAGTTAAGAAAACGGTCTTCAACATTTTCCTCGGAAGTACTTGCCACGCTTTTGCCCTTGCTTGCATTCTTTGTTCTTGGCATTGTAATTGATCTGGAAATCACCTGAAAAATAACACAAGCAAAATAACACATAGAACGCACAATACGAGTTAAGGGTTAGGAATTTTGCAACAACTCAAGAATTATGCATCCTTGTCATCAATTCATGATCAAATAACCTTTAGTACACAATGATGACAAGAATCAAATGCCTAGTTGTAATATTTTTCATTGAGACATTTTAACAAACACCTTGTAGGCATATATGCAAAGAAGAGATGAACACCAAATTTGAAATTCAATTCATGCCTAATTTTCAACACCAACCAATTCAAGCACAATATAGTCATATATCATCACAATTTATCAAGAATTTCGAAATTACAATGATATTTCACATTCACACATTTCAACCCTGGGCTAGAAAATTTGAAGAAAAATGGTGTACAATTGAAGTTCACTTACCCAATTGATGAAGAAGATGAATTTGATGCTCAACTTGTTCAATTGCCCACTTGAATGATGTTAAATGGAAAACTAGGTGGGATTTTTGTAGAAGAAGAGGAAATGGCGTGAGGTTGTGTGTGTTGTGTTTTAAAAAGAACAAGGTTGTTCAGCCTTTTAATTTTTGCCTCACATCGATCGGGTGACTGCATGCTTAGGGGCCGGCCATTTTGTAGTGCTCGCGCATACTCCGCCATCTGTCGCCTGTCATGGCGCTGCAGAAGACAAGGTCAGGTGTCCGGCCAGTTTCATAGCCGCCTCTTGCACATTTTTTTAATATAAATTAAAATCTCAATTTAACCAAAAATTTAAAATCACACACAAATTAATTCACACAAAAATCACACCTGAATTCAAATAAATACACACCAAACTAAAAGAAAATAAAATCACACAAAAATTCGATCACACGAAAATCACTTGGGTTGCCTCCCAAGAAGCGCTAAATTTATAGTCGTTAGCCGGACTCAACTACTCGGGCTCAAGAATTTTCATCACCAAGTGGAAGATTTAAAACCTTCCTTGCTTCATTCCCGAAATAATGTTTCAATCGTTGTCCGTTTACTTGGAACGAATTCCCATCGTTTCCTCTCAACTCGACGGCACCATAAGGAAACACACGTTCAACCACAAATGGTCCAGACCATCGCGACTTGAGTTTACCTGGAAAGAGTTTCAATCGAGAATCGAACAATAACACTTGTTGGCCGGGTAAGAATTCACGTCGCAAAATCATTTGATCATGCCATTTTTTCGTTTTTTCTTTATACATTTTGACATTTTCATATGATTCTTGACGAAATTCTTCCATTTCGTTTAATTGAAGTAATCGATTTTCACCGGCCTCTGTTAAGTTAAAATTCAATTTCTTAATTGCCCAATAGGCTCGATGCTCAAGTTCAACCGGCAAATGGCACGCTTTACCAAACACCAATCGATATGGAGACATACCAATGGGTGTTTTATAAGCCGTGCGATAAGCCCACAAAGCATCATCGAGCTTTTGTGCCCAATCCTTTCGATTAAAACTCACCGTTTTTTCAAGAATTTGTTTCACTTCACGATTGGAAATTTCGGCTTGACCATTAGATTGAGGATAGTAGCCAAGCGCAATTTTGTGACGCACACCAAATTTAGCAAGAAGGTTATTAAATAATTTATTACAAAAATGCGTACATTCATCACTTACAATAGCTCGAGGAGTACCAAACCGGGTGAAAATAAGCTTGTGCAAGAATTTTAGTACTACCTTAGCATCATTCGTTGGTGTAGCAATCGCCTCAACCCACTTGGAGACGTAATCAACCGCAAGCAAAATGTACAAATTTCCATAGGACGCGGGAAATGGCCCCATAAAGTCAATACCCCATACATCAAACAACTCCACCTCCATTATGTTTGTCAAAGGAAGCTCATGACGCCGTGAAATATTACCAACCCTTTGGCATCGATCACAAATCTTTACAAAAGCATAACAATCTTTGAATAATGTTGGCCAATAAAAACCAGATTGTAGTACCTTTGCAGCTGTTCGGGTTGGCCCGAAATGTCCACCGTAAGATGAGGAATGGCAATGTTGAAGAATCTCTCCAATTTCTTCCTTAGGAACACAACGGCGAATGATAGAATCAGCGCATCTCTTGAACAGTAACGGATCATCCCACAAATAAGACTTAACATCATGTAGGAATTTTTTCTTTTGGTGTGAAGTCAAGTCCGGTGGCAAAACTCCTCCCTCAAGGTAATTAACAAAATCTGCGTACCAAGGTAATGATGTCTAAGACGCATAATTTGTTCATCAGAAATGATTCTTTTATTGGACTCTCAATCACCTCGTGAGGTTGCTCAAGGCAGGATAGATGATCGGCAACCACATTTTCGCTTCTTTTTTTATCCCGAATCTCAATATCAAATTCTTGCAAGAGCAAAATCCATCGAATTAACCGAGGTTTTGCATCCTTTTTGGAGAAAAGATATCGGATTGCCGCATGATCTGTATAAACAATCACCTTTGTACCCACCAAGTAAGCTCGAATTTATCGAATGCAAAAACTACCGCCAATATCTCTTTTTCGTGGTGGTGTAGTTTTGTTGGGCGTTGTCCATGGTCCCTTGCGTAGTAAATTGCTTTAAAAATTCTGTCTCTCCTCGACCAAGAAACGGCACCACCTTTGCATAATCACTTGCATCGCACATAAGCTCAAATGGTTGAGTCCAATCCGGCACTATCATAATAGAAGGTGTTCTAAACGAGTGCCTTTTTTATCTGTTCAAATGCCTGCGCAAACAAGACTCATCAAAGCAAAAGATAGCATCTTTTTCAAGGAGATTACAAAGTGGTTTAACAATTTTTGAAAAATCTTTTATAAATCTCCTATAAAATCCTGCATGCCCTAAAAAGCTTCTTATGCCTTTCACATTTGAAGGTGGGGGGTAGCTTTTCAATAGCCACAACTTTCGCCCTGTCAACTTCCAAACCTATACAAGAAATACGATGCCCAAGTACAATCCCTTCTTTGACCATAAAGTGACATTTTTCCCAATTAAGTACAAGATTAGTTTCCTCACAACGTTGCAAAACCAGAGATAAGTTATGCAAACAATGGTCAAAAGAAGTACCAAAAACAGAAAAATCGTCCATAAAAATCTCCATGATTTCCTCAACCATACCATGAAAAATCTCCATTATACACCTCTGAAAAGTAGCAGGTGCATTACACAATCCAAATGGCATCCTGCGAAATGCAAAAGTACCATATGGACATGTAAAAGTGATCTTTTCTTGATCCTCAGGGGCAATGGCGATTTGATTGTACCCTGAATAGCCATCAAGAAAACAATAGTATTCGTAACCTGCCAACCTGTCCAACATTCGATCAATAAAGGGGAGGGGAAAATGATCCTTACAAGTAGCTTTATTCAATTTCCTATAATCAATACATACTCGCCATCCTGTGACAGTTCGTGTAGAAATTAATTCATTGTTATCATTTTTCACAACTGTCATACCTCCCTTTTTAGGAACAACCTGTACCGGATTCACCCATGAACTATCAGAAATGGCATAAATGATATCTGCCTTTAGCCACTTTAAAACCTCATTTCTCACAACTTCTTTCATTGTGGGATTAAGTCATCTTTGGTGCTCAATAGATGGTTTATAAGATTTTTCCATTAAAATTTTGTGCATTACAATGGAAGAACTTATACCTTTCAAATCAGAAATATACCAACCCAAACCGACTTATGTTCACGAAGCACACGCAACAACTTATCCAATTCGGGTGAAGATAATGAAGCAGAAACAATTACCGGGTAAGTTTTATCTTTTCCCAAAAATGCATATTGAAGATGTTCTGGAAGTTCCTTTAGTTCTAAAGTACCTTTCGGAATACTTTCAATATTGGCATTTTCTAATGCTTCCTTTTGTTTTTCTTTTACAATTTCTTTGGCCTCAAGGGAAAAAATAAACTCAAGCAAATCAATATCATCACTATCTTCCTCATCACATTTCATTATTGAATTAATCAAACAATGTTCTAACGGATCTTTTAAATCTTGTTTTATAACTTCCGTTTGATCACATTGTTCGATCATATCAATAAAATGACATGTGTGAGGTTCTTCTTGAAATTTCATTGCTTTATAAATGTTAAACAGTACCTCATCATCATTTACCCGTAATGTTAACTCTTCTCGTTGCACGTCAATTAGAGCTCGTCCCGTTGCTAGAAAAGGTCTTCCAAGAATCAATGGCATTTCATGATCTTCTCCCATATCCAACACTACAAAGTCCGCCGGAAATATGACTTTATCGACTTTGATCAACACATCTTCAATTACTCCTCTTGGGTAGGTGAGTGATCTATCAGCTAATTGCAATGTGATGGTGGATGGCGTTATTTCTCCAAGGCCAAGTTTCCTGAAAATAGATAACGGCATAAGATTAATGCTAACACCTAAATCACAAAGAGCCTTATTAAAATAAGAATCACCAATAGTGCAAGGGATAGTGAAACTCCCCGGATCTCTTAAATTTTTGTGGTAGCTTTCTTTGCAAAATTGCGCTATATTCTTCTGTGAGATTGACCGTCTCGTATGCCTCCAACCTTCTCTTTCTCGACATCACATCCTTCATGAATTTTGCATAGTTTGGCATTTACTCAAGTGCATCGACAAAAGGGATGTTGATGTGAATTTTCTTGAATATTTCCAAAAACTTGGAAAATTGAGCGTCCAACTTTTTCTTCTGAAATCTCTGTGGAAAAGGAAGAGAATTTGGTAACACATTATTAGAATTGGAAATCGGTTTTACCTCAGTTTTTGCATTTTCTTATTGCTTATCAATGCCCTCTTCATTGTGGAGTGTTTCAGAGCTTGCTTCAGGTTCATTGGAGGCATGAGTAGGCATCTTTGGTTCATCATATTCCGTTCCACTTTTCAACTTAATGGCCTTGCAATGCTCACGTGGGTTCACCTCGGTGTTACTTGGAAACGTATCAACTTTCTGTTGTGAATTAATAGTTGTGGCCAATTGACCCACATGTGTTCCCAAAGATTTGAGATGACTTTCAATTGTTGTAACCCTTGAACCCAAATTTTCTATGTTAGAATCGGCCTTGTTCATCCTTGCTCTTGATTCTACAAGGAATGAACAAAGTAATTCTTCCAAAGACGGCTTTTGTTCTCCCACGTGTGTACTCGTACTTGCTTGGTTTTGAAACCCCGGAGGTGGTTGCAACATATTTCTCGTATTGCTATATGAGAAATTTTCATGATTGCGAAGTCCCGGGATGATGATAATCGTCGGCAATTGATTCCTCGATTGTTGAAACCCCGATTGTTCACATAATTCGCTTGTTCCGTATCGGGATTCACAATTTCTTGACTTATCTCCATGACTGCCTCTGGTTGTTGTTTTCCACCCGAATTTAGAGTAGCAATTTGCTTTGACAAGGCGGAAATTTGAGAGGCCAATGCGGACATAGTATCAAGTTCAAGAACACCGACAACTTTTCTTGGCGTAGATCTCTCAGAAGGCCATTGATAACTATTGGCAGCCATTTCTTCTAGTAAAAGCATGGCTTCACTTGGAGTTTTAGCCATCAATGTACCTCCCGCTGCAGCATCTATAATAGTTCTCGAATGCTCATTCATACCATTGTAAAAATACTGAACTTTTTGCCAATCTGCGTACCCGTGTTGTGGACACCACCTCAATAATTCTTTGAATCGCTCCCAAGCTTCGTAGAGTGGCTCAAAGTCGAGTTGATGAAATTGAGCAATCTCACTTTTCAATTGAAGTGTCTTGCTAGGTGGAAAGAATTTTGCCATTAATTTTTCAGTTAGATCATTCCAACTAGTGATACTTCTAGGTGGGAAGGTTTGAAGCCACTGCCTAGCTTTATCACGAAGTGAAAACGGAAATAACCTCAACCGAATAGCTTCATCGGGAACCCCATTCATTTTGATAGTGTCACATATCTCGAGAAATATAGCCAGATGAGCATTCGGGTCGTCTACGGCACTACCCCCAAACTGATTTTGATGCACCATGTTTATTAGGGTCGGCTTCAATTCAAAATTATTCGCATTGATAGGTTGGCGAACAATGCCCGAATAGTTTTGATTCGTGGTTGGTCGAAAATAGTCACGAATGGCCCTTTTCGGTGGTGCAACAATAGGTATGCGTTCTTCATCATCACCGTTGTAGGTCCCAAGGGGTGTAAGTGTAAGGTTTAGAAGGGGGGGTTGAATAAACCTTACCAAATTTTTGATTTAGTCCTTTTAAAAATTCAGAGTTGATACTACACAGTTGTGTCCTTGGTGGATGACCAATTTAGTTAATCAAGAGAGTTAGTCTCTCAACTGGACTCAATCGAGTATTCTTTGGAGTAACTCGGTTGTTAAGTCTAAATTAACTCAATTGTGGTTTGTTTTATTGGAAGACTTAACACCCTTAAGTTTGGTTAAGTAGAGATTTAGAGCTTGATTTAGTACTTAGAGATTATCTAATGGATAGCAAATATGTCGTGAGAAATAAGCAAATACGATGCAAGAATTAAAGTCTTTGAAATGTAAATGACACAATAAGATTTTTATAGAGGTTCGAAGATGGGGTAATTCTTCTACTCCTCTCTTCTCCAACTCCTGGAGGAATCCACTAGGTAATGATCGTATACAAAGTGGTAACAGTCCGGATACAAGTCTTGATCACACACGGTGACTTGATCCTTTGGGACTCGTCCGAGACGCCTTGATCACTCGGTGGCTTCTCGACGACTCGGCTTCTTCACAGGGCATTTGCTTGCTACTACTGACTCACTTGCTCAAGCTCTTGGATTTGATCACGAAGCCCTCCAAAAGCTCAAGACTTGGTTCGACCTTGAACCTTCCTACAATCCTTCGAGGAATGTAGACCCCTTAATTTTTCAGTATTTTCCTCTTCAACTGATTGAAGTTATCTTTCCTTCACAGGTGAGTGTTGGATTGATGTTCTTCGTAGTGTAGGCTTGAGGATTGAGAATATTTCAGGTTTATAGTTCTAATAATTGCTTGAACGTTTGTGGTTCTGGTCTGTTACTTCCTCTCAGAGTGATTCCTCAGCCTTTTATAGTCATCTTTCAAAAATCTGCCCGTTGAAGAGATAGGCTTATTTTTGAAAGTCACTTGTGGTTGTTGGCTTGTCTTGTTGTAGTCCTTGGAATTGCCATTTCCTCGTATGAAATGTTCTTCACCTTTTCAGAGTTCTGACACGGTGTAGTGCTTCCCATTGGTTTATTCCTTTTGCACGCTTCTGGGACTGAGCACTTCGAGAAAGGTAGTATGGAGATATTACTTGTTTAGGTAATTCTATTGATTTACGCGGCAACGGATCTTTTTAGTTATCTCGACTTGATTGCATTTCCTTGCTTTCCCAGGTGACTTAGAGTCGGCTTCCAATCATTGGATGACTCTTACGTCACTTCAACTTGAGACTTGGCTTTTCTTGAGTTGACTTGATCGATACTCCACTCACCGCATCTCATTTGCTCATTGATAGAGTTCCGTCTACTCTTCTTTGCCATACTCATTGTGTCGCAATAGCGAGTCTTCCTTCTAGTCTCAGTTGTCTTCTTGCATGTTTGGGCATAGGTGACTTAACTCACTTGAGCCAGCCCTATTTATTACAATGCAGTTTACAACAAAAATGGGGTGCCAACTTCCTATTCTAAGTTTTACATAGCATTCATCAAAATCTAAACAATAAATTTCCTAACAATTTCCCCCTTTTTGATGATGCCAAAACTTAAACCATTCAAAAATGCAAATAGCAAAGATACATACAGATAGTGTATTCACATAGAATGTATGCGTAGAATCAATCCTTTTATTGATCATAGCATTCTTGTTCTTTTACACAACTGTTTACAAGGTGTATCAGAGCAACCATTTGTCTACACAAAAAAATGAAGAATTTATAGCTTTATTTCAGAAGACTTACATAGTATGTATTTACATAATAAAATACATGAAGGGGTGGACAACAACACTTCATCTCCTTCGCTGTCTCCTTCTTTCATCTTGTTCAAAGATCTTCGCTTCTTCTTTCTTCTTTTTCTCATCGTCACCGCCTTCTTCTTCTTTTCATATGCCTTCCGGGCGCTTCTTCATCTCTTCTTAATCTTTTCTTCTTTCCTCCCATAGCTGAGTTTGTCTCTTTTTTCTTCTATTCTTTTTGCATACTCAAGATTACTTTTAGCAACTTGCAAATTTGCTATTTGGTCAAGACCCAGTAGATCCCTCCTTTCTTGCACGGATCTACGTATTCAATGTTTTTAGCGAGGCCCAGTCGAAACCTCTTCCTCCACCACTCGCTTCTTCCTCTACCTCGGGCGTGTATTGTCTTGGGGTCTTTTTCTTTCGGTGAGTGACCGGCGGAGTGACCCCAGAGATTTTAGGTAGTCCTGCCACTGTCGCCTTCTTCATATAACGTGAGACCCTTTTCCCAAGACAAGTCCCAAGCTTGAGCCATAAACATATTTGCAAAGTATCCTTCGGATGCGGCGTTTTAAATTCATCAAGCGATCGTGGCTCTGTCCCGACATCCGAGATGGCATAAGTGTCTCTGTCTCTTGGAATGCCTCCATGTTGTTTCAAGATGTTCATAACTCGGGCATCCATTCTTCCTTCCACTTCTTCCATCCCTACTTCAATTGTCTTTCTCTTTTCGACCATAGATATAGCAGAGTGTTGGAGTGGCGAGTCAGTCACGGGGAGTATAGATATAGCGAGTGTTGGAGTGGCGAGTCACAGGGGAGTTTCTTCGATAATATCATTTGTGACAATACCTTGTTGGGGTTTGTGCGATCATCAAGGTCACATCTTTCGATCCTTCCCCCTTAACGGACTTTCCTTTCTTTTGTTTCAATACTTCCTCGATTGTCTTTCCTTCGCATGTGCATCTTCTTTTTCGACTTCGGATCTCTTCTCGTGCTTTAAGGTATTCCTCTTCCCCTTTTTGGCATCATCAAAGGAGAGAGGAACGCTCGGAAACATGCGGCAAGCGGGAAGTCGAGCTGTTGATAGTCGAGTTCTGTCTCGAGTCTGCTGCGGAGTATGCGGCACGAAATTCGAGCGAGTAGCGTTGGACTCTGCTTGAAATTAGCTTCATTTCAGCCCATGAGAAGGCTGAATTTTTCGTCATAGTTGCTTCCAGACGCTGGAGATCACTCTTATTTTGCTCATGCAAAGCAGCTTTATCTCGGCAGTGTGAGCTTCATGCATGTGCTCAATGTGTTCTCTCAATTTCGTTTTTGCATCGGCATTCTCGGCTCTCCATACCAGAACTTATTGAACAATGTCCTGAAGTATCTAACTTGTTCCACACGCATTGTTTGTTCTTTGTTGCCACCATTCCACGATCTCGATTGTTATGCCTCTCAAGTCGCAGTAAGATTGGCATCTATGTTGTCGATCGCATGTCCATAGAGGCTGGTGCCTCTCCATCCGTTCAATCTCGGCAAATAATGCTTTGAACACTTCTCGAACTTCACCTGCTTCTTCCGATGCGGTGATGGCCTGGCGTCAAAGTCATAGTCATTTGGAACGATGGTACCGACGAGATGACGGGAGAGCTGGTGCGTGGAAGCGTGCGAGCTCGTTTCTCGACTCTTCAGGGAGGTCGGGTACCTCCAGAGAGAAAGGAAAAGATTCTATAAAGGAATTGTAGGTCCCAAGGGGTGTAAGTGTAAGGTTTAGAAGGGGGGGTTGAATAAACCTTACCAAATTTTCGTTTTAGTCCTTTTAAATATTCAGAGTTAATACTACACAGATGTGTCCTTGATGGACAGCCAATTTAGTTAATCAGTAGAGTTAGTCTCTCAACAGACTCAACTGAACTGTTGATGGAATAACTCAGCTGTTGGGTCTAAATTAACTCAACTGTGGTTTTGTTTTCAGCGGAAGACTTAACACCCTTAAGTTTAATTAAGCAAGGATTTAGTTCTTGATTTAGTACTTATAAATTATCAAGTGGATAGCAAATATGTCAGCAGAATTAAACAATTAAGATGCAGAAATTAAAGTGCAGAAATGTAAATGACACAATAAGATTTTTATAGAGGTTCGAAGATGGGGTAATTCTTCTACTCCTCTCTTCTCCAACTCCTGGAGGAATCCACTAGGTATTGATCAGTATACAAAGTGGTAACAATCCAGATACAAGTCTTGATCACACGGTGACTTGTTCCTTTGGGACTCGATCTGGAGACGCCTTGATCACTCGGTTGGCTTCTCAAATGCGACTCGGCTTCTTCACGCAGCAAATTGCTTTGCTACTCTGACTCACTTGCTCAAGCTCTTTGGATTTGATCACGAAGCCCTCCAAAAGCTTAAGACTTGGTTCGACCTTGAACCTTCCTACAATCCTTCGTGGAATGCGGACCCCCTTGATTTTTCAAGTATTTTCCTCTTCAACTGATTGAAGTTATCTTTCCTTCACGGTGAGTGTTGGATTGATGTTCTTCGTAGTGTAGGCTTGAGGATTGAGAATGTTTGATTTTCTAATAATGGCTTGAACGTTTTTGGTTGGTCAGAATTTGTGTCTCTCTTGTGTCACTCATTCTCAAATAAACTCCTCGGCCTTTTATAGTGATCTTTCAAAAATTTGCCCGTTGAAGAGATAGGCTTATTTTTGAAAGTCACTTGCGTCGTTAGCTTGTCTTGTTGCGATCCTTGGAATTGCCATTTCCTCGTATGAATTGTTCTTTCACCTTTTCGAGTTCGACACGGTGTAGTGTTTCCCATTGGTTCATTCCTTTTGCACGCTTCGGACCGAGCACTCGAGAAAGGTGATATGGAGATATTACTTGTTTAAGTAATTCTCTTGATTTGTCGGCAACGGATCTTTTCTGATTATCTCGACTTGACCGCATTTCTTTGCTTTTCCCAGGTGACTTAGAGTCGGCTTCCAATCATTGGATGACTCTTACGTCACTTCAACTTGAGACTTGGCTTTTCTTCGAGTTGACTGACCGATACTCCACTCGCCTACATCTCGATTTGCTTCTTGGTAGAGTTCCGTCTACTCTTCTTTGCCATACTCATTTGTCTCGCAGTGAGTCTTCCTTCTAGTCTTGATTATCTTCTTGCATGTTAGGGCGTAGGGTGACTTAACTCGGCTTGGCGGCTCTATGTATTACAATGCATTTTACAACAAGAATTGGGGTGCCAACTTCCTATTCTAAGTTTTACATGGCATTCATCAAAATCTAAACAACAATTTTCCTAACAATTTCCCCCTTTTTGATGATGCCAAAACTTAAATCATTCAAAAATGCAAATAGCAAAGATACATACTGAGATAGTGTATTGACATAGAATGTGTGCGAGAATCAATCCTTTTATTGATCATAACATTCTTGTTATTTTTACACTTGTTGTTTACAAGGTGTATCGAGCACATATTTGTCTACGAGAAAATAAAGAATTTATAGCTTTATTTTGAAGACTTACATTGTATGTATTTACATAATAAAATACACGAAGGGTGGACAACAACCCTTCATCTCCTTCGTTGTCTCCTTCTTTCATCTTGTTCAAAGATCTTCTTCTCTTCTTCTCTTTTTCTCATCGTCACCGCCTTCTTTTTCTTTTCATATGCCTTCCTGGCGACTTCATCTCTTCTTAATCTTTCTGTCTTTCCTCCCATTCTTGAGTTTGTCTCTTGTTTTCTTCTTCTAATCTGTTTGCATACTCGGCGTTACTTTTAGCCACTTGCAAATTTGCTACTTGGTCAAGACCGCCCAAAGAGATCCCTCCTTTCTTGCCTGGATCTACGTATTCAATGTTTTTGGGCGGAGGCCTAGGTCAAGCTTCTTCCTCCACCATCGCTTCTTCCTCTACCTGCGGGCGTGTCTTTGTCTTGGGGTCTTCTTCTTTCCGGTGAGTTTCTGGCGGAGTGACCAGCAGAGGATCGGTAGTCTCTTGCTGTCGCCTTCTTCACATAACTTGAGACCCTTTTCCCAAGATACAAGTCCCAAACTTGAGCCATAGACATATTTGCAAAGTATCATTGATTCGAGCGTTTTAAATTCATCAACTGATCGTGGCTCTGTCCGACATCCGAGATGGCATAAGTGTCTCTTTGGAATGCCTCCATCTTTGTTTCAAGATGTTCATAACCGGGCATCCATTCTTCCTTCCACTTCCTCCATCCCCGCTTCAATTGTTTTCTCTTTTGACCATAGATATAGCAGAGTGTTGGGTGGCGAGTCACGGGGAGTTTCTTTGCGATAATGTCATTGTGACAGGACCTGTTGGGGGTTTGTGCAATCATCAAGGTCACATCTTTCGATCCTTCCCCCTCAGATTTTCCTTTCTTTTGTTTTAGCGCTTCCTCGTTGTCTTTTTCCCTTCACCAGTGATCCTCTTTTTCGGCTTCAGATCTTTTTCGTGCTTTAAAGTATTCATCTTCCCCTTTTTGGCATCATCAAAAAGAGAGGACACACGGGAACATCTTGGCAAGTAGGAAGTTGAGCCTGCGATGGTAGAGTTCGTCTCGAGTCCTGGCTGCAGAGTATGCAAAGACGAAATTCGGATCGAGTAGCGTTGGACTCTGCTTTGAAATCGGCTTCATCTCGGCCATGAGAAGGCTGAATTTTGTATTCATGGTTTCTTCCAAACGTTGTAGATCACTCTTATTTTGCTCAGCAGCTGACTTTATCTCGGCGGTGTGAGCTTCATGCATGTGCTCAATATGTTCTCTCGAGCCTTCGTTTTGCATCGGCATTTTCACTTTCCATACCATGACTTGTTGAACAATGTCTGAAGTATCTAACTTGTTCCACACGCATTGTTTCTTCTTTGTTGCCACCATTCCCGATCCGATGTTATGCCTCTTAAATCGCCAGTAAGATTGGCATCTCTGTTGTCGATTGCATGTCCATAGAGGCACGATGCCTCTCCATCCGTTCAATCTCGGCGAATAATGCCTTGAACACTTCTCGGACTTGGTGATTCCTCCGTTGCGGTGATGGCCATGCGGCGTCAAAATCATAATCGGTTGGGACAATGGTGCACGATGGAAAAACGGGAGTGGTGCGAAGCGTCTTAGCTCGTTCTACGATTCTTGGGGAGGTCCAGGTACCTCCAAAGAGAAAGGAAAAGATTCTATAAAGGAATCATCGCTAACCGGTATTTGCTCAATGATGAGAGGTGCGCGTGAAGTTCCTCTTGGAGTCGAACCTTTGCGGCTGGGGGAGCTGCGCAGATGGACTCTGTCTCAGTGGGGTCTTTTGTGAAGTGGACCCGACTTGCCGAGCCTCATTTGTCTCAACAGCCGTTGGTCTCGGTGATTTCTCCAATTGAGTAGACTAGTCCTCGGCCTTATCGAGCGTCATCGGACGATGATGAGATTTCCATTGGTGGCTCATCATCAAAATTAAAGGTTTGACGAGTAGTCTTGGGATCGACTTGCTCGTGCTTGGAACATCCGGTGAGTCGTTTGGATCTGTCACATGGGGATGACTCGACCTTCTTCTTCTTCCTTTCCGATCCCGGAAAGGTTACATCCGGATTATCCTGGGAATCATGAAGCGCGCTTATCTCCTTTTTCGGATGGGTCGATGATAGCGGGAGGGATGTTCTCTACTTGACTTCTTTTTGCAGGAAGTCTCAACCTCCCGTGGGCCTTCATTACCTCCCGCAGTCTCAAGCGTAGTAAGGCCTTGGACCTCCCTTTCGACGAGTGTCGGTCATGTCTTAGGGTCTTTCGTGGTGGCATCCATTGGAGTCTCAACCCCATGGATTGCACTTTCATCGCCCATAGTGTTAACTCCCGGACTATTCCTTCTCGTGCCTCATTGCGCATCAGCGGCGTCATTAGCCAGGCGGTTGGCACCTCGGTGAGGCAGTCTCAATCGCCTGGAAGCCGTTGATGGCAACTTGTTGTTCTTCTTGTGTTGGTATTTTCTCTACTTCGCCTCCTGGATTCGTTGTTGAGTCATACGCAACATTCTCCGACTCCTTCGCTGCGGTGGAGGGAGTTTCCCCCTCGGTGGCGCACCACCGAGTGACTTGGAATGGGGTCACTCGTCTCCAAACTTCCGGTTGTTTCGATTGAATGTTCGGCCGTTGGGCGGGTGGTAAAACACCTTCAATAGGGGTTGGCTCGATTGGGGTCCCCATTGTCCCGGTTTCATCGCCAACTCCTTATGCTTCTTCCGAGTGAGTGGGGAAGTGGTGGTAGCAACAACGGTGGCTATTTGTTGAACCACTCCCATTGGATCGATTTCGGTGTGTTCGGAGGACTCTCCTGGTCCCTCCATCAATCTTTGCTCGTGAAGGATTCGGATTCGTGCAATGCTTGCTGCATTTGCAACTCTTACGTGGGGCGGCATTCTCCAGGATCTCTCATCACCGTCGGAGAAGACATCAAGGAGAGGATGTGTGTGTTACGTGGTGCGGAGATAGAGGCGAGATCTTTGGCCTTCTCACGTGCCTCGCTTCCCCTCGCTTGCCTTTCCTTCTCCTTGTCCTTGAAGATGCAGATGCGAGGATGCATGCGATTGTCTTCATCGATCTTTGGAGCACGATGGTTAGTCTAAGGAAGTTTAACAGTTTCTTCTTCTTCTATAAACTCGGGCCGTTGGAACTGTTCCTTGATTTACTCAACTTCCATTTCTCCACTCACATGAGACGATTTTGGATGTCCGGGTAAGGTGGAGATAGGATCATCACATCACTATCGGCTCTATCGGCTTTTTTCTTGTGTTTGTTTGTGTGGACTACAATCTGTGTTTTGAGTTGCCTCTGTGATCGCCTTCAGCAGACTTGGTCTGTTTCATCAATTACATCTCGGGGACTCGACGCTTTAGCCGTATTTGTTTGTTCGGTGAGTGGCGACTCGGCCCGGTTTTTCAAGCTCGGATCGCTTGATGATTCTTCTTCGTCTTCTAGTTTGCACCGAGGGATTTTGGTTCGGAGATAGTGTCTTCGAGTCGTGGGCGGCGGGGGCGTGCGATGTTTTCTTCGAGGAGCTGGCCGTCTTGGCTTGTCAGTTCTCCTCTTTTTACGATCGGAGAAGGTATTTGTGAGTCCTTCTCGACCGCTGCTGCGGGGGGAGACACGGCTGCGAGGGCGGTGTGACTCCGCTGCAGGGGCAGGAGCGATTTTGACTTTCTTTCTTTGCTGCAGGGGGCGATCTTCTTTCTGCAGGGGCGCTTTCTTTCTTTGGGTGGAGAGGAAAGCATTTGTATCTTGAGGGTCACTGATTCCCCTCACTCGTGTCGGCTCTCTTGGCGTAGGCTCTCTTCGTGCGCCGAGGAGAGGTTTGCTCTGAACATCCTCTTGTTAACATGGAATGCCTTCCCATGTCTAAGAGGACTCCTTTCACCTCCATCACCGGCCAATCACTAGACCGTATCCTAGGGATCCTCCAAATGTGCCATCTTCCTTGAAGGATTTGTTCCTACGTTCGGCGAGTCTGCTTTGTAGACAAACTCGGCCAGTTTATTTTCTTTTTTGCGATGATTGCGGCCATTACAATCAGCTTTGCTTTTGTGATTGGTCAAAGCCGCCAAATTTGATGTCAATACATTTGGCAACTATGTCCAACAACTTGTGATAATCCTCCTTCAGCGATCTCTTGTTTGTTGTGTACACTATTTTATCAAAGCATAGTCGGGCTTGGCTATTTCTTTCCAAGCATCGCCCAAGTTTACATCGGCCGTTAATTTTCGAGGCTCCTTGATTGGTAGAAAGCGATGTTCACCAAATCCTTGGCGAGAGATGGTGATCTTCTTTCCGTGAACGGATGACTTTATTCCTTCATCGTGAATCTCAACATTCACGTAGAATTGTGCGACCTCCTCCACATAGGTCATTGGATATTCTAACGTCAGAAACTGTTTCAGCCCGGACGTTTCCAATTTTTCAGCGATTTTCTTCACTAGGGTGTCGTCGGACCCCTGTTTCACCATGCCGTCGAAATCCAAAGTAGACCCGGCGTGGATTTGCTTCCCTAATTTGACAAAGTCGTAGGTTGGTGCCATTTTTCAGGATTTTATCAAAGAAAAACTCAGAGATTGATTTGAAGATAGATAGGGTTTCGAGAGAAGATTTTTGCCTTTGCTTTTGAGAGAAAGAAAAATGAACAGTTTTGGTAGTGTGAGAGAGAAACGGACGGAAATGGTTTAAGTATGGTTTATGAAAGGACGTGCGGGTGGTTTTTTGAAATGTGATCGAAATCAACGGCTTAGATTTTGCACGCCTATTTAGCATTTAATATCTCGTATTTAATGCGGCAGCATTTATATCCAATCATAAGATTGGTGTGCAGCTTTATGTATGTACACATCATCATTATGCTGACGTATTCCTTAAAAACATTCCCGCTTAGTCAAAACGACTGCGTTTTTGTCACTTTGCTCATAAGTGACTCAACTTATCCCTTAGCTGATTTAACTCTACTTCTCACAGTTCTCTTAGTGACTCAGCTATCGGTGAGTCGGTGTATTTGTCTTTCTGTTGTTTTCTGAGAGCTGATTTGTGTTCAGCTCTTTTTCACTTTTTTTTTGTGTTTCATTTCTTTTCTTTGATTCTTCATAGTGTCAGCTCAGCTCAATTAACCCCAACTCATGTTTGAGTTCTTCAAATCTTGACTCACATAATGGTTTTGTGAAGATGTCAGCCAATTGTTTATCAGTTGAGATATATTCCAAGATGATGTCCTTCTTTTCAACATGATCTCTTATGAAGTGATATCGGACATCGATATGCTTTATTCTCGAGTGCAACACAGGATTTTGAGTAATGGCAATTGCACTTGTGTTATCACACATGATTGGAATTTCTTTTTCCTCAATTTCATAGTCTCTCATTCTTTGTCTCATCCATAGGACTTGGGGGCTGTGATTTGCCCATGACTATATATTCTTTGTAGAGGTGGCTATTGAATTTTGCTTCTTGCTAAACCAGGAAATATTTTGTTTCCAAGCATTTGACATGTGCCTCGAGTCTTTTCTGTCAACTCGCATCCAAAGATAGTCGAGTCGAATAGCCAATTAGCTTGAATCCGCCTTCCTTCGGATACCATAAGCCAACCTCTTGGCTTCCTTTCAAATATCTCAATATTCTCTTATTTCTTTGTCATATGGCTCTCTTTTGGAGCAGATTGAAATCTTGCACATACACCTACTGACAAAGGTGATGTCCGGCCCGCTTCTTTGTGAGATAGAGCAATGATCCAATAAGTGCTCGTATCTTGTTTGATCTCTGAGGCTTCCCATCCGCATCCATGTCCATTTTGGTGATGTATTCATTGGTATATTTACGAAGACTTCTTCTCCATACCAAATTTCTTCATTAAATCTCGGTGTATTTTGTTTGACTTATGAAGGTTCCATCCTTCAAGTTTGTTTCACTTGGAGTCAAGGAAGAATGTCGGCTCTCCCATCATGCTCATTTCAAATTTACGTTGCATGAGGTTTGAAAACTTTTCACACAGCTGACTCTTTGTTTGTGGATCCAAAAATGATGTCATCCACATATATTTAAACAAGCAAGATATACTCTTTTTGTCTTGAATTAGAAAAGTGTTCTATCTACTTTTCCTTTTGTGAATCCATTTTCGGTTAGGAATTGTGACAAGGTGTCATACCATGCTCAGGTGCCTGTTTCAATCCATACAAGGCTTTCTTGAGTTTGTATACCTTATCTCCAAGAGTCTTCTGCTCAAATCCTGGAGGTTGTTCAACATACACTTCTTCTTCCAATAAACCATTTAGGAATGCACTTTTTACATCCATCGATATACAATGAAATTCTTGTGAGCGCATAGGCAAGAAACATCCTTATAGCTTCCAATATTTGCGCAGGGGCAAATGTTTCATCAAAATCTATCCCTTCTTCTTGGCAATATCCTTTGGCTACTAATCTTGCTTTGTTTCTTACCACGAGCCTTCCTCGTTCATCTTATTTACGAACACCCATTTGGTGCCAATAACATTTTGATGTATGGGTCTTTGCACTAATTCCCATACTTTATTTCTTTCAAAGCGATTGACTCTTCTTGCATAGCTTGAATCCAATGTGTGTCGTCCAATGCTTGTGACACGTCTTTGGGCTCTATTTGCGAGATGAAGCATGTGAACATAGCTTCTTGTTGAGTTCGGATCTTGTTTTGACACATTCTCTCATATCTCCAATGACAAGTTCGGTGGATGGTCTCTCGGCCATCTTACATCAAGGTTGGAGTAAGTTAGCTGGATTGATCGTCTTGCACTGTTTTTCTGTGTTCGACTCTCTCGTAATCACTTAGCGCAAATTTTCCAGTTGTTTTTGAGATTGACTATCTCATCTTCTTACGAGTTTATAATTCCAACTTGACTTCCAAAGATAGGGACTCTTACGTATGGTTGGATGATTGACTTATCGGTGACTCTTCAATGTCTTCTCCATTTACATTTGGCTCATCGAATACCACATGAATGGATTCTTAAACGCAACCATAGTCCTTTTGTTGAGTACTCTGTAGGCTTTGCTTTTTGTTTGTGTATCTAAGAAGATACTGTTAGGAATTTTATTGTTTAGATTTTGATGAATGCCATGTAAAACTTAGAATAGAAAGTTGGCACCCCAATTCTTGTTGTAAAATGCATTGTAATAAATAGAGTGGCCAAGGCCGAGTTAAGTCGGCCTACGCCCCCTAACATGCAAGAAGACAATGAAGACTTGAAGGAAGACTCATTGCGAGACAGACTAAGAATGGCAAAGAAGAGTAGACGGGAACTCTCTTTTGGAGAAGCGGTGAGATGCGGTGAGTGGAGCATCGGTCAAGTCAACTCAAGGAAAGCCAAGTCTCAAGTTGAAGTGACGGAAGAGTCATCCAATGATTGGAAGGTGACTCTAAGTCACCTGGGGAAAGCAAGAAAATGCGGTCAAGTCGAGATAAGCGTAAAAGAACCGTTGCGAGTAAATCAAGAGATTTACTTAAACAAGTAATATCTCCATACCACCTTTCTCGGAGTGCTCGGTCGAAGCGTGCAAAAGGAATGAACAATGGGAAGCACCACACCGTGTCGAACTACGAAAAGGTGAAAGAACAATTCATACGAGGAAATGGCAATTCCAAGAAGCGCAACAAGACAAGCCAACGACGCAAAGTGACTTTCAAAAATAAGCCTATCTCTTCAACGGGCAAATTTTTGAAAGTTCACTATAAAAGGCCTGAGGAGTTTGTTTTGAAGAAGGATGACACACAAGAGAAAAATCAACTAAAACGTTCAAGCAATTATCGAAAAAACCTAAAACATTCTCAATCCTCAAGCTGCACATTACGAAGTACATCAATCCAACACTCACTGTGAAGGAAAGAGAACTTCAATCGGTTGAAGAGGAAACTTTTGAAGAAAAGGGGTCTACATTCCGGGAAGGATTGTAGGAAGGTTCAAGGTTGAACCAAGTCTTAAGCTTTTGGAGGGCTTCGTGATCAAATCAAAGAGCTTGAGCAAGTGAGTCATAGTAGCAAAAGCGGTGCCCTGTGAAAAGGCGAGTCGTCGAGAAGCCGGTGAGTGATCAAGGCGTCTCAGGGTGAGTCCCAAAGGATCAAGTCAATTTGTGTGATCAAGACTTGTATACGATTTATTACCACTTTGTAAACTGATCATTACTTAGTGGATTCCTCAGGGAGTTGGAGAAGAGAGGAGTAGAAGAATTACCCCATCTTGAACCTCTATAAAAATTTCATTGTGTCATTTACATTTCAAAGCACCTAAATTCTGCATTTTTAAGCGCTTATATCTTTGATAAATTTGCTATCCACTTGATAATTTATAAGTACTAAATCAAGCTCTAAAATCTTGCTTAATCAAATTTAAGGGTGTTAAGTCTTCATTTGAAAACAAAACCACAGTTGAGTCAAATTATAGCCAAGGTGAGTTACTCCATCAACGGCTCGGTTGAGTGCATGTTGAGAGATTAACTCTCTTGAGTGACTAATCATTGTCCATCAAGGACACGGTGTGTAGAATCAACTCTGTAGATTTAAAAGGACTAAATCGAAAATTTGGTAAGGTTTATTCAACCCCCCTTCTAAACCTTACACACACCCCTTGGGACCTACAAGTGGTATCGGAGCGGTTGGTTCATTGAACCCTCCGCATCAGTTCTTGAACTAGATCTCCAAACTTTTCAAAGTCGCTTTAGTACTTAAACCTTCAAAACTCTTTTCTATCATTAAAAGTTATTATCATGGAAACAAATTTGACACGCATCCCTATGTTCACTATTGAAGAATTTGATGATTGGAAAATTCGTATGCGAGGCTCATCTATCGACATTACATGATGAGATGTGGATAGTGATAGAAGATGGGCCTCTGCAAATATTAAAGGTGAACAATTTTGCGAAGAGTTGCGGTGAAGGAGAAGAAGATCTTTGCTCCCGGACGGTCATGGTTGAAAAACCAAGAAGCGAGTGGACAAATGACGAGAAAAAGATACAACCTGGACAATGTAGCCAAGGACATCCTTTACAAAACCTTGGACAAAGCCATGTTCAATAAAGTCAAATCATGCAAAACGGCTAAGGAAATGCAGGACAAGTGACATTGATTTGTGAAGGCTCGGAAGCAAATCAAAGAAAACAAATTATCAATGGCATGTCTGAGAAATTTGAGAACTTCAAAATGATCTCGGAGAAAACCTGGATCAAGCTGGATGCTCGGTTCAGAAATCACAAATGAGCTATCTGTGCTTGGAAAGGAATATACACGAGAAGGAAATGTGTATGAAAATCCTAAAAAGTCTCGGTGAATGGGAAATGAAGGTCATGGCTTTGAGACATTCCATGGACCTATCAAAGACATCCAACCATGAGTTATTCTCGGACCTCAAAGCCTACGAGTTTGGTGAGAAGAAAAGACCAAGAAGAGGCAGGTTGTACCCAAAGCAGTGCTCTAATTGTCAAAGATGGGAAGAAATTTGAAGTCAAAAAGTCATTGACCCGGAAAATAAATTACACGATGGTTAAGAGGTTCAACAAGTTCTTCAATAAGAACTACAAGAGAGGAAAGGGTGAATCTTCCGAGGAAGACACTCGGCTCCTCCAAATCAAGGGAAGAGGCCAACCAAGAGAACGGATCATCAAAAAGTTGAGTATCGGTGACAACTCAAGAATGGAAAGAGGCGATCAAAAAAGTGAATATCTATGTTGGGGCTGTAGACAACCAGGTCACTATGCCATTTGTCCATATCTGTAGTCAACAAGTACGGGGATGAAAAAGAAAGGAAGGTCTTGAGAGAAAGAAGACAAGAAAAGAAAAAGGCAATGATGGGCTGCAGAGAGGCTGCTTTGAAAGCAGACCAAGTCAAGAGAGGCGGTGATTCGAGAGAGCATTGGTGACTACTCAAGTGACTCGAAGAAGAAGCCACGACCGCTTGATGGCCAAGGAACAAGATCAACGACCAAGAGATGAGGTACACTCTAACTCATCAAACTCGGACACTAGTGATAGTGATTGTGACACACACACTTCATCACCCACCGATCTTTATTATTCATTAGGCAAAATGATGAAAGATTTTGAACACATTAAATCCTCACACACACTATTGAATGAGGAAAACGACTACTCAAAAGTCAAAACTCAAAGTGACTAAGGAGTTGAGTACTCTAAGTCAAATAGCTAATGAGAATGAAAGTTAAAATTGAAAATACTAAATTAATAGCGAGAAATTCTGCTATAGAAAAGAGGGAGAATGACCTCAAGAATGTTATTGCCTCATTCACTAAGGCATCTAAATCATTGGATGATCTTATTATGAGTCAAAGAGAATGTGGAGACAAGACAGGCTTAGGATTTAATTCCTCTGTGCTATGTCAAACCTCAAAAGTAATTTTGGAAAAAGGATCTTCAAGCCATGAAGAGTCGAAAAATCCAAAACTCTAAATGTTGCACACACATTCACTCCAAAGCACAATAACAAGCAAAAGCGGCCTTGGTTATAAAGGAAAAGGAAAACGACCGAGTTGAGTATCTTTGAAAGGACAAGCGAGAAGAGATTCGGCCGAGTCCTCAACAAACTCCAAGCAGAAAATACTCTGTAAAGAAGAAGCGAGCTACCAAAAACCCCAGAAAATCCATAAAAGAAATACATATGATGGGAATGGTAGAAAATATCCAAGCAAGTGATTGGAATAATGTAAACCATCGGCATAGACTTATGGAATATAAGCCCAAATGGCAAAGGCCTAGAACTCGGCAAAGGTCATTCCAAAAGCATAAGAGCTTTCATCGACACACATATGCACCTAGGCACTACACTCAAAGACACCACAATTACCCAAGAAAGGCAATTGCTAAAACACATATGCGGCATCTGAGAAAAAAGGCAATTTGTATGAACTAAAATCCCCAAGCAATTTGCCAGGATTAATTATGATTATGGCGATAGATGGCAACCCCTTAGAGTCAAATCATTTGGCTATAGGTTGGTTGGATCATCTTACAATTCTAACCCCTCGGGACCCGGACAAGTATGGGTACCTAAAACTTAATTTCCTTGATTGCGGGTTGAGCAGTGAGTGCGAAGGAAACTGGTACATGGATAGTGGGCATTCCCGGACATATGACGGGAAATAAGAAAAATCTGTCAAAATTCAAGGAAGTTAAAGGAGCAAAAGTCATATTTGGAGGAAATGAAGCTCTGGTGAAATAAAGGGCATTGGATCCATCAAGAGGAATGGATTAGAAATCACGGATGTTGCATATGTTGAAGGGCTCAACTTCAATTTCGAGCATCGATCAACTCTGTGACAAGGGCTACAATGTTGGATTCAACATGGGTGTATGCCAAATCAAAGATATTGAATCAAATGAAGTTGTCTTTGCAAGGATGTAGGCGAGAAGAATATGTATGTCGTGGATTGGTCATTGCAACACCGATGCACTGTTTATTAGCAAAAGCACAATTTGAATCAAGTTGGTTTGTGGCACAAAAGCTGAGTCAGTGAATTTGAACTTCCAAGCGATTAACAAGCTTGCGAAGTAATCTTGTAGAAGGACTTCGGACTCGGTATACAAGAAGGAGAGTATATGTGACGCATGTCACAAGAGGAAAACAAATCAAGTCGTCATTCAAAGAAAAGACATGCCCATCCTCAACAAGAATATTGCATCGCTTCATATGGATCTATTTGGCCCGAGTGGAACCGCCAAACATAAGTGGAAAGAAATACACTTTAGTAGTAGTAGATGACTACTCAAGATATACATGGACAATATTCATGTGTAAGAAGAAAGAAACTCTACAAAAACTACCACTGGTGATGAAGAGGATTCAAAAGCGAGAAGAGTCAAACCATTATCAAAATAAGATCGGGAGAGGAAGGCGAGTTTGTCAATGGAATAATAACTCGAGTATTGTATTGAGAATGGTATTGGTCATGAACTATCGGCGGCAAGAACTCCACAACATAATGGAGTTGCGAAAGAAGAAATAGAACCCTCAAAGAAGCGGCAAAGGACCATGTTAGGTAGAAGCGGGGTTACCAAAAAGATTTTGGTGAAGCAATCAACACGACTTGCTACACCCAAAGCAGGATGTATGATAAATAGAGCGGTGACAAAGACTCCTATGAGATCGAATTTGGAAGAAAACCAAATGTTGCATATTTGAGAATATTTGGATGTAAATGCTTCATAAATCACAACAATGGCAAAGACAATCTAAAGGCTTTTGATGCTAAAAGGCGATGAAGGTATCTTCTTAGGATACTCGGTGAAAGCAAAGCCTCTGAGATACTTAACAAAAGGACTATGGTTGCGGAAGAATCCATTCATGTGGTATTTGATGAGCCAAATATAAATGGAGAAGACATTGAAGAATCGGTGATAAAATGATGAATCATCCAACCATCTGAGAAGAGTCCTATCTTCTTTGAAAAGAAAATTTGGAATTATCAATTCAAAAGAAGATGAAATATTTGAATCTCAAAAATAGTGGAAAATTTGCGGCTAAGTGATTCGAGAGAGGCGACCCGGCTTAACACAACAGTGCAAGTCGATTGAATCCGGCTAACTTACTCCAACTTTGATGTAAGATGGTGAGAGATCATCCACGAGAACTTGTCATTGGAGATATAAGAGAAGGTGTCAAAACAAGATCGAACTCAACAAGAAGCCATGTTCACATGCTTCATCTCATAAATAGAGCCCAAAGATGTGTCACAAGCATTGGGCGACACACATTGGATTCAAGCTATGCAAGAAAAGTGAATCGGTTTGAGAGAAATAAAGTATGGGAATTAGTGCAAAGACCCATACATCAAATGTTATTGGAACCAAATGGGTATTGAAATAAGATGAGCGAGGAAGGTTACGTGGTAAGAAACAAAGCAAGACTAGTAGCCAAAGGATATTGCCAAGAAGAAGGGATAGATTTTGATGAAACATTTGCCCCTGTAGCAAGATTGGAAGCTATAAGGATGTTTCTTGCCTATGCGACTCACAAGAATTTCATTGTATATCGAGATGGATGTAAAAGTGCATTCTAAATGGTTTATTGGAAGAAGAAGTGTATGTTGAACAACCTCCAGGATTTTAGTAGAAGACTCTAGGAGATAAGGTATACAAACTCAAGAAAGCCTTGTATGGATTGAAGCGAGGCACCAGGAGCATGGTATGATACCTTGTCACAATTCTAAGCGAAAATGGATTCACAAAAGGAAAAGTAGATAGAACACTTTTCAGAATTCAAGACAAAAAAGTAGTATCTTGCTTGTTCAAATATATGTGAATGACATCATTTTTGGTTCCACAAACAAGAGTGTGTGAAAAGTTTTCAAACCTCATGCAAAATAAATTTGAAATGAGCATGATGGGAGAGTTGACATTCTTCCTTGGACTCCAAGTGAAGCAATTTGAAAGATGGAACCTTCATAAGTCAAACAAAATACACACGGAGATTTAATGAAGAAGTTTGGTATGGAGGAGAAGTCTTACGTAAAAATACCAATGAACACATCGGTCAAAATGGACATGGATGCGGATGGTAAGCACTGTAGATCAAACAAGATCTGAGCACTTATTGGATCATTGCTCTATCTCACGGCAAGCAGGCGGACATCACCTTTCTTTGTAGGTGTATGTGAAAGATTTCAATCTGCTCCAAAAGAAAGCCATATACAGCTGACTAAGAGAATATTGAGATACTTGAAAGGAAGCAAGAAGTAGGCTTATGGTATCGAAGGAAGGTGGATTCAAGCTAATTGGCTATTGGATTCCG
This sequence comes from Rehmannia glutinosa, assembly GCA_016081115.2. Lineage (NCBI taxonomy): Eukaryota > Viridiplantae > Streptophyta > Magnoliopsida > Lamiales > Orobanchaceae > Rehmannia > Rehmannia glutinosa. The sequence goes on from CM071933.1 coordinate 70,454,529, forward strand.
ACTATCTTTGGATGCACGAGTGGACAGGGGAAGAGCACTTGAGGCACATGTCAAATCTTTAGGAAAGCAGGTTGATTTCTGGTTTAGCAAGAAGCAAAACTCAATAGCCACCTCTGGTGAGGCGAGAATACATAGGCTGAAGGCATTTGTTGTGCCAAAGTCTATGGATGAGGCAAGTGAGAGACTATGAAGTTGAAGAAAAAGAAATTCCAATCATGTGTGATAACACAAGTGCAATTGCAATCACTCAAAATCTGTGTTGCACTCAAGAACAAAACATATTGATGTCGAGATATCACTTCATAAGAGATCATGTTGAAAAGAAGGACATCATCCTGGAATATATCTCAAGCGATAAACAACTAGTGATATCTTCACAAAACCATTATGTGAGTCAAGATTTGAAGAACTCAAACATGAGTTGGGACTAATTGGCTGGTGACACTCGAGACGAATCAAAGAAGAGAAATGGAGCAGAAAAGGGGTGGTGAAAAAAAGACGAAAGCAATCGGCTCGATAAATCATTTATATCGGAAAAACTGACTACAAAGTCGGTGATAAATTTGAGTCACTAAAAAAGCTGTGAGAAGTAGAGTTAAATCGGCTAAGGGATAAAATTTGAATAACTTATGAGCAAAGTGACAAAAAGCGATCGTTTTGACTAAGCGGGAATGTTTTAAGGAATACGTCGACATAATGATGATGTGTCTGACGGACATAAAAGCTGCACACCAAGCTTATGATTTGATATAAATCTTTGCCGCATTAAATACGAGACATTAAATGCTCAATAGGCGTGCAAAATCAAGCCGTTGATTTCGATCACATTTCAAAAACCACCCGCACGTCCTTTCATAAACCATATTTAAACCATTTTTATCAGTTTCTCTCTCACACTTCTAAAAGCTGTTCATCTCTTTTCTCTCAAAAGCAAAGGCAAAATACTCTCGAAGCCCTATCTATCTCCAAGTCAATCTACGAGTTTTCCTTGATATAATCTGAGAAATGGCACCAACTTATGACTTTACCAAGTTAGGAAAGCAAATCCACACGGCTCTACGGTGGATTTTGTGGAATGATGAAAGCAGGGTCGGCGACACCCTAGTGAAGAAAATCGTTGAGAAGTTGGAAACATCCGGGCTAAAACCGTTTCTAACGTTAGAATATCCGATGACCTATGTGGAGGAGTCGCACAATTCTCGTGAATCTTTGAGATTCACGATGAAGGAATCAAGTCATCACATTCACGGAAAGCGGTGACTATCTCGCGAGGATTTGGTGAACATTGCTCACTACCCGCATGGAAGGAGCATACGAGATTAAAGAAGGTGATGTAAACTTGGGACGCTTGGAAAGAAATAGCCAAGTCCGACTATCTTTGATAAAATAATATACCACGACAAACAAGAAGCTGATGAAGGAGGATTATCACAAGTTGTTGGATATAGTTGCCAAATGTATCGACATCAAATTTGGCAACTTTGACCAAGCTGTCAAAAGCAAAGCGATTGTAATGGCTGCAATCATCGAAGAAAAAGAAGATAAATGAAATTTGAGTTTGTCTACAATGGACTCTGCCCGAGCGTGGGAACAAATCCTTCAAAGAAGATGGCACATTTGGAGGATCCCTAGGATATGACCTAGTGATTGGCGGCTATTGGAGGTGAAAGGAGTCCCTCTTAGACATGGGAAGGCATTCCATGTTAACAAGAGGATGTTGCAAACAAACCTCTCAGCGCCTGAGAAGAGAGCTTACGCCAAGAGAGGCGACACGGTGAGGGGAATCGGTGACCCGAAGATCTGATTTATTTCCTCTCGGCCAAGAAGAAAAGCTGCCCCTGCGGTATGCTATTAAAGCTCTTGCCCCTGCGCAAAGAAAAAACCAAACATGCTCTGCCCCCTGCAAGTGAGTCACTGCCCGGCGGCCGTGTCTCTGCCCTGCGGCGGCGGTCGAAGGACTCACAAATACCTTCTCCGATCGTCAAAAAAAGGAGAGGCGAGAAAGCGACATCCCGCTCCTCGAGAAAAAGACACCGGCCGCGGCCCCGCCGCTCAAGACTTAGAAGACACGTCTCGAACGAGAAATCCCCTCGGTACAAACTAGGAGACGAAGACGAATTATCAAGCGCTCATTTGGAGAAACCGGTGAGTCGACCACTCGGCTAAAGCAGATCTGGGAGGCTAGCTGGAGAAGTAGAATCTCCATATGTAATTGATGAAGCTTGACAAGTCTTTGAAAGCGATCAGTGAGAGGCAACTTTGAAGACACATCATCGTAGTTCACACAATTTGAAACACAAGAAAAAGCTGCTTTGGAGCGGATAGTGATGTAATGATCCTATCTCCACCTTACCCCGGACATCCAAAATCGTCTGCGTGAGTGGAGAAATGGAAGTTGAGTAAGTCAAGGAGCAGTTCAACGGCCTTAGTTTATAGAAGAAGAAGAAGGCTGCTAAATTTCCTTGGACTAAAAAGCTGTGCTCGACTTTATGATGAAGACAAGCGCTTAGACATCCTGCCAGATTTTCAAGGAAAATGAGAGAGAAAAGCAAGCTGAGGAAGCGAGGCACGTGAGAAGGCAAGCATCCGCCCTATCTCGGCACCCACGAACACACACTTCCTCTCCTTGATGTCTTCTCGGCGGTGATGAGGATCGGGAGATTCTTCTGCTGCCCTCTGAAGAGTTGCAAACGGCAAGCATTGCATGAATCGAGAATCCTTCACGAGCAAAGAGGCGATGGAGAGACCAGGAGAGTCCTCGAACACGGTGAAATCGATCCAATGGGAGTGGTTTAACAAATAGCCGGCTGTTGTTCTGCCACCACTTCCCAGCTCACTCGGAAGAAGCGATAAGGGAGTTGGCGATGGCGGGACAATGGGGACCCCGGTCGAGCCAACCCCTATTGAAGGTGTTTTACCACCGCTGACGTATTTGAACATTCAATCGAAACAGCCGGGAGTTTGGAGACGAGTGACCCCATTCAAGTCACTCGGTGGTGCGCGCCCGGTGGGAAACTCCCTCGGCTGCGGCAAGGTCGGAGGATCTGCGGATGACTCCAGCGAATCAAGGAGGCGAAGGAGAGAAATTACAAACACAAGAAGAACAACAAGTTGCCATCAACGGCTCGAGACGATTGAGGCTGTCTCGGTGAGGTGCCAAGCGCTCACGAAGGCTAATGGGCTGGCGATGCGGTCGAGGCACATGAAGGAACAGCCGCAGGAGTTAACACTGCAGGCGATGAAAGTGCAATCCATGGGGTTGAGACTCAATGGATGCCACCACGAGAAGACCCTAAGGCAGTGACCTTTGTCGAAAGGGAGGACCAAGACCTCATTTGTAGTAGAGAGCTGCTGGAGTGTAATGAAGGCCACGGGAGGTTGAGACTTCCGGGGTAAAGAGGTGAAGTAGAGAACATCCTCTCTGCTATCATCGACCCATCGAGAAGGAGATAAGCGCACTTCATGATTCCCAGGACAATCGATGTCACTTTCTCGGGATCGGAAGGCGAAGAAGAAGCTGAGTCATCCCCATGACAAATCCAAAAAGACTTCAGTGCGGATGTTCCAAGCACGAGCAAGTCGATCCCAAGACTACTCGTCAAACTTTTAACTTTGATGATGAGCCACCAATAGAAATCTCATCATCGTCGATGACGCTTACGATAAGGCGGAGGACGAGTCTCTTTGAAATGGAAAAATCAAATTTGAGACCAACGAAGGCTGTTAAGGCATGTTGAGGCTCGCAAGCGGGTCTACTTCACAACAAAACCCGGTGAACCAAGAGACCAGCTGCGCGAGGCCCCTCAAGCTGCGGCAGGTCGATTCCTAAAAAAAGAACTTCACGCGCACCGCTCATCATCGAACAAATCCCGGTGGGCGGTGATGAATCTTTTATAGAATCCTTTCCTTTTTCTGGGAGGTACCCGACCTCCATGAAGAGTCGAGAGAATGACGCGCACGCTATCACGGACCAGCTCCGTTTTCTCTTGGTACCATTGTTCAGTGCTTATGACTTTGATGTTGTATGGCCAGTTTTATGAAGAAGAATCGGTGAAGTTCGAGAAGTGTTCAAGGCACTATTTCTTTGAGGTTGAAGCGGATGGAGAGGCATCGAGGCCTCTTTGGACATGCGGTTGGACAACAGAGATGCCAACCTTACGGTGATTTAAGAGGCATCTTGATTCGGATAAGGGAATGGTGGCAACAAAGACAAACAATGCGTGTGGAACAAGTCGATTCTTGAGGACATTGTTCAACAAGCTGGTATGGTATGGGAGAGCTGCGCAATGATGCAAAACGAAGGTGAGAGAACATATTGAGCATATGCATGAAGCTCACGCTTTGCCGAGATAAAGGCTGCTGTGTGAGCAAAATACAAATGATCTCGGCGTTTGGAAGAACACATGACTAGAAAATTCAGCCTTCTCGCCATTTGAGATGAAGCGATTTCGGCGAGAATCAACGCCACTCGATCCGAATTCCGTGTTGCATACAACGCAGCGGACTCGAAAAGCGAGAACTCAACCATCGGAAGACTCGACTTCATGCTTGCCGGCATGTTCCACAGGGTTCCTCTATCCTTTGATGATGCCAAAAAGGGGAAGAGGAATACCAAAGCGCTAAAATTTGAGAGAAGAAAGGGAAGCGGTGAGAAGGAAAATCGGTGAGGAAGTCTTGAAACAAAAGAAAGGAAAGCTTGTTGGGGAAGGATCAACGGATGTGACTTTGATGATTGCACAAACCCCCAACAAGGTCACATCACGGTGACATTATAAGCGGCAAACTCCCGTGACTCGCCACTCTAACACTGCTATATCCATGGGATGATAAGAGAAAAACTATTGAAGCGAGGGGATGAAGGAAGTGGAAGGAAGAATGGATGCCGAATCATGAATATCTTGAAAGAACACGGAGGCATTCGGTGAAGCGGAGACACTTATGCCATCTCGGATGTCGGGACGAGCCCGCGATCGGTTGATGAATTTAAAACGCTCGAATCGGGGATACTTTGCAAATATGTCTATGGCTCAAGCTTGGGACTTATCTTGGGAAAAGGGTCTCACGTTATGTGAAGAAGGCGTGACGAGAATGAGACTAAGCGATCGCTCTGCTAGTCACTCCGGTCACTCATTTGGAAAGAAGAAGACCCCGATCTGATATCGCCCGAGGGTAGAGGAAGAAGCGATAGTGGAGGAAGAAGCTTGGACCTAGGCCTCGCCCAAAAACATTGAATATGTGGATCCGGGGAAAGAAATGAGGGATCTCTTTGGTGGAGCTTGACCAAGTATCAAATTTGCAAGTGGCGAAAACTAATGTTGAGTATGTGAAAAGACTAGAAGAAGAAAACAAGAGACAAACTCGGCTATGGGAGGAAAGACATGAAAGAATAAGAAGAGATGAAGGCTGGCGGGAAAGGCATATGAAAAGAAAAAGAAAGCGGTGACGACGAGAAAAAAAAAGAAGAAGAGAAGAAGATCTTGATCAAGATGAAAGAAGGAGGCAATGAAGGAGATGAAGTGTTCTTTGTCCACCCTTCGTGTATTTTATTATGTAAATACATACAATGTAAGTCTTACGTAATAAAGCTATAAATTCTTTTTTTTTTTTTTGTGAAGACATATATGTGCTCACGATACACCTTTGTGATTGTGTAAAAGAACAAGAATGATATGATCAATAAACGGATCTATTCTGCGCATACATTCTATGTCAATACACTATCTGTATGTATCTTTGCTATTTGCATTTTTGAATGGTTTAAGTTTTGGCATCATCAAAAAGGGGAAATTGTTAGGAATTTTATTGTTTAGATTTTGATGAATGCCATGTAAAACTTAGAATAGAAAGTTGGCACCCCAATTCTTGTTGTAAAATGCATTGTAATAAATAGAGGTGGCCAAGGTGAGTTAAGTCACTACGCCCTAACATGCAAGAAGACAAGCGAAGACTTGAAGGAAGACTCATTGTGAGGCACTAAGAATGGCAAAGAAGAGTGAAGACGAAACTCTCTTGGAGAAGCGGTGAGATGCGGTGAGTGGAGCATCGGTCAAGTCAACTCAAAAAAGCCAAGTCTCAAGTTGAAGTGACGGAAAAGTCATCCGATGATTGGAAGCGACTCTAAGTCACCTGGGAAAGCAAGAAAATGCGGTCAAGTCGAGATAAGCGTAAAAAAAGAACCGTTGCAGAAATCAAGAGATTTACTTAAACAAGTAATATCTCCATACCATCTTTCTCGGAGTGCTCGGTCCCGAAGCGTGCAAAAGGAATGAACGATGGGAAGCACCACACCGTGTCGAGAACTACGAAAAGGTGAAAGAACAATTCATACGAGGAAATGGCAATTCCAAGAAGCGCAACAAGACAAGACAAATTATTGCAAAGTGACTTTCAAAAATAAGCCTATCTCTTCGGGCAAATTTTTGAAAGTTCACTATAAAAGGCTGAGGAGTTTGTTTGAGAAGAAGGATGACACACAAGAAGAGAAAAATCCGAACTAAAAACGTTCAAGCAATTATCGAGAAAAACCTAAAACATTCTCAATCCTCAAGCCTACATTACGAAGTACATCAATCCAACACTCACTTTGTGAAGGAAAGAGAACTTCAATCGGTTGAAGAGGAAACTTTTGAAGAAAAGGGGTCTACATTCGGGAAGGATTGTAGGAAGGTTCAAGGTTGAACCAAGTCTTAAGCTTTTGGAGGGCTTCGTGATCAAATCCAAGAGCTTGAGCAAGTGTTTGTAGTAGCAAAGCGGTGCTGCCTGTGAAGAAGGTGAGTCGTCGCGAGAAGCGGTGAGTGATCAAGGCGTCTCGGTGAGTCCCAAAGGATCAAGTCATTTGTGTGATCAAGACTTGTATACGGTACATTACCACTTTGTAAAGCGATCATTACTTAGTGGATTCCTCCGAGGAGTTGGAGAAGAGAGGAGTAGAAGAATTACCCCATCTTGAACCTCTATAAAAATTTCATTGTGTCATTTACATTTCAAACACTTAAATTCTGCATTTTTAGCTGCTTATATCTCTTTGATAAATTTGCTATCCACTTGATAATTTATAAGTACTAAATCAAGCTCTAAAATCTTGCTTAATCAAATTTAAGGGTGTTAAGTCTTCCTGAAAACAAAACCACGGTTGAGTCAAATTATAGCCAGCAATTTGAGTTCTCCATCAACGGCTCAATTTGAGTGCATTTGAGAGATTAACTCTCTTGAGTGACTAATCTGTTGTCCATCAAGGACACGGTGTGTAGAATCAACTCTGTAGATTTAAAAGGACTAAATCGAAAATTTGGTAAGGTTTATTCAACCCCCCCTTCTAAACCTTACACTTACACCCCTTGGGACCTACAAGTGGTATCGGAGCGGTTGGTTCATTGAACCCTCATGCTTTCAGTTCTTGAACTAGATCTCCAAACTTTTCAAAGTCTGCTTTAGTACTTAAACCTTCAAAACTCTTTTCTATCATTAAAAGTTATTATCATGGAAACAAATTTGACACGCATCCCTATGTTCACTATTGAAGAATTTGATGATTGGAAAATTCGTATGCAGGCTCATCTATCAGCATTACATGATGAGATGTGGATAGTGATAGAAGATGGGCGCTGCAAATCTTAAAGGTGAACACAGCTGTAAGAAGAGCTGCAGCTGAAGGAGAAGAGGACACACAATTACACCCCCCCCCTTCTAAACCTTACACTTACACCCCTTGGGACCTACAATACCTTCATCAGCTTTAGCATCAAAAGCCTTTAGATTGTCTTTGCCATTGTTGTGGATGAAGCATTTACATCAAATATTCGAAATATGCAACATTTGGTTTTCTTCGGTCCAAATCTCATAGGAGTCTTTGTCGGTTATCATTTTATCATACATCTGTTTTGGGTGTAGCAAGTTGTGTTGATTGCTTGACCCAAAATCTTTTTGGTAACCTGCTTGACTAACATGGTCATTCTTTCTTCTTTGAGAGTTTTGTTCTTCTTTACGCAACTCCATTCTGTTTGTGGAGTTCTTTTTCTTGATAGTTCATGACCAATACCATTTTCAATACAATCTTGAGTTATTATTCCATTGACAAACTCGGTTCCTGCATCGATCTTATTTTGATAATGGTTTGGCTTTTCTCATTTTGAATTCTCTTCATCAATTTGTGGTAGTTTACGTAGAGTTTCTTTCTTCTTACACATGAATATTGTCCATGTATATCTTGAGTAGTCATCTACTACCACCAAGGTGTATTTCTTCCCACTTATCTATTTGGTTCCTTTGGGCCAAATAGATCCATATGTAGTAGATGCAATATTCTTGTTGAAGATGAACATGTCTTTTCTTTGAATGAAGATTTGATTTGTTTTTCCTTCGACATGCATCACATATACTCTCCTTCTTGTATCTTGAGTGCGGAAGTCCTTCCACAAGATTACTTCTTGCAAGTTTGTTAATCGTTTTGAAATTTAGGTGACTCGACTTTTTTTTGTGCCACGACCAACTTGATTGATTTGTGCTCTTTGCTAATAGGCGGTGATGTGTGTAGTGGTTGACCAATCTACTACATACATGTTCTTTTGTCGCATCCTTGCAACACAACTTCATTCGATTGATATCTTTGATTTGGCATACACCATGTTGAATCCAACATTGTAACCCTTGTCACGAGTTGGTGATGCTCGATAAGTTGAAGTTGAGTCCTTCAACATATGCAACATCGTGATTTCTAATCCATTCCTCTTGATGGATCAATACCTCTTATTTCACCGGGAGCTTCATTTCCTCCAAATATGACTTTTGCTCCTTTAACTTTCTTGAATTTTGACAGATTTTTCTTATTTCTGTCATATGCGGAACGACCACTATCCATGTACCAGGTTCCTTGGCACTCGTTTATTCCTTGAACACGCAATCAAGGAAATTAAGTTTTAGGTACCCATACTTATGCAGGTCTGAGGGAGTTAAATTGTAAGATGATCCAACCAACCTATAGCCAAATGATTTGACTCTAAGGGGTTGCCATCTATCGAGTGCCATAATCATAATTAATCCTGGCAAATTGCTTGGGGATTTAGGTTCATCTGATTGTCTCTTTTGTGCGTATGCTGCATATGTGTTTTAGCAATTGCCTTCCTTGGGTAATTGTGGTGTCTTTGAGTGTAGTGCCTAGGTGCATATGTGTCTTTGATGAAAGCTCTTATACTTTTGGAATGGCCTTTCTTTGAGTTCTAGGCCTTTGCCATTTGGGCTTATATTCCATAAGTCTATCTTTGATAGTTCACATTATTCAATCACTTGGCTTGGATATTTTCTACCATTCCCATCATATGTATTTCTCTTATAGATTTTAAGGGGTTTTGGTAGCTCTCCTTCTTCTTTACGGAGTATTTTATGTTTGGAGTTCTTTGAGGAACTCGGTGAATCTCTTCTCGGTTGTCCTTTCGGCGCACTCAATTTGGTTGTTTTCCTTTTCCTTTATAACCAAGGCCGGTTTGCTTGTTATTGTGTTTTGGAGTGAATGTGTGTGCAACATTTAGAGTTTTGGATTTTTCGGACTCTTCATGGCTTGAAGATCCTTTTTCCAAAATTACTTTTGAGGTTTGACATAGCACGAGAGGAATTAAATCTAAGCTTTGTCTTGTCTCCACATTCTCTTTGACTCAAAATAAGATCATCCAATGATTTGGATGCCTTAGTGAATGAGGCGATAACATTTTGAGTCATTCTCCTCTTCTCTATAGCGGCAATTTCTGCTATTAATTTAGCATTTTCGACCTTTAAACTTTCATTCTCATCGGCTATTTGACTTAGAGTACTCGGCTCGTTAGTCGGCTTTGAGTTTTTGACTCTTGAGTAGGCTGTTTTCCTCATTTAATAGTGTGTGTGAGGATTTAATGTGTTCAAAATCTTTCATCATTTTCCTAATGAATCATAAAGATCGAGTGGGTGATGAAGTGTGTGTGTCACGATCACTATCACTAGAGTCGAGTTTGATGAGTTAGAGTGTACCTCATCTTCTTGGTCGAGTTGATCTTGTTCTTTGGCCATTAAGCGGATCGGGCTTCTTCTTCGAGTCACTTGAATAGTCGGCTTCTTTGCTCTCACGAATCGGCTATATCTTTTGACTTGGTTGTTTTGTGATCTCTGCGGCCAACATTGCCTTTCTCTTTTCTTGTCTTCTTTCTCGAAGACCTTTCTTTCTTCTTCATTTACGTATTTGTTGACTACGAGGATATGGGCCGATCAATGGCATAGTGACACTGGTTGTCTACTGATTCAGCATAGATATTCAACCTTTTGATCACTCTTTCCATTCTTGGATTGTCGGCCCTTTGATATTGACTTTTTGATGATCTATTCTCTTGGTTGGCCTATCTTCCCTTGATTTGGAGGGAGCGAGTGTCTTCTACGGAAGATTCACCCTTTCCTCTCTTGTAGTTCTTATTGAAGAACTTGTTGAACCTCTTAACCATCGGGGCTATTTCTTACGGGTCAATGACTTTGACCTCGGCTCTCTTCCCATCTTTAACAATTAGAGCGGTTGTTTTGGAGTGCATTTGTCTCTTCGCAGTCTTTTCTTCTCGGCTCAAACTCGTAGGCTTTGAGGTGCGAGAATAATTCATGGTTGGATGTCTTTGATAGGTCTATGGAATGTCTCGGTGCCATGACCTTCATTTCCCATTAAATTTGGAAGACTTTTTAGGATCTTCATACACATTTTCATACATGTGTATATTCCTTTCCAAGTGCGACGACTCATTTGTGATTTTACGTGAACCGAGCATCCAGTTGATCAGGTTTTCTCCGAGATCATTTTGAAGTTCTCAAATTTTGTACTGACCATTTTGATAATTTGTTTTCTTTGATTTGCTCACGAGCCTTCACAAATCAATGAAACTTGTCCCAGATTTCTTTAGCCGTTTTGCATGATTTGACTTTATTGAACATGGCTTTGTCAAGGTTTTGTAAAGGATGTCCTTGGCTACATTGTCCAGGTTGTATCTTTTGTCATCATTTGTCCACTCGGTTCTTGGTTTTCAACCATGACAGTGCAGGAGCAACATCCTCTTCTCTCCAGTGACTCTTCTTACGATTGTGTTCACCTTTAAGATTTGCGGTGGCCCATCTTCTATCACTATCCACATCTCATCATGTAATCTTTGATAGATGAGCTGCATACGAATTTTCCAATCATCAAATTCTTCAATTGTGAACATAGGGATGCGTGTCAAATTTGCTTCCATGATAATAACTTTTAATGATAAAAAGAGTTTTGAAAGTTTAAGTACTAAAGCGGACTTTGAAAAGTTTGGAGATCTAGTTCGATAACGGTGCGGAGGGTTCAATGAACCAACCGCTCACGATACCACTTGTAGGTCCCAAGGGGTGTAAGTGTAAGGTTTAGAAGGGGGTTGAATAAACCTTACCAAATTTTCGTTTTAGTCCTTTTAAATATTCAGAGTTAATACTACACAGATGTGTCCTTGATGGACAACCAATTTAGTTAATCAGTAGAGTTAGTCTCTCACAGACTCAACTGAAGCTGTTGATGGAATAACTCGGTTTGTTGGGTCTAAATTAACTCAACTGTGGTTTTGTTTTATTGGAAGACTTAACACCCTTAAGTTTGATTAATCAAGGATTTAGTTCTTGATTTAGTACTTATAAATTATCAAGTGGATAGCAAATATGTCAGCAGAATTAAACAATTAAGATGCAGAAATTAAAGTGCAGAAATATAAATGACACAATAAGATTTTTATAGAGGTTCGAAGATGGGGTAATTCTTCTACTCCTCTCTTCTCCAACTCCTGGAGGAATCCACTAGGTATTGATCAATATACAAAGTGGTAGCAGTCCGGATACAAGTCTTGATCACACAGTTGACTTGTTCCTTTGGGACTCGGTTTGGAGACGCCTTGATCACTCGGTGGCTTCTCGTGCGACTCGGCCTTCTTCACGAGGTAATTTTGCGCTTGCTACTTCTGACTCACTTGCTCAAGCTCTTTGGATTTGATCGAAGCCCTCCAAAAGCTTAAGACTTGGTTCGACCTTGAACCTTTCTACAATCCTTCGTGGAATGCGAGACCCCTTGATTTTTCAAGTATTTTCCTCTTCAAGCTGATTGAAGTTATCTTTCATTCACGGTGAGTGTTGGATTGATGTTCTTCGTAGTGTAGGCTTGAGGATTGAGAATGTTTGATTTTCTAATAATGGCTTGAGCGTTTTTGGTTGGTCGTAAGTTGTGTCTCTCTTGTGTCACTCATTCTCAAATAAACTCCTCGGCCTTTTATAGTGATCTTTCAAAAATTTGCCCGTTGAATAGATAGGCTTATTTTTGAAAGTCACTTGCGATCGTTGGCTTGTCTTGTTGCGATCCTTGGAATTGCCATTTCCTCGTATGAATTGTTCTTTCACCTTTTGAGTTCGACACGGTGTAGTGCTTCCCATTGGTTCATTCCTTTTGCACGCTTACGGGGGTGAGCACTCGAGAAAGGTGATATGGAGATATTACTTGTTTAAGTAATTCTCTTGATTTACGTGCAACGGATCTTTTCTGATTATCTCGACTTATTGCATTTCTTTGCTTTTCCCAGGTGACTTAGAGTCGAACTTCCAATCGTGGATGACTCTTGTCACTTCAACTTGAGACTTGGCTTTTCTTGAGTTGACTTGATCGATACTCCACTCATTTGCATCTCATTTGCTTCTTCATTAGAGTTCCGTCTACTCTTCTTTTCCATACTCAATTTGTCTCGCGCGGAGTCTTCTTCTAGTCTTGATTGTCTTCTTGCATGTTAGGGGCGTGGCGACTTAACTCGGCAGCGGACTCTATGTATTACAATGCATTTTACAACAAGAATTGGGGTGCCAACTTCCTACTCTAAGTTTTACATGGCATTCATCAAAATCTAAACAACAATTTTCCTAACGAGGGAATCATCACGACCAACTGGTATTTGTTGATGATGAGAGGTGCGCGTGAAGTTCCTTTTGAAGTCAAACCTGCTGCGGCTTGGGGAGCTGCGCGATGGACTCTGTTGCGGTAAAGTCTGTTGTGAAGTGGACCCGACTTGCTGAGCCTGTTGTCTCAGCGGCCGTTGGTCTCATTTGGTTTCTCCGATTGAGTGGACTAGTCCTCGACCTTATCGAAGCGTCATCGGACGATGATGAGATTTCCATTGGTGGCTCATAATCAAAATTGAAAGTTTGACAAGTAGTCTTGAGATCGGACTTGCTCGTGCTCGGAACATCTGCGGTGAGTCTTTTGGATGCATCACGGGGGATGACTCGGCTTCTACCCGTCGCCCGATCCCCGAGAAAGGTTACATCGGGATTATCCGGGAATCATGAAGCGCGCTTATCTCCTTTTCGGATGGGTCAATGATAGCGGGAGAGATGTTCTCTACTTGACTTCTTTACCCAGGGAAGTCTCAACCTCCCGTGGGCCTTCATTACCTCCTGCGGTCTCTTGCAGCGAGGCACTGGACCTCCTTTCGGACGGTGTCATTTGTCTTAGGGTCTTTGTGGTGGCATCCATTGGAGTCTCAACCCCAAGGATTGCACTTTCATCGCCAGTGTTAACTCCCGGGGCTATTCCTTCATGTGCCTCGGCGCATCGGCGGCGTCATTAGCCTTCTTGAGAGCGATTGGCACCTCGGTGAGGCAGTTTCAACTATCGAGCTTCGTTGATGGCAACTTCTTTGTTCGTTTTGCGTTTGTACTTTCTCCACTTCGCCTCCTAGATTCGTTGTGGAGTCATCTGCGGCATTCTCAGGCCTTCTTTGCGGTGGAGGAGTTTCCCCCTCGGTGGCGCACCCGGCTAAGTAACTTGGAATGGGGTCACTCGTCTCCAAACTCCCGGTTGTTTTCTTGAGTGTTCGGCTCTTGGGGCGGTGGTAAGACACCTTCATTAGGGGTTAGCTCAGCTGGGGTCCCCACTAACCAAGTTTCATCGCCGGTTCCTTAATTCCTTCTTCCGAGTGGTGGGGAAGTGGTAGCGATAATAACGGTGGCGATTTCTTTGAACCACTCCCATTGGATCAATTTCGGATGTGTTACGGAGGACTCTCTGGTCCCTCCATCAATCTTTTCTCGTGAAGGATTGCGGATTCGTGCAATGCTTGCTTTGCATTTGCAACTTTTACGTGGCGGCCAGTCGGATCTTCATCTTTGTCAGATAAGATATCAAGGAGAGGATGTGTGTGTTACGTAGTGCGGAGATAGGCGGATCTTTGGCCTTCTCACGTGCCTCGGCTTCCTCTGCTGTCTTTCCTTCTCCTTGTCCTTGAAGATGCAAGATATCGTGCGATTTTCTTCATCCGTGCTTGGACCCACAGTGGTCACTCAAGGAAGTTCGGCGAGTTCCTCTTCTTGTTCGATAAACTCGGGTCGTTGGGCTGTTCCTGGATCGACTCAATTTCCACTTCCTCCACTCACATGACGATTTTGGATGTGCGGGTAAGGTGGGGATAGGATCATCACATCACTATCGCTCTATCGGCTTCTTCTTGTGTCTCAGTGCGTGGACTACATCTATTTCTTGATTTACCTCTGTTGATCGCCTTGCCGAGACTTCATTTGTTTCATCAATTACATCGGGGACTCTCTTGCTTCAGCGGTTTAAGTATTTGTTCGGTGAGTGGTGACTCATTTGGTTTCTCAAGCTCGGAGCGCTTGATGATTCTTCTTCGTCTTCTACTTTGTACGAGAGGATTTACGGTTCGAGAGACGATTCTTACGAGTCTTGGCGCGGGGTGGTCTTTGGTGTCTTTAGGAGGTGGCCGTCTTGGCTTATCGAGATCTCCTATTTTTGATGATACGAGAAGATAGTTGAAGTCCTTCTCGGCCGGCTCTTCTTTGGGGCGGGAGACACGAGCTGCGAGGGGCGGTGACTGCTGCGGGGGGAAGCGAGTTTGACTTTCTTTCTTTGCGGGAAGCGGATCTTCTTCTTTGCATTGCGGGCGACTTTTCTTCTTTGGTGGAGAGGAAAGCAGTTGTATCTTGAGGGTCGGTGATTCCCCTCACTCGTGTCGGCTCTCTTGGCGTAGGCTCTCTTGTGCGCCGAGAGAGGTTTGATCGAACATCCTCTTGTTAACATGGAACGCCTTTCCATGTCAGAGGACTCCTTTCACCTCCATCACCTGCCAATCACCAGGCCATATCTGGGATCCTCCAAATGTGCCATCTTCCTTGAAGGATTTGTTCCTACGTTACGGCATAGTCTGTAGACAAACAAACTCGGCCCGAGTTTATTTTCCTTTTTTCAATGATCGCGCCATCACGATCAACTTTGCTTTTGTGATTGGTCAAAGCTGCCAAATTTGATGTCAATACATTTGGCAACTATGTCCAACGACTTGTGATAATCCTCCTTGGTGACCTCTTGTTTGTTGTGTAAACTATTTTATCGGTATAGTCGGGCTTGGCTATTTCCTTCCAGCGGCAATGCCAGGTTTACATCGGCCGTTAATTTCGATGCTCCTTCCCGTTGGTAGTGGCGGTGTTGACCAAATCCTTGGCGAGAGATGGTGAGCTTCTTTCCGTGAGCAGATGACTTTATCCCTTCATCGTGAATCTCGGCATTCACGTAGAAGCTGTGCGACCTCTCTACATAGGTCATCGGATATTCCGGCATCGAAAGCGATTTATTGAGGCGTTTCCAATTTCTCGGCAATTTTCTTCACTAGGGTGTCATCGGACCCTGTTTCACCATCGTCGAAATCCACATGACCCGGTGTGGATTTGTTTTCCTAACTTGACAAAATCATAGGTTGGTGCCATCCTTGAGGATTTTACCGAAGAAAACTTATAGATTGATTTGAAGATAGATAGGGTTTTGAGAAAAATTTTGCCTTTCTTCGAGAGAGAGAAATGAACAGTTTTGGTAGTGTGTGAGAGAAAGGGCGAAAATAGTTTAAGTATGGTTTATGAAAGGGCGTGCGGTGGTTTTGAAATGTGATCGAAATCAACGGCTTAGATTTTGCGCCCGATTTAGCATTTAATGTCTCGTATTTAATGCGGCGGCATTTATATCAATCATAAGCTTGGTGTGCGGCTTTTTTGCATGTGCAGCGTCATAATTATCTTGACGTAATCCTTAAAAACATTCGCTTAGTCAAAGCATTTGCGTTTTTGTCACTTGGCTCATAAATGATTGACTTTTGCCCTCGGTGGTTTAGCTCTTCTTTTCACATTCCTCTTTGTGACTAAAATTTGTCGGTGACTTGGTATAGTTGTCTTTCCGTCTGGTGATTTACTTAGGCTGATTTGTGAGTTCGACTCTTTTTCCCTTTTTGTGTTCCATTTCTTTTCTTTGATTCTTAGTGTCGGCTCGGCTCAATTAACCCTAACTCATGCTTGAGTTCTTCAAATCTTGACTCACATAATGGTTTTGTGAAGATGTCGGCCAATTGTTTATCGGTTGAGATATATTCCAAGATGATGTCCTTCTTTTCAACAAGATCTCTTATGAAGTGATGTCGACATCGATATGCTTTGCTCTTGAGTGCAACACGAGGATTTTGAGTGATTGCAATTGCACTTGTGTTATCACACATGATTGGAATTTCTTTTCCTCAACTTCATAGTCTCTCGGTGATGTCTCATCCATAGGATTTGGGCACTGATAGTTTGCCCATGACTATGTATTGCAGCCTTCATTTTGTAGAGGTGGGTATTGAATTTTGCTTCTTGCTAAACCAGGAAATCGGCTGTTTCTAGCATTTGACATGTGCACGAGGTGTTTTCTGTCACTCTGCATCCGGCATAGTCAGTCGAATAGCCAATTAGCTTGAATCCACCTTCCTTTGGATACCATAAGCCAACTTCTTGGCTTCCTTTCAAGTATCTCAATATTCTCTTAGGCATTTCTTTGTCATATGGCTCTCTTTTGGGGCGATTGAAATCTTGCACATACACCTACAACAAAGGTGATGTCGGCGCAACTTCTTTGTGAGATAGAGCAATGATCCAATAAGTGCTCGTATCTTGTTTGATCTGGGCTTGCCATCTGCATCCATGTCCATTTTGGTGATGTATTCATTGGTATTTTTCGAGAAGACTTCTCCTCCATACCAAATTTCTTCATTAAATCTACGGTGTATTTTTTTGACTTATGAAGGTTCCATCCTTGATTGTTTCACTTGGAGTCAAGAAAGAATGTTAGCTCTCCCATCATGCTCATTTCAAATTTACTTTGCATGAGGTTTGAAAATTTTTCACACTGACTCTTTGTTTGTGGATCCAAAAATGATGTCATCCACATATATTTGAACAAGCGTATACTCTTTTTGTCTTGAATTCGAAAAGTGTTCTATCTACTTTTTCTTTTGTGAATCCATTCTCGGTTAGGAATTGTGACAAAGTATCATACCATGCTCGGGTGCTGTTTCAATCCATACAAAACTTTCTTGAGTTTGTATACCTTATCTCCAATAGTCTTACTGCTCAAATGCGGAGGTTGTTCAACATACACTTCTTCTTCCAATAGACCATTTAGGAATGCACTTTTTACATCCATCGATATACAATGAAATTCTTGTGAGTGCATAGGCAAGAAACATCCTTATAGCTTCCAATCTTGCTACGAGGAGCAAATGTTTCATC
The DNA here is from genome assembly GCA_016081115.2 of Rehmannia glutinosa. Lineage (NCBI taxonomy): Eukaryota > Viridiplantae > Streptophyta > Magnoliopsida > Lamiales > Orobanchaceae > Rehmannia > Rehmannia glutinosa. The sequence goes on from CM071933.1 coordinate 70,472,124, forward strand.
AAAATCTATTCCTTCTTCTTGGCAATATCCTTTGGCTACTAGTCTTGCTTTGTTTCTTACCACAGAACCTTCTTCGTTCATCTTGTTTACGAACACCCATTTAGTACCAATAACATTTTGATGTGTGGGTCTTTGAACTAATTCCCATACTTTATTTCTTTCAAGCTGATTGACTCTTCTTGCATAGCTTGAATCAATGTGTGTCATCAATGCTTGTAACACATCTTTGGGCTCTATTTGCGAGATAAAGCATGTGAACATGGCTTCTTGTTGAGTTCGGATCTTGTTTTGACACCTTCTCTTATATCTCCAATGACAAGTTACGGTGGATGGTCTCTCGGCCATCTTACATCAGGTTGAAGTAAGTTGGCTGGATTCAATCGTCTAGCGGTGTGTTGCTTTGATCGACTCTTTAGTAGTCACTTAGCTGCAAATTTTCGGTTTGTTTTTGAGATTGATTATCTCATCTTCTTACGAGTTTATAATTCGGCTTGACTTGATTATAGGGACTCTTACGTATGGTTGGATGATTGACTTATCGGTGACTCTTCAATGTCTTCTCCATTTACATTTGGCTCATCGAATACCACATGAATGGATTACGCAACCATAGTCCTTTTGTTGAGTACTCTGTAGGCTTTGCTTTGGTTGAGTATCTAAGAAGATACCTTCATCGCTTTAGCATCGAAGGCCTTTAGATTGTCTTTGCCATTGTTGTGGATGAAGCATTTACATCAAATATTCTAAAATATGCAACATTTGGTTTTCTTCGATCCAAATCTCATAGGGAGTCTTTGTCATTTGTCTGTTTATCATACATCTGTTTTGAGTGTAGCAAGTTGTGTTGATTGCTTGACCCAAAATCTTTTTGGTAGCCCTTGACTAACATGGTCTTCTTCTTTGCTTCTTTGAGAGTTTTGTTCCTTCTTTCGCAACTCCGTTCTCTTTGTGGAGTCCTTTGCTGAGATAGTTCATGACCAATACCATTTTCAATACAATCTTGAGTTATTATTCCATTGACAAACTCGGTTCCTCATCACGATCTTATTTTGATAATGGTTTGGCTCTTCTCGTTTTGAATCCTCTTCATCAATTTGTGGTAGTTTATGTAGAGTTTCTTTCTTCTTACACATGAATATTGTCCATGTATATCTTGAGTAGTCATCTACTACCACCAAGGTGTATTTCTTTCCACTTATCTTTGTTTGGTTCCTTTGGGCCAAATAGATCCATATGTAGTAGATGCAATATTCTTGTTGAAGATGGACATGTCTTTTCTTTGAATGAAGATTTGATTTGTTTTCCTTCGACATGCATCACATATACTCTCCTTCTTGTATCTTGAGTGCGGAAGTCCTTCCACAAGATTACTTCTTGCAAGCTTGTTAATCATTTTGAAATTCAGGTGACTCGGCTTTTTTGTGCCCACGATGACTTGATTCAATTTGTGCTCTTTGCTAATAGGCAGTCTTTGGGTGTAGCGGTTGACCAATCTACTACATACATGTTCTTTTGTGCTGCATCCTTGCAACACAACTTCATTCGATTCACCTCCTTGATTTGGCATATACCCATGTTAAATCGACATTATAGCCCTTGTCCACGAGTTGGTGATGCTTAGCAAGTTGAAGTTGAGTCCTTCAACATATGCAACACATCGTGATTTCTAATCCATTCCTCTTGATGGATCAATGCCTCTTATTTCACCAGGAGCTTCATTTCTCCAAATATGACTTTTGCTCCTTTTACTTCCTTGAATTTTGACAAATTTTTCTTATTTCTGTCATATATGCGGAAGCACCACTATCCATATACCAGGTTCCTTGGCACTTTCGGTATTCGTTCCTTGAACTGCAATCAAGGAAATTAAGTTTTAGGTACCCATACTTTATGCAGGTCTGAGGGGTTAAATTGTAAGATGATCCAACCAACTTATAGCCGATGATTTGACTCTAAGGGGTTGCCATCTATCAGTGCCATAATCATAATTAATCTTGGCAAATTGCTTGGGGATTCTAGGTTCACCACAATTTGTCTCTTTTGTCTGTATGCTGTGTATAAGTTTTGCAATCGCCTTCTTTAGGTAATTGTGGTGTCTCGAGTGTAGTGCTAGGTGCATATGTGTCTTTGATGAAAGTTCTTATACTTTTGGAATGGCCTTTGTTGAGTTCTAGGCCTTTGCCATTTGGGCTTATATTCCATAAGTCTATCTTTGATGGTTCACATCATTCAATCGGCTTGGCTTGGATATTTTCTACCATTCCCATCATATGTATTTCTTTTATAGATTTTCTGGGGTTTTGGTAGCTCTGCTTTCTTTGAGAATATTTTGTTTGGAGTTTCTTTGAGGAACTCGTTGAATCTCTTCTCGAGTTGTCCTTTCGAGTGCACTCACTGGCATTTGTTTTCCTTTTCCTTTATAACCAAGGCCAGTTTGCTTGTAATTGTGCTTTGGAGTGAATGTGTGTGCAACATTTAGAGTTTTGGATTTTTAGACTCTTCATTGCTTGAAGATCCTTTTTCCAAAATTACTCTCGAAAGTTTGACATATCACGGAGGAGTTAAATCCTAAGCTTTGTCTTGTCTCCACATTCTCTTTGACTCATAATAAGATCATCTAATGATTTAGATGCCTTAGTGAATGAGGCAATAACATTTTTGAGGTCATTCTCCCTCTTTTCTATAGCAGCAATTTCTGCTATTAACTTGACTTTTTCAGCCTTTAAACTTTCATTCTCATCGGCTATTTGACTTAGAGTACTCGGCTCGTTAGTCATTTGTGAGTTTTGGCTCTTGAGTAAATTTGTTTTCCTCATTTAGTAGTGTGTGTGAGGATTTAATGTGTTCAAAATCTTTCATCATTTTGCTAATGAGTCATAAAGATCGAGTGGGTGATGAAGTGTGTGTGTCACAGTCACTATCACTAGAATCCGAGTTTGATGAGTTAGAGTGTACCTCATCTTCTTGGTCGGAGTTGATCTTGTTCCTTGGCCATCAAGCAGATCGGGCTTCTTCTTGAGTCACTTGGTAGTCGGCTTCTTTGCTCTCTGAATCATTTGTTTCTCTTGACTTGGTTTGTCTAAGCGGTTTCTGCGTGACCATCATTGCTTTTTTCTTTTCTTGTCTTCTTTCTCTAAAGACCTTTCTTTCTTCTTCATTCTGTATTTGTTGACTACGAGGATATGGGACGATCAATGGCATAGTGACCTGGTTGTCTGATTCAGCATAGATATTGACCTTTTGATCGACTCTTTCCATTCTTGGATTTTCGGCCCTTTGATATTGACTTTTTGATGATCTGTTCTCTTGGTTGGCCTATCTTCCCTTGATTTGGAGGGGGTGAGTGTCTTACGGAAGATTAGCCCTTTCCTCTCTTGTAGTTCTTATTGAAGAACTTGTTGAACCTTTTAACCATCGGGGCTATTTCTTACGGATCAATGACTTCTTTGACCTCGGCTCTCTTCCCATCTTTAACAATTAGAGCATTTGTTTTGGGTGAGATGTCTCTTCTTGGTCTTTTCTTCTCGGCTCAAACTCGTAGGCTTTGAGGTGCGAGAATAATTCATGGTTGGATGTCTTTGATAGGTCCATGGAATGTCTTAGTGCCATGACTTTCATTTCCATTCAATTTGGAAGACTTTTAGGATCTTCATACACATTTCCTTCTATGTATATTCCTTTCCAAGTGCGGATAGCTCGTTGGTGATTTACGTGAACCGAGCATCCGGTTGATCCAGGTTTTCTCCGAGATCATTTTGAAGTTTTCAAATTTATGTACCCCTTTGATAATTTGTTTTCTTTGATTTGCTCACGAGCCTTCACAAATCAATGTTAGCTTGTCAGATTTCTTTAGCCGTTTTGCATGATTTGACTTTATTGAACATGGCTTTGTCAAGGTTTTGTAAAGGATGTCCTTGGCTACATTGCCCAGGTTGTATCTTTTTGTCATCATTTGTCCATTCGGTTCTTGGTTTTCAACCATGGGTGATGGGAGCAACATCCTCCTCTCCTTCGGTGCTCTCTTCTTACGAGATGTGTTCACCTTTAAGATTTGCGGTGGCCCATCTTCTATCACTATCCACATCTCATCATGTAATCTTTGATAGATGAGCACATGCATACGAATTTTCCAATCATCAAATTCTTCAATTGTGAACATAGGGATGCGTGTCAAATTTGCTTCCATGATAATAAATTTTAATGATAAAAAGAGTTTTGAAAGTGTACTAAAGCGGAGACTTTGAAAAGTTTGGAGATCTAGTTGATAACGGTGCGGAAGGCTTAATGAACCAACCGCTACGATACCACTTGTAGGTCCCAAGGGGTGTAAGTGTAAGGTTTAGAAGGGGTTGAATAAACCTTACCAAATTTTTGATTTAGTCCTTTTAAAAATTCGAGTTGATACTACACAGTTGTGTCTTGGTGATGACCAATTTAGTTAATCGGTAGAGTTAGTCTCTCGGACTCAGCGAAGTACATTCTTTGGAGTGATTTCAAATTTGTTAAGTCTAAATTAACTCAATTTGTGGTTTGTTTTCATTGGAAGACTTAACACCCTTAAGTTTGGTTAAGTAGAGATTTAGAGCTTGATTTATTACTTAGAGATTATCTAATGGATAGCAAATATGTCGTGAGAAATAAGCAAATACGATGCAAGAATTAAATTCTTTGAAATGTAAATGACACAATAAGATTTTTATAGAGGTTCGAAGATGGGGTAATTCTTCTACTCTTCTCTTCTCCAACTCCTGGAGGAATCCACTAGGTATTGATCGGTATACAAAGTGGTAACGAGTCGGATACAAGTCTTGATCACCACGGTGACTTGATCCTTTGGGACTCGATGGAGACGCCTTGATCACTCGGTGGCTTCTCGTGCGACTCGGCTTCTTCACGCAGGCATTGCCTTGCTACTCGACTCACTTGCTCAGATTTGATCATGAAGCCCTCCAAAAGCTCAAGACTTGGTTCGACCTTGAACCTTCCTACAATCCTTCGAGGAATGTAGACCCCTTGATTTTTCAGTATTTTCCTCTTCAACTGATTGAAGTTATCTTTCCTTCACAGGTGAGTGTTGGATTGATGTTCTTCGTAGTGTAGGCTTGAGGATTGAGAATATTTCAGGTTTATAGTTCTAATAATTGCTTGAACGTTTGTGGTTAAGTGCATTACTTCCTCTCAGAGTGATTCCTCAGCCTTTTATAGTGATCTTTGAAAAATCTGCCCGTTGAAGAGATAGGCTTATTTTTGAAAGTCACTTGTGCTTGTTGGCTTGTCTTGTTGCGATCCTTGGAATTGCCATTTCCTCGTATGAAATGTTCTTCACCTTTTTGAGTTCGACACGGTGTAGTGCTTCCCATTAGTTTATTCCTTTTGCACGCAGGGTGAGCACTTCGAGAAAGGTAGTATAGAGATTTTACTTGTTTAGGTAATTCTCTTGATTTACGTACAGCGGATCTTTTCGATTATCTCGACTTGTTGCATTTCCTTGCTTTCCCCAGGTGACTTAAGTCGACTTCCAATCGTGGATGACTCTTTGTCACTTCAACTTGAGACTTGGCTTTTCTTGAGTTGACTTGGTGATACTCCACTCAGTGCATCTCATTTGCTCATTGATAGAGTTCCGTCTACTCTTCTTTGCCATACTCAAGTTTGTCTCGCGGTGAGTCTTCCTTCTAGTCTCCGGTTGTCTTCTTGCATGTTTGGGCATAGGCGACTTAACTCGGCTTGACCAGCCCTATTTATTACAATGCGATTTACAACAAAAATGGGGTGCCAACTTTCTATTCTAAGTTTTATATGGCATTCATCAAAAACTAAACAATAAATTTCTAACAACCGTTTCTGCCATTTTTGCAAATTCAATTCTTCGTGCGGCTCTAATCTTTCAAAGTGTTCTTTCAATTTTTGGATCAAATAAGATTAAATTAGCACTTTTATTTTTGCATCAACAAAAGAATGCAAAAATGACAATAACCCTATTGTAACACAAACAATCTAAATTAAAGTAAAACTACTAAGTAATAATATTAGCGCAAATAAGATGAATTATTCCAAACAACAGGCGCCAAAAACTTGTTAGATATTTTTCTAACCGCAAGTCTACGGTGTCAAGTTTTAATATAGATGAGTAGGGTTATAGAATCCACGAGGGCATAATATAGTAGTCTAACTTTATTTAGAAATTTAACGTTTGATGGAGTTGATTATGCTAAAATACCAAAAATTAAATCAAGAATATGAAAATATCAATGAGCTTATCCAAATGATTAAATGAATTCTAGAGGTGTGATGAATCTAGTTTTCCCTTATGTCATCAATATGGTTTATCAATCATCAATTACCAATTTATAAATCAAGATTTCTAAAATAATCATTTTCTCTCTCAAGTGCAAATGATTTTAGATTCAATTGGGAAATCAATATCTCTATAAAAATCACCAATTGAAATCTTGATAAAAGCTATGAATCTTGATAAATGACTTCAAAGGATTCATAAATCTCTCAATTCTATGAAATCTAGGTTATGCTATTCCAAGGTCATGTATTCAATTACCTCTCTCAAGTGTCAAATCAAATACACCAAACAATCTAAATTATTGATCAAGTAATTTAGAAGCGATAGTTCAAATAGCACCCATAAATTGATAGATCTAGATTAACAAACCACAATCTCAAAACATAAGTTCAAACATAGATTACACCATCCCTCTAGAATTATAGAGTTTAGCTTATGATTGAAGAAAATGAATCCATAAGAATACAACAATACATCTTACAAGATATGAAGAAAGCAACAAAATAAGAACAAGAGTTGAGGGATCTTCTCTATTTCTAGATGATAGAGCCTCCAATCTTCTTATCAAGCTCTTCCCAAGATGTTCCAAACCTTCTTCTTTGTCTTGTATTTGTTTTCTTGTCTTCCCAAGGGTCAAGATCCCTAATTTCAAGCCCCAGGCTAGTATTTATAGTCCACAAAAATCGAAAGGGGGTAGGTGAGCACAGGAAATTCCGCCCAGGCGCTACGGTTCAGGCATGGGCGTTGCGGCGTCAAAACTCTCGTACGCTAATTACCGCCGGCGGCTAGCCCCGGGCGTTAGCACCGCAACGCCCACCATTGCCCGGCCTCTAAATTTTCCGCAAGGGCTGCGGCCTCGGGCATTAGGCGTGCGGCGCCCCACATACCCGGCCTCTTCCGCGAACCTGTCGCGGGCGTTAGCGCCCAGGGTAGAAGTGCGCGGCGCTGCCCATCCTACACACAAAATGCGATTTTTCCTTTTTTCAAATGCGATTTCTTCTTTCTTCGCTCCGTTTTTCATCGTTTCTTCATTTCTCAGCTACCAAATCTGTATTGACTCATCATCGACACTAAATGAAATAAATTGGACTCTAACGACTCTAAAAACACCAAAAAATAAAACCAAATTCTAATCTAAAATACTCAAATAAGTTGGTAAAATACCAACTTAACAACAATGATAGTATTTCATGCGGATGATAGTGGGGTTAACGGTGACCACCAAGAAACTCTTAATATGAGGAGAAGAATATTCTGATGGAAAAATAGCCTCGAGAAGTATTTTATGAGATTGCGGAGGAAAATCCAAACATAAGGGTGGAGGATACAAGGAGTATATCTCCAACGGTACTCCATGATAATTCGGATAAGTCGATAGGGCGTAGGCGAAAAAAGCTGGAAAAGACGGGCAAGAGGAAAAATAAAGCGTTGGGGTCTCCACCTAAAGTAGTTGGTAATAAGAGGGGTTTATTTGATGAAGAAGACTATGTGGATGACAGCCGGAAAAAAAAGAAAAAGCACTGTGTCGATGGAGAAATTCAGGTCGTAGATGACGTCGATGTGGGAGGAGCCAAGGACATGGATATTACTGAAATGGCGGGGATTGCGGCGCAACCCCACCAAGCACCATGAGTTGCATCGTTTGGAATGCTCGAGGGCTTGGGAACCAATGAGCATTCCGGGAGCTTAGGCGTCTTATCGTCGAAAAGGACCCACAACTCTTATTCCTGTGTGAAACAAGAATGAGAGCGAGTAGTTGTACCAGATGGAAGGAATGGCTGAAATATGAAGGGTTATTTATTGTTAACTGTGATGGCAAACGAGGTGGGCTTATGTTACTTTGGAAAAATCCACTAAATGTTTCCATTAAATCATATTCTATGGGACATGTGGATTGTGTAGTTCAGGATGGAGATAAACATTAGCGGTTTACGGGATTTTATGGGAACCCGGATGCTAATAAAAGAAGACACTCGTGGGACTTAATGAGTAAATTGGCATCCATAGAGGAACTTAAACAAGTCCCTTGGCTTATGGGAGGGGATTTCAATGAAATATGTAGTCATAATGAAAAAATGGGCGGAAGAAGAAGAACGGAATCACAATTGGATGCATTTAATAAAGCCAAAAAGAATGTGAATTGCGTGAATTATATGGTGAAGGCGACTGGTTTACATGGGTAAATAAAAGATCAGACAATGACATAATTTTTGAGAGGTTGGATAGATTTCTCAGTACCCTCCAATGGAGGCTTTTATATCCGGTAGCCAACACGAGAACACTTGAGTTCTACTCGTCGGATCACAGGGCTGTAGCAGTTGTATGGCAACGGAATGGGGGCAATGAGGTGAGAAACATGATCCAGCGGATTAAACATTTCAAATTTGAAAAATTTTGGAGTGTGGAGAGCGATTGTTACACGATGGTAGAAAGAGGTTGGAATAAAGAGGGCGGCGAAATTAGTCTGCAAATGAAGATGGAAAATTGTAAGGAGGAATTACAACATTGGGCGGATATTAAATTCCATCACCTTCCAAAACACCTCAAGAGGGAAAGGGACAAGCTCAATAAATTGAAAAATTCTCATACGTGGAAGGAAGCAGAAACAGAAATTGCAGACTTAGAAAAATCCATTGAAACACTCGTATCTCGGGAGGAGATGTTTTGGCAGCAAAGGAGTAGGAACAATTGGCTAAAACACGGGGATAGAAATACACCATACTTCCACGCGCAGGCGTCTCGAAGAAGAAGAATAAATACGATCAGTGGCCTAGCATCCAAACAATGTGATTATTGTGCGGACCCGGTGGCGATGGGAGAAATAATCACATATTATTTTGCTGACTTATTTACCTCTAATCATCCTTCAGATTCTGAAATGAAGATGGTTTTGGATTGTGTGGAGCCTAACGTGGATGAGGATAAAAACAAGATATTATGTGACTCGTTCGATGCGAAAGATGTAAAACAAGCTTTATTTGACATGGTACGGATAAAGCACCGGGACCGGATGGATTAACGGCACATTTTTTTTCAAAAATATTGGGCCATTGTGGGAAAAGATATCACGGCTGAGGTGCTTGCAATATTAAACGGTAGCGGGAATTTAAGTGCTTGGAATAATGCGGTTATCACCTTAGTCCCGAAGGTTGCGAATCCAGTCATAGTGAAAGAGTTCGGCCTATAAGCCTTTGTAATGTATTGTATAAAATTGTAGCACGGGCTATAACAAACAGATTGAGGCTTATATTGAGCGACATCGTCGGCAATTTTAGAGCGCTTTTATCCCAGGCCGATTAATTACGGATAATGTTATCTTGGGCTTTGAGAGTATTCACTGGATTTGAAATCATCGGGCTAGTAACCGGGGATACACCGCTTTGAAATTAGATATGAGTAAGGCATATAATAGGGTGGAATGGAATTTCCTTGAGGCTATTATGATGCGGCTTGGGTTTGACACGAAATTGATTAACCTTATTTTGGAGTGTGTGAAGACAGTCAAATACCCATTTAACCTCAATGGAGAAAGAATTGGAGAGGTGAAACCAGGCCGAGGACTACGTCAAGGTGACCCTGTTTCCCCGTATTTATTTGTTATATGTGCTCACGGACTTTCATCTTTATTTAAACATCATCTGGAAATGAAGTGGATAACTGGTGTACGCATAGCCCCTCGGTGCCCGCCATTATCTCATTTATTCTTTGCGAATGATAGTTTAATATTTTGTCAAGCTACATAGGTGGAATGTGGTAGAATTGCAGATATTTTGACAAGCTATGAGCGTGCCTCGGGCCAGCTCATTAACTACGATAAATCCGTAATTACGTTCAGTCCAAATACAAAACCTGAAGTTGTGGATTATTTTAAAAATGCTTTCAAGTTGTCAGTGGTGCAAGGTCATGAAATGTACTTGGGACTGCCTACATTTTCACTCCGTAGTAAGAGATTACAATTTGGCTATTTGAAGGATCGCATCCTGGGCAAAATTGCAGGCTGGGGTGGGCAAATTTTTTCGGATGGAGGAAAGGAAATTTTGATAAAAGCTGTGTTACAGTCCATACCGACATATGCCATGTCGTGTTTTCGTATTCGCAAACTATTTGTGATGAAATAGAAGGGGCTTGTGCTAATTTTTGGTGGGGAATGGAAGGTGGCGGAAAAAATTGCACTGGATGAAGTGGTCCGATCTATGTAAGCCAAAGAGTATGGGCGGAATGGGGTTTGAAATCTGCGAATTTAACAGAGCTCTTTTGGCAAAGCAAATCTAGCGTATAATCCGTAACTCGGATAGCCTGGTATCTAGGATACTCAAAGCAAGATATTTTCAGCACGAAGACATCATGGAGGCGGGACTTGGTACGAGACCATCCTACATCTGGAGGTCTCTGCTGTGGAGTCGCGATTTACTTTTGCAGGGCATTACTTGGAGACTTGGTAATGGTAAACAGGTGAAAATTTATAGAGATCATTGGGTAAAATCAATGAGACACAATATGATGAATCTGCATAGGGGGGCGAATGGACATAATACAGTTGATCAGCTGATTCAAGGTGGGGAGTGGAATGAGCAACTTATCAGAGAAACATTTCCTAAATATATAGCTGAAGAGATCTTGATCCAACCATTGCCACCCTATGGCCACGAAGACTGTAGATATTGGAGATTCGATGGGAAATGAACATATTCGGTCCGGTCGGGATACAAATTAGCGATTGGATTCTTTGAATGCGCATTGCTCAGCCTCAATGATGGAGAAGTGGTGGAAGTTTTTATGGGCACTATCTATACCACCTAAAATCCGTATTTTTTGGTGGCGGGCTTCTTGGAATTTAATTGCGACTAAGGTGAACCTGATTAGGCATCATGTGCCAGCGGAGGGTGGATGTGAGTTGTGTCATTATGGCAAGGATACTACAGCTCATTCTCTGTTTTATTGTAAAGTTGTTTGAGCAATTTGGAAGAAGTCAGAATTTTGGAGGTTATTGAAGCAAGCACAAGCTGGTGACTTTATTGATGTGGCTATTTGGATGAAAGAAAAATTGGATAAAGATAGTTTTGAATCTTTTGCTTGCTATACTTGGGGGGTATGGAAAGAGAAACAAAACTTCATTCATGATAATGAGAAAAAGAAATTGGCAATAGAGGTGAATTGGGCTGTTGATTTCTTGAATACATTTAGAGTGGCCCAAAAACAAACAAGAATTTTGATGGAGAAAGAAAGCCGTACAGAGACTCATTAGAGGAGGCCAAATGCTAACTATTGTAGACTAGATGTGGATGCATGTTTTAATACTCAAGAGAACAGATTTTCCACGGGTGGAATTATCAGAAATTCAGATGGAGGTGTGGTCGTTGGTTTTGGCACTAAATATGACTAGCTCGATAGTGTTTTGGATGGAGAATTAATGGCTATTAGAGATAGTTTAATCAGAGTAAGGGACGGCGTTATAAGCCCGGTGGTTGTTTATTCGGACTCTTTGATGGCGGTGTAGCGATCATGGCCAATCAAGAGGACCTTAGCTACTGAGAGGTTTGCTCATTCAAGAAATAAGAAATTACTAGCTAATGTGGGAGCAAATGAAATTAAATCATATCGTCGTATAGCCAACAAATATTCTGCTCATAGATTAGCTAATTTTGCAAGTTTTTCTTCTACGTCTTTTATATGGACGAGTGAAGACATCCGCTTTGGGTGGCTGAAATTGTATTAGCAGACTTATCGAACTCTTAATAAAGCTCTTACAATTTCTTCTCAAAAAAAAAAAATAATTGAAAGACGATTTGTTTTTGTTTTTCTCTTTTTTTTTTTTTTTTTTTTTTTGAGGGGATAACTGAAAGACGAATTCACCCACATATATTTTCTTCGGCCCTGAACACAAGGGCCCAGTATATTCTGGCCCAATTCCATATGTAGCCCATTTCCCTAGACTTATACATTGTAAATGCAAATGCTCCGTTTATCAAATATGTGGGGCTGTGGGCCAGTGGATCCGAGTCTAACAAATTTTAGTCCGATTTTAATCAAATTTCCATTCCATTTTTTAAAATCTTCAAGCGATTATAGGTTCGCCGACACACAGTGACAAGATTCATTTCATTTAAAATATAGTGATGGAATCTTAAAATGGCCAAGTGGTCGAAATTCGAAAAGACTTAATATGATTTTTCAAAAAATATGATTTTAATAAGACAAAAACTTGCGTGAGACATTTTGCCTTCACAAAGTTTTAAAGGTTTTTTTTTCAGATTTTATTTTTCTTAGGGTTTATATTTGTTTTTTATGATTTATTTTTAATTGATTTGGGTTTTTAGGATTTTTAGTTTTTTTAGGGTTTATTTTTTTATTTTTGGGGAATTATTTTTGTTTTTCGGGTTTAATCTTCATGGTTCATGTTTTTAGGGTTTATTTTTGTTTCTTCATGGTTCATTATTATTTTTAAATTTATTTTCATAGTTCATGTTCTCAAGACGGAGCACTTAGGAGGTCCGTCTCACGGATTTAGATCCGTGAGACCGTCTCACAAGAGACTTGCTCAAACAATAATGCTCTAGTTTTTAACCAAAAAAAATAGTATAAAAAAATAATTAAAACCAAGTAATATTATGTGAACTATTTATGTCCTATAATTTAAAGCACCTACTATTGGATTGAAACCCTCATTCTTTTTTATTTTTTTTTCATAGAAGCTATATTTACATTATTTAATTAATTTACCAATCAACAAATGTCAATAATATATAAATATAATAAGTTGTAATGGACAAATACCGGCATGAAGTGAGATTTATAAATTAATAAGTCTATCAAAGATACTCGTACCATATACGTGTCTAGTAAATCAAGTATAACTTAAACTCAAGAGGCGCCGTATTTGTAGAATTTTGAGACCTCAACTTAACCACTGTGTCAGGACATCATCAGGAAATAAAACTTTGTTGTAAGATGCAAATTCGTAAATGAGAAAACAAATATAAGGATTTTGAGTTCCCTTTCTTATCAATAACATGCATCATACTTAACCCATCTTGCTATTACAAAAGCTTGTTTCGAGTCCTTCCTTGAAACTTCATCCAACTTCAATTCTATGTGCGTCGTTTATTTATGTATGAGCCTTGCTTTCTGCTCTACTTTTTCAGCACCAAAAAGCCTTCTCTAATTTATATTAACATAAATGACCAAAATTTCTACTTTCTCTACATTCTCTCACTAAACCACTTTTTTACTTTCAAATAAACCAAAAGGGGAAATAGGGAATAGTAGTTAATTAGTTAAGACTCTCATTTCTAAACAAGAAGTCAGGGTTCGATTCCCATCAATCCATTTCCCTCCGGAGTTGTAAAAAAAAAAATCCAAAATGGGAAATAGGGAGAAAGTGTACATAACATTTTAAAAAAGAAGTGTTGAAAATGCAGAGTTTTTACCTCGCAGGCTCGCACTATACCAAACCAACCCACCATAGCATCACTTGGCTTTTGTATCTTTACAATGCCCACTATTACATATCTTCCACTCAAGTCATCCAAAAGTAACCAAAATTTTAGGAGTCCAGAAGAAATTATAATTCGTAGGTCATATAATACAGATATAGACTGTTGCCATAAAATTGAATTTTGGACTACAAATTTTCCGCGTCTAATCATAAAAACTAGGGATAATTACAAAAACACCTCTGAGGTTTGGGCTAATTACAAAAAAAAAAAAACAGGAATCAACCTTGTGCTCTAGTGGTTGAGACATATGTTGTAAGGGTGAATGAACCGGGTTCGATCTCATACGGGTGGATGTGTCCCCTCCCCAAATTCCCCCCATTATACTCAAAAAAATTACAAAAAAAAAATAGATTTCTTTGAAAATTACAAAAAACCCTTTGAAGTTTGATTTCGTCTTACATTTTTTCCTGGTGATTTTCAAAAATATTTCAAAAGACTCCATGATATTTACAAAAATATTACAGTACCCCCTTTAAATTTAAGACAAAACGAACCCTGAAGGGTTTTTTGTAATTTTGAAACATCTCTGGATGTTTTTGTAATTCACCCAAACCTCAGGGGTGTTTTTGTAATTATCCCTAAAAACTATGCTATAAAAGAATACCTTCCGAAGTAAATGAATACGGGTATAAAATCTGTAGTGAAATTATCAAATACTTGATTTCATAATGTGATATTTCCTCGTGGTCGTGGTCCTCGTGTATTCAACTTTATATTGAAAAAAAAAAAAAAAAAAAGATGTTTAAGCACTAAGTTAATAAAATCTAGACCATCTTTTCAAGCTTTACTTTGCTTCCATTCAAACACGTGTGCCGCCTGCCTAATTTGATAAATTGAGGGAAAAGGACAGACGAAATCAAAAGCAAACGCACTCCATAACACTGCTTTTCTTCATCAGTAATTCTAGTAAATTCTCTTACATTTATTTTAAAATTAAAAGGAGAAAACATTTAGAATTAAATAATTGTGAAAGGGAGTGGATGCTTGTTGATGTGGTATTCTTATGAACTCAATTCTTGAGTGGGTCACTTTTTGCATCACAAAAAGGCGTCAAAATGCTGAGAGTTAACCCACAAAAATTCTCCAACGCTCAAGTCAGTTTCAATCCAAAGGAGATAAACCAGAGAACTTGAGAGAATTTTAGTGCATGATGAATTATGTATCTTTCAACAATAGGATCTTGAGTACTTATTCATGTGCCTTTTGGCATTATAACCTTAATAGGCTCAATTTAGATTTTATAACCCAAATTAACTAAATAATGACAAATCCTTATTGAATAGGCGTTTTGTCTGTCTTTCTTGCCACAATCCGGACAATTACCTCGGATTTGAATCGATCTTTGCTTGAAAGAGTAGATCATTCAAGTCAAGATAGTTGAAGCCGGTCCAAATTCCACTTCGGAAGCTAAGAAATCTTCAAGTGAAACTAGTCTGCAACACACAGAGTAAGGTTAGGGGATTTTTGGGGTGGTCAGGGAGGCTCATCGATCTTAAGTCAACATTGTAGGAGAGAGAGAGAAATAAAAACCGTAGGAAAGTAATCCTGTCAAATTAATTGAACTTACTTACAAATGAAAATCGCGTAATTATATTTGTTTTTGAGATGATAGGCCGCATGAACTTAGTGTGGTAAAGTTGGGAATGTATTAGGGCCTCGAGGGTAGTAAATAGTGGATTGAGCCTCATGGATTGCTCAATAATGGTTTGGGCCTCATGAACCAATTGTCAATATTCAAACCCAATAATGAATATTTACCAGTGAATAATAAAATAACGATGTAATTAAATAAAAATATATACAATTATTATTTTTCCTACTGTCTATTCGTATTATGACTCATCACTTGTATTGCTACATAAAGTACTTGACATGACCAACCTGATGAATAAATATTATAATCAAATATATATATATACACACACACTAAATGCTTTGCCTTTAACAGTATGTTTCATGGCATATTAAATAAAAGAAATCTTCAATTAGAAAAGTTTTAACACTGAATTGCACAATTAACAAGTTCGAATCTATTAATACTAGAAATAATAACACAACTTTAACTTATTAGTCAGATAATTACAAATTACCTCGTGTGTTATCTCTTAAATAAATAACCAAAAAAATTAATTAATTACCACTCGTAAATTGAAAAAAAAAAAAAAAAAAAAAAAAAAAAAAATAGGACTGAATTCCCCCACAGCAAGGAAGTTAAATGCGTGCCTGTCCTTTTAATTCATCAAATTTAACATATATTCTCCTTAGTAAAGTAATTTAATTTATCATAAAAACCATATGCTGAATAGCTGAAAGTAATAGTGCTGCAAACCAAATTAAAGCACGCAAATTTTATACAACACATCCTCCAATCACCTTCTCAATATATGCTTTTCAAAAAGCAATAGGCTTTCTCATCACCTTTTATAAAAGTAACTAGAAAGAAGAGTTTTGCAAAATCCCACCAAATTAAAATATCTCCCTCCAACTATATAAGTACCCCTTCCAATTTCTTCATTTTTCAGATTCACACACATTTTTCCTCTCATAATTAAACTCATATCAATGGAGTGCCCAATCAAGGGAGAAAAAATTCAAGCCATCAAAAACTACAAGAGGGCTCAATTTCTTTACAATTTTATTCTTTACTCACTCACATCTTTAATTACTTGCTTGTTTTTTTCCTACTCCTTTTGGTTCCCCTCCATTAAACACCTAATTTTATTTTCTCTTCCAGAAAACATTAATTCCTATTTTTCGGACCCCAAATGCTTGTTTATCGTGGCGAATCTCATCATTTTTATCCTAATAGGAGAGTCAAAGTTATTACGATCATCAAATTCGTCTCCGGCCTCAGATATCTACGATGAATACATTGCAAGAAGCCGGAGTTGTCCGAAGGTAAAATCCAACGTTGTTATTCCCAAGGAGAAAGAGCAAGAAGGGCACAAAAAGAGCATGAATTATGAAGAGAAAACACAAGGAAATATTAAGAATTTGTCTGTTGATGACAAGAAAAAGGAATTGAGGGTTTGCAATAGTATGCATATTCATCAAAATAAACAAAAGAAAAAGGGATTGAGAGTGAGCAAAAGTGAAATTTGGGATCAAAAGGAGATTGTGAAAAGAGAAAAAATTAAGGGGGAAATTGAAGACCAGCTTTATATGCCTAAAGAGGATTTGAATAAAAGAGTGGAAGATTTTATTGCAAGAGTTAACAAGCAAAGGTTGCTTGAAGCTAAATTAGTAGATCATAGTAGAGGTTGAAGAATATATATGATGTGGTGTTTATTTGAGGCTACTAGTATATGTAGGATTAATTAGTACATAGGATATTAATGTTAATCTCATTTTGTATTTTGATGGTGAGATTCAGCCTTTTGAGGATAACATGCATGTATACATGTTTGCTAGACCCTAAAGAAAAATTGACAATAATTAGTAATCCTTTGGTGTTGAATTGTTCTTATTGTAAGTTTTGTATCAATTCACCACTATATTGGTTATGCGACTATATACAAGTAATATGAAATTTTAACCTAGAAACATATAAGTAATTTGAAGTTATGGAATTAAGAATATAAGTGATATGTGTACTCAACTTGCAAGAAATTGCACTTCTAATGACAAATTATTCATGACGCGCGAAGGTAAATATTACCATGAGAAAAAAAAAATATTTTGGGACAAGGACACTATTGCCCATGTTAGGAAAGAAATACTGACTTTTTACGCTCCCAGGACATTTTTGGACAAATTTATGATTTCACCAAATTTTCCGGACTTTTTTACGTTGTTGTTTTAAGATTTTTTTGAACATTTTCATCTAATAAAATTTTTGTGAAATAAAAAATTTGTCTTCATTAAATGATCAATTTTATACTCAAAATCTTATTAAAAAATCAATAAATATACATATATTAAAAACAAACAAATTGAAAATAATATAGAAACAACATGAATAGAAAACAC
This sequence comes from Rehmannia glutinosa, assembly GCA_016081115.2. Lineage (NCBI taxonomy): Eukaryota > Viridiplantae > Streptophyta > Magnoliopsida > Lamiales > Orobanchaceae > Rehmannia > Rehmannia glutinosa. Next base: position 70,489,887 of record CM071933.1, read on the forward strand.
AATTTAATTTTTGATCCAATGAATAAAAACATAAAAAACATGGAAACAACCAAGAAACAATATAGAAACAAACCAGGAACAATATAGAAAACATCATATGAACAAAAAAAGCTTAAAAATATGTTAGAACTGTATTGAAACATCGAAAACTATGTGGAAACAACAAAGAAACACCAGAACAATATGAAAAACAGTATGAAAACAACCCAGAAACAACGTAAACAATATTGAAAACACCACATGAATAAAAGGAGCTTAAAAATAGGTAAAAACTATATTTACACATTGAAAACATGGAAACAACAAAAAAAAAAATTATTAGAACAATATTAAAAATATTATAGAACAACACAAAAACAATAGAAACAATGTACAATACAATAGATGAACAAAAAATAACGTAAAAAATAGGTAAAAGTAGTTTTGTAACATTGAAACAACAAAGAAATTAAACAACATCGAAGCAACATATATAACATATAAAACAATACAAGAACAAAAAAATCGAACAAAACGTAAAAATAACCAAAAAAATATGCAGGAGCGTAAAAAAGGGGAAAAAAAGAGTACAACAGTGATAGGAGGGTAATAACAGTATATTTTTTTTTCAAAAGTTGAGGTATTTCGTTAATTACTCATTTATTTTCATGATAAACAGTTGTCACATAATAAAGTCCAGTTTTGGCGATAAATTAATGATAATACTCGCTAATTACAAAATATACAAAGACATTACTAGCATTTTCAACCCGTTAAATTTATTGGGCCATGTTCAGGTTATTGCTTATTGGATTGGGCTCTTATCGGTCGGTCCGATAACTTGACGTTAGGACAATTTGTCACCCCTATTGTTCAAAACCCAAGTGCATGATAACATTAAAGTATGTATTTTTGTGTTTTTATTTTTCACAAAAATATTGAAACACACTAACTTAGCCACTTCTTATTCGTTCTACTTATAGACGTGTAGGTCTATTCAAGTTATCGTGCTTATTTTGTCTCCAAGTTTTCATGTAAGCGAAATCAGTTCTCTTTTCTTATAAGTCATAACAATTACCAATTATTAATTATTAATCATGAATCTGTTCTTATTTTTTATCATATGTCAATTGATAGCTTAATTTATCGCTTTCAAAAACTAAATAATAATACCATTCCCAATTATATTTGTTTTTGCCAGAAGTGAAAAAACATAATAAAAATAAAAAAAAAAGGAAAAAACATTAAATCTCCCAAACTATGCGTTTTTTTGCACTTTACCATATAAACTAATTTTTTTATACTTTATCATACAAACTATACAAGTTTTGTAATTTGCTCTATATAAGTCATCGTCTGTGGAATATTCTCCGAATATTCCGGTACGTGCCCTCCACGTGAGGGCAAAACCGTCTTTGCCTAAAATTCAAATAGAAAAATAGTTACACTTTACCATCTAAACTTTGTTAAGAATTTCATCTTGTCATCCGAACTTTCCGTAGCTTTCACTTTGCCATATCCATTTATAAAAATTAAAAAATTATGTGTATATTATACATTTATTTATCTTTTATTTTTAATTTTATTTAAAAAAGAAAATTTTAATTATTATTTACCTTAGTAAGATATTACTATTAATGGTAATATTTTAGGGTTTAGGTTTATGATTAAGGTAAAGTGCAAATTTTGGATAGTTTGTTTGATAAAATGTAAAAAAAAATTAGCTTATATAACAAAATGCAAAATCGCTCGGGATCTAGTGTTTTTTCCTCGTAAATAAAGAGTCTATATTCGTCGGTCAACTACAACTCAAGCTTCAAAAATGGAGTTTTATGACAACGCGAAACGGAAATCCAAAGGGAAATTAGGTAAAATACCCCCCAACAAGGGGGTATTAAGGAAAAATACCCCCACTTTATTAAACAATGAAAAATATCCCTTTTTTCTCCTGAAAAGTCTAAAATGCCCTTATATTTAAAAAAACCAAAAAAAAAAGAAAAAGAATATGAATAGGCGGGAACCCTTCATTTGCCCATTACTCTCTCTCTCCCTCCCACGTCCGACTCATCTTCCATTCTTCTCACCTTCCAACCCACGTCCGACTCACGTCCGACTCCCTCACTGCTTTCTCTCTTCGACACGCGAACGTCCTCACGAGAACCTATTCCGACGAGCACTGTTCCGAACGAGTTGTTTGGCGTCTCCGTTAGTGTTATCCATCGCGATTGTTGGGCGTCTCCGTTTTTGAAAATTCAAGTTCATTCTTCGGTTGAAAAGGTTTGTTGTTTCATTTTCTTCTCTTATATGTTTATTTTAGTTAGTTTTTTTGAACCATTTTGGGTTTTGTTTTGAAAACAAAATAATAAACAGTTTAGGGTTTCGTTATATGACTCAAACGAGATTTAACGTTGAATGATTCATGTTTTGCGGAGTTAATGGTGTGTTTATGTTGGAATGTGCTTGTACTTGGCTTTATTCCAACATTTTTTTGTTGCCCACATATTAGCCATGTGTTTTGCCGGCGGCGTTGCCCACATGAGTGCCCGGAGTTGCCCACATGAGTGCCACACCGTTGCCCACTTTTGTGCCCACTTCTTTCCCCACTTTGTGGAGTCAGCGTGATGTGTTGTGTGGAGTCCTGTAGAGTCTATAGTGTGTTTTTAGGTTGACATATGTATGGATTTGGGTCTTTTCATGAATTTTTAATCTGGCCCACATATTTGCCTTACCCGATCCTACATGTTTGCCCTACTTGTATCTAACACTACTTTGTGGAGTCCGTGACGTGTTGTGTGGATTTTATTATCATATTCTGTAGAGAGTCTATAATGTGTTTTTAGGTTGGAATATGTATGGACTTGGGTGTTTTTGATAATTTTTATCTTGCCCACCTATTTGCCTTGCGATGCTTCCACATGTGTGCCTACTTGTACCTAACACTACTTTTCATTGTGCGATTCAAGAAAGATGGCGCTTGTTCAAAACGAAAAGGACCAATTTCGGCGAGATTAAGTGCTCGTTGCAATCTGAATGAGGAAGTAAACAGAATAGTTGGTTTTTTTTTTTGAGCGTTAGGAATACACAAAGGTTAGGGAATCGTGCTTTGGCAATTCATGGATGTACAAAAGTTGAAATTTCAAGGCCAATTATATCTCCACCTTCTCTCTTTCGACAAGACAAGTCGATGTCATTGGACAAGATAACATTCCACTTCAACAATAAAGAAGCGATTTTTGGAGTAAGCTTGATTCTCATTGATCACAGGACTTGGTTTTGGGTCCAAGTCTACTATTCCATCATCCTCGGGGATCTTCAAAAAATGCTTTAGGAGATTTAATCCCCTTTGCACGATACATGTGGAAAACGCTTTAGAAGAATGGTCAAGAAAGAGAAAGGGGATGGAGATATGACCTTAAGGTGGCTTTCCTATGTTTCTTATATGGTGTTCTTCTTGTAAGAGACCGTAAAACCAAAAAGATTGTGGAAGAATATATTCACCTTGTCGATGATCTAGAAGCATTTAATGCGATGGCTCAAGTTTACTCTAGAAAACCATAGGCAAGTGCACCTATCGTTTTGTAGTATAGATTATTAGTCACCGAGTGTCATTCCCACGAGGATTGTAAGTACTAATAATTACCGTCTTTTTGTTATTTAATCTAGCAATTTTCAGAGTTTTGTTTGTTTAAATGAAAATGAAAAATAGAGAATTTTAAAATAATTGCAACTTACAAAAGATCAAATAAAAATAGATTGTAGAATTAAGAAATCAAGAGCTAGAAATGTGTTTGAATGTAAATCCCTCTAGAATGTTTTTGTGATTTAACAAGATAAAAATACAACCATAATCCCTTAGCAAAACCAACCTTTTTAGTAAAATCTCATTTTCATCGACCGTAGAAATTCGATTTAAGTTAAACCCTCTATCGTCAGCGAATAACTTCTAATCTCAAGTTGATTAAGCGAAATCTCTTTCTAGTTAAAACCCCAAGACAAAGACATTATAACGATTTGTGAATTCCCATATTAGGTTTGACCCTAATCCAGGAAGATTTATGTCGTCTATATCTCCAGGATTGCATGCAACTCTTTTCACTTATATAGGTTCTATTTCACCATGAATCTCGATTTCCGGATGAAAAATAAACTTCAAATCAATATTGCGCATATACCAATTTGAATGAATAAAGCATAATATAAGTGAATCACACAAAACATGAAGATTTTATTAAAAACATACAAACCTTAATCACAAATTCATTCTAGAGTTCATTACATTCAAACACTAGAAATTTAGTTACACATGGCTTTGTCAAAAGAGTATACTACAAGAAGATATGAATAAAATGAACATGGTGTACTTAGCTCTTATTCAAGACCAATATAAGACTTCCTCCTTGGTTGATTGCAATGATGTTGAGCTCAAGCCTTCTCCTCTATTGCTCTTCAACTTCCAACTCTACCTCTCTTTTATCCTCTCAATGTATTTTGCTTTGAAACTTAGAATATACAATGAATATACAATGAATCTCTCTATCAATGAATACTACATGAATTATCTCCTTCCCAACTCAAACTCTTGGCTTTTATAGGCACCATCTTTGTGAAAGAACACATCAATAATGCAAACAAATGCTCCACTTCCATGGTTGTTGGTTGAATCATTGTGTGCACATTCATGGTTGAGTTGGTTGAATCATTGTGTGCACATTCATGGTTGAGTTGGTTGAATCATTGTGTCCACATGACAATTGAGGGAATAATAGAGTTTGGTGCATCAAAATGAGGTGTAAAAGTTGCTCAAAGGTTGTCAAAAAGCACAAAGGGAAAGTCTCCATAATTTCGCCAAAGAAAAACGATCACGAAAAGCACGCCCGTGCTTTAAAAGCAGGCGGCCGTGTTTCGGATTTTTCGAACACGGCCGTGCTTGAAAAGCACGCCTGGCCGTGTTTGGTGCGTCGGTCGAAAAATTGCTCGTTTTTGACTTTTAAAAGCACGGCCGTGCTTAAAAACACACCTGCCCGTGTTTGTGCGAAAAGGCCCGAAATGGCAGCGTTTAGCTTGGGATTTTGAGTGTTTTGCATCCGAAACCCCGGGTATGTTTTGACATGAAACCATGGCCCAAAATTCACCAAAAACAGCTCCAAATCATCAATCTACATCAATAAAAGCACCTCGGAGTAATGTGAACTATGTACAATCAAAAATTTATGAAACTAACAATAAAATAACTCAAATCATACTCAAATACACATAAAACATGCATAAAAACACCCTTATCAAACCACCTCCAACTTTGAACTTTGCTTGTCCTCAAGCAAAACATTAAATCAATAAGAATGGTTCAATAAATTACAACACACAAGGATATTTTTTTTTTTTTCAACACATTGAACACAAGCAGTCAAGTTCTTAGCCTTCTCAACCCGAATTAACCATTCGGTAAAAACACGAGTTTTTGCAATGCGTCGATTGTCAAGAAAAGTGAAACATCGTGAGGCATTATTCAAACTTGAAATCATCACTCCACAAATATTGATAGTTATGAATAACTTCAATTCAATAATGTCATGAAAATACAAGAATTCAATAGATCATTGTAGTTAGCCTACTAGTCATATAACCAAGCTTCTTGAACTTTTATTGGAATGAGAATTCAAGGAATATACATTCTCCCTTTCGATTTTTTTTTTTTTTTTGTAGGTCCTTTCGAGGCATTCTTCCACTAGGTTTATATTTTGAATTTTCGTTCAAACACTCCTAGGGTGGTTTCCCATACTCATATTTGTGTCGCCGCCGTTTACGTAAAGACAAACATGGGGCTCATGAATGCTCCTAGTTACTAAGCAACAACAAATAGAGGAGTATAACCTCGATTGGATTCCCTTTTTTTTTCTTCTTTTTTTTTCATTTTTTTTTTACAAGCTTGGTATCACCACTAAATCATGAATTCTCAAACGTTCATAACACTAAGCTTTGTCGTAAATGCCTTAACAAATCAAGTATTATGGAGTTGGAAATCTCGTCAAAATTTAGCATACATCTACATCAATCTATTCTGGACAATCAATTGCTTCGCATTGAAAACATAAATCAAAAAGTTAATTTTGGTGTGTTTGGGCTAAGTTGTTGACTAGCAAACACTCAATTTGTCAAAAAAAAAAAAATTACCTCTTGTCGACAACCTAAAAATAAAAGCAAGCACACACAGACTAAGAATGTAATTGCACCCACCTCCAACTTTAAAGGTTCACATTGTCCTCAATGTGAAAGAAAAAGATGAACAAACACAAACAAAACACTCAAAAATCAACCATACTAGAAGAAACTAAAAGAGGTGGAAAAGAAAAATACGACCTTACTAGAAGAGTGAAATCGGTATTGAGCGACCATTGGGTTGTTTAGTACGAGACCTTCATCGGCATCTTCATACCTAATCAAGGATACACAACTCGAATACCGTGAAATCATCAAATATATATATATATATGATTTTTTTTTTTTTTTTTTTTTTTTTTTTTTTTTTGAAAAAAATTTTTTTTTTTAATAAAAACACGGCCGTGCTTTTAAAGCACGGCCGGGGCGTGTTCGGTACGAATTTTTTCGATAAAAATTTTTTTTTTTTTTTTTAATTTTTTTTTTTTTTTTGAAAAACACGGTAGTGCTTGAAAAGCCACGGCTGGGCGTCGGTGCAATTTTTCCTACAAAACCTTGGATTTTTTTTTTAAACACGGCCAGGGTGTGTTCGCGAATTAAGTAGCGAACACGGCCGTGCTTTTTTATGCTGACCAGGACCGTGTTTTTTTTAAATTTTTTTCAATTCCCAAAGCAATAAAAAAATTAAGTAAAAGAAAATGCACACAAAATGCGGGTTGCCTCCCGGTTAAGCGCTTCTTTAAAGTCGTATATTTGGACCGTTTACCCAAATGTGGAGATTAGTCGGGTGGAGCTTTGGACTTATGAAAATCCCTTAGGTATTTAGTAGTATTACCTCCAACTTTATGCTTCAAAATGTGCTCTTTGAACTTTCCGGTCCCCTTTTCGGGCATAAGCTTCCAACATGGACTTTGAACAACACTTTTCTCCAAGAGATTTTTAGATTTCTCATCGTCTGTGAAATTGAATTGGCAAAAGAACAAGTAGTATCCTTTTTAATATCAACATGAATTTTAAAAATTACTTGTTCATCCCCCACTCTCAAAGTTAATTTTCCCTCATGAACATCAATGATAGATTTCGCCGTAGCTAAGAAAGAACGCCCAAGAATTAGAGGAACCTCAATATCATCATGCATGTCAAGAATAACAAAATCAACTGGGAATATGAATTTATCGATCTTGACTAACACATCATTAATAATACCTCTAGGATGTTTAATCGATTTATCGGCTAAGTGTATGTCCATCTAATAGGTTTGATTCACTTAATCCCATATGCTTGAATGTTTCATAAGACATCACATTGATACTAGCTCTAAGTCGGCTAGTGCTCTATCAACAGGTAAACCATCAATTGTACAAGGGATAATAAAACTTCCTGGATCATTACATTTTTGTGGTAGATTATTGGAAGAACATCTATCATTCAATTGCACATTTGATAGTTCGTTAAGCTTATTTTCATTAGAAATGATGTCATTTAGATCTTAGCATGCTTTGTGACAGAGGTTGAACAAATGAAACATTAGTATGTAGTTGCTTGAATGACTCAAAGTCTTTTACCAAATTTGTCCTCCCTTCTATCTTCTTCGGTTAGACTCGGTAAAGGGATCTTGGGCTTGTATTCGGCGCCGCCTTTTTCATGGGCTTTTCTTCGTGTTTGTCGTCCTCCACATATTTCTGCATGGTGGCGTTGGCATAATCATGATCATGTGGAAAAGCGATGGTGATTGCCTTTACGTGCTCCGGCAGGTTTGGCTCGGTGTTACTGGCAAACTTCCTTGTGGCCTTTCGGAAATTATTTTTGCAATCTGTCTATTTGGTTTTCCAGTTATGGATAGATGCCTCTTGATTTCTCAAGGATGTTTCATTTGCACTGGAATCGGTATCATTGATTGCACAAATTTTGTAATAAGATCTTCCAAGTTAGGCTTACCTTGATTTGGCTGAAATCAGGAGACATGTGTAGATCGGGATTGGGATTAGGTCGTGGTTGGCCTTGGTTTCCCCAACCGAAATTAGGATGTTGTCGCCACCAGGGGATTGTATGTGTTGTTGTAAGGATTACTTGGGTAATTTCGCCTTGATTCCCACGTAATAGCCTTTGCACATTCGGCGTGAGGTATTGTGTGTGGGCGATCTGATGATTATGCAATCCTCAAGTTTCACAAGATAAAACATGCGGTGGTGGTGGTTTAGGAGCCGCTAGATCGTCGATCTTTTGGGTCAAAGCCGACTTGTGCATTAGTGTAACCACTTTGCATCGCATTATAAACACATTTTGATCATTAGGTTTACCTCGTCACGGATTGCCATTGATAGCCATTCATGGCCATTCCTCTATCGGATCTTGGCGGCTTAACGGTGTTTTATTGTTCAAAGTTCCCCAGCCGCGCATCAATCATTTGCCTTGTTGAGCGAGAGTAGCCCATTGTAAAATGTTTGGACTTGCATCAAATAGGAAGACCATGATGTGGGCATTTTCGCAGCAATTCTTTGAATCTCTCCCCAGTGTCGTACAAGGTCTCGTCGTCTTCTTGAGTGAATGAAGAGATTTCATTCCTCAATCGTGCGATTTTGGCGGTGGAAAATATTTCAAAAGGAACTTTTCGGCCATGATGCTCCATGTTGTGATTGTTCCTTTGGCAAAGTATTTAGCCATTGTTTAGCCCGATCCCCGAAGAGTAAATGGGAATAGGCGCAAGCGGATGGCATCGTCGAGACTCATTTATTTTGAAGGTATCACAAATTTCAAGGAAATTTGCGATATGATTTTGGATCTTAAATGCGGTAGGCCGTCAAATTGAACAAATTGTTGCACCATTTGAATGACATTCGGTTTGATTTCAAAATTATTGTCGCAGCAGTGGGCCTTACGATGCTAGATGAGCGTGCCGTCCATGGATGGTTTGGCATAATCATACATAGTTCTTTGTTCATCCGCCATATCGGGATCCTTGCTTTCGTTAGTATCCTCCTAAGTGGTCGTACTAATACTTTCCTCTGTGTTGCTACCGGCGGTCTCGCTTCCAAATTCGGCGACGAGTAGGCATGCTTTGTGGTAAACAAGGAGGATAAGTATAATCCAGGGCTTACAAAGATAGATACCTAGAAAGATAATTAATGAAAAATAATAAAAAAAAATGATTAAATTAACAAAAATAAGGTGTTCTTAATATTACATTCCCGCAACGGCGCCAAAAACTTGATGGCTCAAAAATTTCTCTGAAAACCATAGGCAAGTGCACTATCGTTTTGTAGTATAGATTATTAGTCACCGAAGTGTCATTCCCACGAGGATTGTAAGTACTAATAATTACCGTCTTTTTTGTTATTTTAATCTAGCAATTTCGGAGTTTTGTTTGTTTAAATGAAAATGAAAAATAGAGAATTTTAAAATAATTGCAACTTACAAAAGATCAAATAAAAATAGATTGTAGAATTAAGAAATCAAGAGCTAGAAATGTGTTTGAATGTAAATCCCTCTAGAATGTTTTTGTGATTTAACAAGATAAAAATACAACCATAATCCCTTAAGCAAAAACCAACCTTTTTAGTAAAATCTCATTTTTCATCGAGTAGAAATTCGATTTAAGTTAAACCCTCTATCGCAGCGAATAACTTCTAATCTCAAGTTGATTAGCGAAATCTCTTTCTAGTTAAAACCCCCAAAAGACATTATAACGATTTGTGAATTCCCATATTAGGTTTGACCCTAATCCAGAAGATTTATGTCGTCCTATATCTAGGATTGCATGCAACTCTTTTCACTTATATAGGTTCTATTTCACCATGAATCTCTCGATTTCCCAGATGAAAAATAAACTTCAAATCAATATTGCGCATATACCAATTTGAATGAATAAAGCATAATATAAGTGAATCACACAAAACATGAAGATTTTATTAAAAACATACAAACCTTAATCACAAATTCATTCTAGAGTTCATTACATTCAAACACTTTAGAAATTTAGCTACACATGGCTTTGTCAAAAGTATACTACAAGAAGATATGAATAAAATGAACATGGTGTACTTAGCTCTTATTCAAGACCAATATAAGACTTCCTCCTTGGTTGATTGCAATGATGTTGAGCTCAAGCCTTCTCCTCTATTGCTCTTCAACTTCAACTCTACCTCTCTTTTATCCTCTCAATGTATTTTGCTTTGAAACTTAGAATATACAATGAATATACAATGAATCTCTATCAATGAATACTACATGAATTATCTCCTTTCCAACTCAAACTCTTGGCTTTTATAGGCACCATCTTTTGTGAAAGAACACATCAATAATGCAAACAAATGCTCCACTTCCATGGTTGTTGGTTGAATCATTGTGTGCACATTCACGGTTGAGTTGGTTGAATCATTGTGTGCACATTCATGGTTGAGTTGGTTGAATCATTGTGTCCACATGACAATTGAGGGAATAATAGAGTTTGGTGCATCAAAATGAGGTGTAAAAGTTGCTCAAAAGGTTGTCAGCACAAAGGGAAAGTCTCCGGACAAAGAAAAACCAGTCTGGACGAAAAGCACGCCCGTGCTTTAAAAGCCACAGCCAGGCCGTGTTCGGATTTTCCCGAACACGGCCGTACAACTCGGCCTGGCGTGTTTGGTACGTCGGTCGAAAAATTTCTCGTTTTTGACTTTTAAAAAGCACGGCCGTGCTTAAAACACACCCTGCCCGTGTTTGTCTGAAAAGGCCCCGAAATGACAGCGTTTAGCTTGGGATTTTGAGTGTTTTGCATCCGAAACCCCGGGTATGTTTTGACATGAAACCATATTTAAAATTCACAAAAACGACTCAAATCATCAATCTCATCAATAAAAGCACCTCGGATAATGTGAACTATGTGCAAATCAAAAATTTATGAAACTAACAATAAAATAACTCAAATCATACTCAAATACACACATAAAACATGCATAAAAACACCCTTATCAAATGCTTATCCTTGGGGAAGAAGTAGCTTTGATTTCTTGGTAGAAAGAAACACGTGCTGCATAGGTAGAGACGAGTAAAGGTTTTTGGAAAGAAAGAAGCAAAAGAAAAGAAAAGCCACGATTTTGAGAACTTTGACATCGGCTTCCACCACCTTACAAGTATGGGCATATGAGGCGATCCCAGCCGTCGCCAAATTGTGTGCCATCACAACAAAAGCTTCCAAGAATCGGGTGCCACGTATTTTGCGTTGGTCAACCGAAGCCACGGTTTTTACATTTGATAAATTGAAAACAACAATCTTCAGGACTTTGCTTCCGGGGGATGATGATACGGTAAGCTTTTTAATCAATTTTTATTGTGTATGCATGCCAGCTACTGTGGGCACTTGTATGCCCACATTACTGCCCACATGTTTGCCCAGCTTTTTGCATATA